>QANY01001763.1:103527-135465 GCA_003255025.1 Datisca glomerata
TAAAAAAAATACAAAAGATATCAACTACATTCATATGAAGAAGAGAGATGAACAAAATATATTATGAACAAATGTACCAAACAATTAAGTTACCTTGAGAAGAAGAAATGGAAGAAGATGAAGATAATAGAAGTGTAGAACCTCTTCCTCTCTCTAAAATCACCTCTCTTTCCAACCCCTCTCTTTCTCACTCTAAAAAATGACTCCCCCCCCTTTTTTTTACTCCTAAAAAAACATCCTCTTAAGTGAAGACTTCATTCCTATTTATAGGCAAAATTAGGGTTTACCTTTTTTTACTTTTAGTCTTTTTTTAATTTTTATTTTTTAATCCTCTTTTTTCAATTTTTACTTTTTAGTCTTTGGACCACTTTTCTTAATTTAGTATTGGATTAGTTTTCAAATTATACATATAGTCTTGGATTATTAAAAGAGCCAAAATATAAAATATGTATATTTCATGTATTAGGCCGAATAAAATACGGTATCTACAACTGTGAATGGCTTATTGAACACATTTTTTGCGTCAAAATTAGGAACCTCCATGAATTTGACGAAGTTGTAGCATAGTGAATTGATAGCAATCTTTTCTTCGGCTTCTTGAATGTCACTAATGGGTGAGAATGATATTTCAATCTCATCATGTACATTAAGATATCTTCCATTAACCAATTTTACTGTACCATTAAGTGTATGTATTTCCTTTTTGTATCACTTGCTTGAACTTCTCAATTGTTTTGTTGAACATAACAACTTGTATTTTTTGTCCCTACAAAAAATTGTTCAGTGGTGAAAAAAATATCACATACATCCTCGTCAATTAGGATTAGTTTCATCACTTGAATTGGACCTTTGTTATTGCTGTATGTCTCAATTGAACCTTTACGAAGCACATACACCTTTATAACCCATTGTTTTTGGCACATTTCAAGCTATCGTATGAGAACGTATGTCATTTGATGGAAATTGCATGTAGAAATCTGAATGGTGTGCAAAGGATTGAGATTTTGGTACGTAGTACTCTAAACTCTAGACAGTTGTTTCATGCGAGCAGTGTTGCTGTAATATATATCATATATATAGGGTTGGAGATATCTCTTGTTATTCTAATCATGTTTTTCTTTTACTAATATGTCTGTTATAAATGTTTATGGCGTACTGGAATACATGTCTATAACTGTTTTCTATTGTATGTAATTATTCATTATGTGATTGTATCAGATATTTTGTTGTACATAATTATGGAATTCAAATTCTGAAATATGTTATTAAATTTTATTTTTTTGAAATTTTTTTAAATACAATATTAGATAAAATTGTAGAATCACTTATTTTGAAGTGTAGACTCAATTATATATACACTATTAGATATCATTTTGGAATATGTTATTATAATTTGGTTTAGATTACCTTAATTCATAGGATCATTTGTTTTCGACTCTTTTTTTTAATTTGTTTAATTTTTTAATAATTGATTAATTTTTAAACAGACTGCTAATCTTAAACTAGTTACCTGCTATTTGAAGACCTGCATGCAATGTTTTTCTTGTTATCATTCATGTTATTATTGTATTCATTTAGTTCTATAACTAATCTTATTTTGATGATTGAAGAGAACTGTTGACAGCCAAATTAAATTATGGGCTGACAAAGATTTCTTAGTAGTTTATGAGGTATAATTGCCTCATTTGAGCTGCTTTATTTGACTATTAGTTTTGAAATTGTAAAGTATGTATTATTGATGATATAAGTGTAGGCTCATTCGTTTTAATTTGTATGTTTTATCATTGTAGCCTGTTTTTTTTTATCTCTTCATGTTATAATTGTATTTATTTATTATTATATTTGATTTTGAGGTCTGGGAATTGTTCTTGTAGATATAAATTTAGAATGTATTATTATAGTTTGGTTTAAAGTACCTTAATCCGTGGCTTATTTATTTCAATTGTAGATATAATTAGGGAAGGTGTTATTATAATTTGGTTTATATTGCCTGGCTCATCTGTTGTTGACGACTATTTATTTTATTTTGTTTTATTTGTTTAGATTTATTTTTTATAATTGATAAGATTTTTATAAGCCCGTTAATTTTTATTTTCTTTGTTTCAATTGTAGACTTAATTGTGCATATAATTGTGGAATGTATCATCATAATTTAGTTTATATTGGCTTAATTAGTGGGCTCATATACTGTTGGCAACTTATTTTATTTTATTTGTTTAGATTTATTTTTATAATTGATAAGATTTTTATAAGCAAGTTACTTTGAAAGCATTTTCCTTAAATGTATTATTTTTATGATGTGTAACTGAAAATGAGAGAGCCGTTAATTGGCTCATTTGACTCATTTTTTTTAAAATGATAGCACTTTAAATGAAAGGTAAATGTGTTTAAAAAGAAAAGAAAATGACGTCTAATAGAATTAAAAAATTTTAGGATACTTTTGAAATTGAATTAATTTGGTTGGACAGATTTGTCTAAAAAAGTTTCTCCCCCACTAAACCCCATTTAGGAGAAGTAGTGATTATGTGTGTGCATCCGAAGGGGATCTTCTGCCGTCTGATTAGTAAATCCTATAGTAAGAGATATAGAAAATATGTGTTTCCAAGTTATCCTATGAACATGGAAAAAGCTTAACCTAATTAAGGTGATGAAGATACAAAGTTAGCGTAAATGAACTGAAAAATGATCAGAACAGACCTGATTATGCTTGTTAAGAATGTAATACGTGGACATAATCTCTTGGACAGTGAAAGAAATAAATGTCAAACAACCATCACATTGTCTTGTTGGAACTCTTTTCATCCTTTATTACTAGGAAGTCCAACTTGACTTTGCTATTTCTTGTCTTCTTCATGTGTAGGTTAAGTTTATTATTTCCCCATTATTCTTGATTTTTTTAATTTATTTTTTTAGCAAAAAAAAACTCAATAAATTCTTTTGTCATAAGAAAATTATGGTTAATTTATGAGAATCAAACCTTATATCGCATTGCCGTAAATACTTACTAATTGGTCTAACGAACTGGTCTTTAAAGTTAACTTTACTATACAAAAATAAATATTATATAATAAGCATTGAAGACACATGATAGAGAAAAATCAATAGAATATTTGTGTAGTATTATTTTCCTCTTAACTCGTGGCATAATAGCATAATATGTATGTTTTCTCATTTAAAAAGTGATAAGCATCTTACAATTCATCATTAACTTCGATTTTCCTAAAGAAATAGGAGGGATAGTCTCTTTGTTAACTGAAAAAATTGCTTTTCTTATCATTTTCCATATATATTATTTTCATCGTAATGCATGAACCAAACACTGACACAAAATTACAAACAAAATTATCAATTATAATTCGTATAAAATAAGGTGGTTGCCATTTGCTTGGTCAAGTCAAACATTAGAGTGGATTAAGCTTCCTCATATTTTGATTAATACCATTATTATTAGGGTTAATTATTCTCCTCTTACATTTCTATATATTTTTATCATATATCGGATAATGGATAATTTGCAGCAATCGAATCATAAATTGCATGAAGTTAAAGTTTCATAGGCCAATCATACATTTCAAATTCGACTTGTCTTAACAATGACATAAGTGAACGTTTGATCTGAGAAAAATAAAGAGGATTAAAAAGTTATTTTACAATCAAACGTAAGTCTAAAAAAAAGTATTTTATGCTTGATAGTTAAGGCAGATCCAGATTGTACAAATTTAAAAAAACGAATCGATCAACATGAATAGCTCTCTGTGGTTGTTAATGGCAGGAAATCCGTTGCCATTTCTATACAACTTAATGAACGAAAAAAAGTACCTTTGACAAAAAAAGGGCAAAAAAAAGACCAACACTAGGGATATTATAGTCAATTGACTCTCCCGCGAGACCACCAAGCAAAACCGGGTTCGGAGAACCGCCTGTTTCCCCATCATTCTTTGGGCGGCAGCATCCTCCTTTTTTTGATTTTCCATACAGTTTTCAACCAAAAAGAACTCTCTCTCTCTCTTTCTCTCACTCTCTCACAATGGCCCCTGGTTTTGCTCCTTCTCCTCCCATTCTCTTCTTCATATCTTCAATAAATATCTACTTCCACTTCCCCCACACCTTATCCTTACCTTTCCAACAGTGCTTTTACACTTCTCTGTACACATCAATCAAATTTCTTTTCCACTTTCCTTTTCGGTTTTCTCATCCTTTAAATCAACAAATATAAGATTTTTAGCACATATTGGATTTCCGGTGGTGCGTATTTCTGTTTTTGGATCGGCAATTTCTTCTCGGTGAGAGGTTTTGGTTTTTAGGAACGTGGCGATTCTTGTAGCTCGCTATTTTTTCGGCTTTAATTCAGTGGATTCTTGACAAATTTGGATATAATTAGGGTTAGGAAGACGATGGAGGCAGGACTTGTGGGGCAAAGTAGGAATACGGTTGGGAAGTTAAACCTTAAACGGATTGGGTATGTGAAAAAGGAAATTAGAAGAAGAAAATGCAGAAAGATCAAGCATCCTGTGTCTCAGGTTCCAATGGCGCTGCAGAAGCTGTTTGTTTCCTGTCAGAAGGTTTTCAAAGGCCTTGGGACTGTTCCCCAGCCGCATGAAGTGGAGAAACTGTGCTGCATTCTTGGTATATCATCAATCGTCCTCTTTAGTTCTTAATTCTTTTCTTCAATTATCTGCGTTTGATTTCTGTTCATTATTCTTATATGAGATTTTTTAGATTTTAGTTTAAGAATCATATTTGTGTGTCTGTTTATGGCTCTGTTGAATCTCGGATCTTGATTCTTGACCATGGAATCAAGTTTTTTTTTTTAATCAACAGTACGGATTGAATACCATTTCTATTTTGGGGTCACGGACTTGCATAATATCCAAAATTTATTAATTGTTTAATTAGTTTAAGGTGCAATTATGGTAAGTAGATTTATCATTATGTCCCCCAAATTTGGATCTTTAGTCTAAACATGTGAGAGAGAATCTCGTATCTTAAGTTATAAATTCGGATTTAAATCTGATAATCTCGATTAGAGTTCTCTCTCATGATTTAAGAAATAATTTTGCATAGAAAAAATTTACAATTAGGATGCTGGTTGATCTGAACCATTGAAGTCAAATTTGATGGCTCAGATTGCACTATTGCCATCCTCTTGGATCGTAAGGAAAGTCAGAGAATCCAAATCCGTGACTTTGACGATTACGTGACTTTGAGGATTACATTTCTTTCGCTTCTATAATAGATTAAAAATATGAAAGTGACTATGGGTTGTAGTAGAACTTTATAAAATTAGGGTAACATATGTAAATTTTGTTTAGTTTTTGTATTGTCAACTATTGATTTTTCATGATATATGGAGCATTTAAATGAATATGTCTTGAAAAAATTCTATGCCGTAAAAACTTCCAACGACAGAGACAATTCGGCCCTGTCCGATCAGATACAGCTCATGTGACTATATTAGGCCAAACTACATTAAAAGAACTAATAAAAAAATATTTTTTCATTTTTTTTTCTGTTGTACCAATTTGAGCTTTTCGGATCTGATCGGACGTGGCCAATACCTCGTCCAGAGGATTTGAATCCGACGCAAATAGTTTTCCATAGTTAAAACGTCCCCATTACCTCTGTATTCCGAATAAAGTATTGGATAAGAAAATTGCAGTTGGAGATGATGCAGATTTTGAATATTTATACACCTTTTTGTTATGATGTTGTAGATAATATGAAGCCTGAGGATGTTGGACTAAGTAGTGATCTGCAATTTTTCAATCCTAAAATTCAATCCAGAGGGACCCTTAGAGTTACCTACACAACTATATACAAATGCGATAACTTTTCGGTAAGCTTGACCCTCCCTATTCCCCCTTTACTTAGTGTACATATATTATTCATCGGTCAGCCATTCTAATGCTGTTTACCCTTTGCAGCTGTGCATCTTCTTCCTTCCGGCGACTGGCGTAATTCCTCTGCATAACCATCCAGGAATGACTGTTTTTAGCAAGCTTCTTTTAGGAGAAATGCACATTAAATCTTATGATATGGTTCATACCCAAGGATCCGATGACCATAACTTGATGTTGACACAAAAGAAAAATGGTTTAACAGTGAAATTGGCGAGACTGATAGCTGATAGTGTCTTCAAGGCACCTTGCAATACTTCAGTATTATATCCAAACAGAGGGGGTAATATCCATGAGTTCAGAGCTGTAACTCCGTGTGCGGTTCTGGATGTGATTGGACCCCCTTATTCTAAAGAGGACGGTCGGGATTGCTCTTACTACAAAGATCATCCCTGCAAGGCCTTTCCAAGTAAGTGACAAACTTACTTTTCTTTACCAAAAAAAGTTAATTCTATGATTAGCTATGGATTACTATATATAAATCAATATCAGAAACAAAGTAAGGGCAAACTAACTTTGGTTGGATCTATAAGAATGTAGTTGCTGATATATACTGTTGAAATTAGGGTAAATTTTCAATATAGTCAAGTTTACTAGTAGTATGTTAAAATAGTCTGGTTTCAAAAATTATAGGTAAATAGTATGTTTCTAAAACGGTCGATAAATTTAGACCATAATGTCCTGAATCTATATAAAACAATTACATGGTGTTTAATTGAATGGAAGTTATTGATATATCAGTCTATATACTTATAAATTAAGGAAACTCTATATTTTTGAAATTTAAAATTTAAATTTATCACATTATCAACGACTATCGTAATAAATGATAATTTATAAATAAGTTTAAATTTGTTTAGGAATAAATTATAAACAATAAATGTAATAAAAATCGTAAGTCATTCGATTTAGAAAAATTAAAATAAAATAAAAAACTAAAATCTAAAAATTGTAATTTGTGAAATCGATGAAATATTATCGAAATTCTAAATAAAAACTGAACAATGAGATATCAACCTAAATTATTTAGGCTTAAAAATAATAAAAATCAATCTAAGCTATTATCATAAAATATTTAAAATTTGATAAATTCCTAGATATCAACCTCAACACAATCCTTTATCAACCAACTAATTAATGAGGTTTTCAAAATTAAATAAAAAACAAAAAAAATCCCGCCGAAAATATCATTAACGACAAATACATCAATTTTAAATTTTAATATTCTTGCTATCCCGCCTAAAATGGTAAACAAAGATGGTTTCAACAATCAATAATTAAATGAACAAGAATTTGAAATCTTGGAAACAAATAGGTTTCTAGTTAATTTACCCTAATTTCATTGAAACAGTCGTCAACCACATTCAATAGGTAAGTAGTCGTCAACCACATTCAATAGGTAAGTAGTCGTCAACCACGTTCATGGAAGCAGTTTATTTACCCTAATTTCACGGAAACAAAAGGTAAGTAGTCGTCAACCATATAATCGGCGAAACAAATAGGTTTTTTACTACAAATCTTGGAAAATTGATGTATGAATTGCATGTTCAAAAATAAGATGAATGACGAAGAAAGTTAATTGCGGGGTGAACTGGTAGATCTAATGCTGAATTATGATATTTTTTCTATAACAATGAAAGATAATCAATTATATTGAATTAGCTAAAATTATGGAATATCGTCCTTATCCTAAATATTATCAATTGATTATGGAAAGAGATATTTTCATAACCGAAATTCCATAATTAGTTATTGATTATAATAGGGTAAATATAAATATAAATTTCGCATTTAATTTATCGTAAATATGTAAACTAATTTTTCTTTATTGTACTAATTAATTATAGTGGATCCACACAATCAACTATTCGTAACAACTTATTGAGGGCAAATATGTCAACCTGAAATTAGGGTAAATAATCCGGTGATGTGGCACACCGAAAACTGTCATTTTCCTAATTAAAAAAGGACTATTTCATAACTTCTATTTTTGAACTTGTCTATTCACTACAATTTCTTTCAAAATTAATGGTCATATTTTATGTTGCTGTTAACAGTAACATATTAATCAGAGAATGAATAGGTCGTTTTCCTCTCCTCATCTCTCTTTTTCATCTCTTCCCAATATGTTATCGTGTACGTTAGCCTAGAATTTTCCTGAAATTAAATGTATATTGTCAAAACAAATGTGTCTTGGTGGAAAGCATAGTTAGGATGATATTGATCGAGAAAGAATGACGTGGGTGTGAATTTACTACAAATCATGGACGATAACGCCATTTTAGAATAATTTTCCGCAATAGATCCTATCTCTCAGTCTCAGTCTCACCTGTACTAGCTAGATCTCCTTCTGCTTGATATGAATTAGTCATTTTGTCTGTTTGTGGCATCTATGTTGGACCCGTTGGTTAATTATACTACGTAATGCAGATAACATGGTAGCGACAGTGATGAAAGACGATGAGAGTGACCACCGATACGGTTGGTTAGAGGAGATAGAGGTGCCTGAGAATTCACAGATGGATGGAATTGAGTATTTGGGTCCACAGATTGAAGAAACCAGTTGTTAGATCTTTCTCTATTCATTCCTCATATACTTCCAAGGCGTTAGATTCTTTTCTTGTTGGGGGTTCTTTTTAGATATGTTTGTTCTTCCTAGTGTAGAGTTTGTTTGTTGGTCTAGTTCTTACTGCGTAGAGTTGTATAACTGTATATATAATGAGACTTGTGTTATTTGGAGGTTTAACTTTTAATGGTTTTGAGTCAAATTGTGACTACACTTATATGACGAAATCCAATTGAAGAGACTCTGCTGAGTCAAATTCTTACAGTCTACAGCCTTTTGCTTTCTGGGTTCTTAAAATTGTCCATTTGAAGAAAAATATTGAAACCCAAATTTGCAAATAAGAAACAAAAAAGAATAACAAAATGAGATTAAATATGAAAAAATGTTATTCTGAAAATGAAATTAATAGTCAACTTGATTTAAAGTGGCATGACTAATGGTCTAATGAGCCGTTATAAATATTTTGAAAGGCTAAATTGAAAGTACAATTCATGTGGTCATATATATATATATATATATTACTGAAGTCAAGAGGGGCGGAATTAAGAAATTTTTAGAACTAACCAATTAAATTTTTTTAATTAAGAAAAGTAAGATTTATTTAAAATTATTGAATTTATAGATTATTATGAAACTAGTAATGAAGATTTAGATTTCACTGATTCTGATGTCTTGAAATCTTCAAGTTCTGACAGTGATTCTTCTAATATTTCTGTGGGATGCAATGATAATTGTTCTCAGAAATTTGTAAATGTTTTAACTAAAAACGAAGAATAAGAAAATTTTTTATTAGATTTAATTAGTAGAATTATATATATTTATTTATAATACGTAAAAACTATTTAATTAAAAGGTAAATATATTCAACTAAAAAGTAACTTATACAAGGGACATATCTCAAATCTAAAACACGGACTATCATACTAAAATTCAAAGCTAGATAGACAAAATATGCACACTATACTGTAAAACTAAGTACACCTAAAAACATGGTACACCGCTACAAAGATACAACATAAAAATCACATAAAAAAACTGTACCGACTGAACGAAATCAAGGGAAAACTACCTCTAGCCACAACAGAAATCACTATACTTCAAATAACATGTTATACAAGCACTATAATGCCCACTTGATTATAAGCCCACCCTAGTTCTCAGACACTTCAAATCCCCAATTAAGTGGAAACAAACTCATTCTAAAATAGACCTACTATGTAACTTGTTTGAAAATGCTGAATTCAATGATTTCTTTAATAAGTTTCACAACAAACACGAGCGTGTATTTGACTTTTCAGTCCCATTGATGGGCAACAATCCAAGTCTCAATCAGTGACCTAGAAAGGCTTGTTGGCCTACCAAGGACGCCAAAAAGCCCATAAATTCCATCAAAATCTTATTGTATATATATAATCATTATACACCCTAAGTTATTATCAAATTTTAAAATAAGAAATTGATTTGTTAAATCATTTATAAATTAATATTTTATAATATATTAAAATAATTTATAAATAATTGATATAAAAATTAATCGTTTAAAACTTTATCACTATCTAAAAATATGAACTTTCTTTTCTAAAAGTGAAAGCTAAAAGGACACAGGGATGTTGTAATAAATGGTTTTGAAGGGGAGGGATTCCCACTTACCATCTACATATGTATCATAGAGCTCGCAATTCCATGTTGATTTTCTTTTGTTTGTTTTTTTTTTTGCTTTTTTTCTCACTTTAAAATTATTTATATTGAGATTCCCTATTGGTTTCCTAATGGGAATTTCAAAATTCAATGTTTATTCTTGCTTTTTCCATGATTGAGCTTGATTTTGGTTAGTTTGACAAGCTCTTTTAGACTACTACAGGGAAAATTATGCTAAATTTAATCAAATTAAAAAAAGTTAGTCAGTATTATCTTTTATATAAATGACAATTTCTTAAATGATAAATTGAGGTTTTATTTACATTTATACGCAGGATGTATATGAATGATGAATTGATGCAATTTTAAAGAATAATTATACACACTGACAGTTAAGAGTGATAATCATACATTGACAAATTCTTTTATTTTTCAAAAGTAACATGCGATTGAAGACTACACATTTAACAAATTTCTTTTAAAAAAGTTCTTATTTGTTTATTATCAGAGTGATGAACACCAATGAACTAAAATATATATTGTCTTTTTAAAAATTTAAGTTACAAATTAATAGTAATTTTCTTATTAATATATTTGTAACAAAAATAATAGTCAGAAAAATCCCAGCTAGATTAAGTTAGTTAGGTAATAATAATGAAATGATGGCGTCTCATTTACTACTAATGAATAATTTACTACTAATGAATAATTTCTTATCAGACGTCCATTATTGTTGTAAATATTTTGAATAATCATCCAAATAATTTCATCCAATTACGTTTTAGATGGTGAATGTGATAATGACGTTTTAACCTTAAACAACTGAATCTAAGACAAAATTTATAATTAATGAAGATATGAGTTGACACAGACTTCTCATATCTAAGCTGTCTTTTTATTTGTAATCGTCACATCCAAATTGTAGAAAACCTGAATAAGATGAAAGAAGAAGAATAAAGCAGGTGGACGTGAAGAACAAAGATAGAGCAGAGGAAGGAGAAGAAGAGTACGAAAAAGGAAGAAACCTCAAAATAATATATTTTCATTCACAAACCAAAAACAAAAAAAAGAGAGTTACATATAATAGTTAGATACTAACGGCTAAAGGAAGGGAAAGACCAAATAGCCGTTAACTATCTAACTAAAATAAACCAACTAATTACTTAACTTTTAACATCCCACCTCAAACTTAACCACAAATTATGGATAAGTTTGTCCCGTAATAACTGAAATTGAGGAGTAGATAAAGACTTTGTAAACAAATCAGTCAACTAATGTGAACTAGCAACATGCTTAACAACTAAGTCTTTTTTTCATAACTCTCTCACGCACAAAATGGAAATCTATCTCAACGTGCTTTGACCGAGCATGATAAACTAGGTTAGAAGCCTGAGAAATGGCAGATGTGTTGTCACAATAGAGAATCAGAGCACGAGATTGATAGACATGAAAATCTCGTAAAATCTGTCTCAACCTACTTATTAGTTAATGCTTTGTATTCGGCCTCTATGGATGACCGAACAACCGTAGCTTGTTTCTTTGCACTCCAAGAAATAGCGTTAGGGCCAAGAAAGATCATGAACCCGAAAGTAGACCTTCTATCAGTGGGATCCTCAGCCCAATCTTCATCAGTGAAAGCCTGCAAAGAAAGAGATCCGTGTTTAAAAAGAATCACATGATCTAAAGTACCAAACATATCTTATAATCCTTTTTTATAGTTGCAAAGTGAGATGTGGTAAGAGAATGCATGAACTGACAAATTTTATTAACAGAAAACCAATATCAAGTATAGTAAAAGTCAGATATTGCAAATAACCAACTAAACTTCGATAAAGAGTGACATCAGTTAAATGAGAATCAATATGACTATACAGAGGAGACTTAGAAGAGCAAGGAGACATGCAAGGTTTAGCATTCACCATACCAGCCTTTAGGATCAAATCTTTAACATATTTATGTTGATTAACAAGGATCCATTAGAATTTCTATGTATCTCTAGACCTAAGAAATATTTAAGGCCTCCAAGGTCAGACATATCAAAAGTATGTTGTAAATTATTTACAATCTTATCAATGTAAGAAGAAGTACCGCTGATATAATGTCATCAACATATAATAAGATGTAAGTAATAGAGGTGGAAGTCGCATGAATAAAAAGAGATGTATCAGCTTGGGAAGCAACAAATCCAATAGACAACAAATGTGTAGTGAATTTTTCAAACGAGGCTCTAAGAGCCTATTTTAAACCAAAAAGAGACTTATTTAACTTACAAACATATTGAGAAAAAGTTTTGTCTATAAACCCTTGTGATTGAGTCATATACAATTCTTGAGACAAATATCCATGTAAAAATGCATTTTTAACATCTTGTTGCCTCAAGGGCCAATTATAAGTAGCAGCTAAGGAAAACAAGATCATAATAGTAGGTTTCTTAACTACAGGACTAAAAGTCTCACTGTAATCCAAACTTGCTTGTTGATGAAAGCATTTGACTACAAATCGGGCTTTATATCTAACAATAGAACCATCAGATTTATACTAAACTCACTGCAACCTACAACATTTTTATTTGGTGGTAAAGGAACAAAAGTCCAAGTGTGTTGTATGGTTAGAGCATTAAACTCCTCAACCATAGCCTTAGTCCATTAGGGACTTCTAATGGTAGAACTAAAAGATGTAGGTTCAATAGGGGTGCTTTGACTAGAGAAACCAGAAGCCAAAAAAGCCTTTTTGTTCTTAGAAATTTCAGACTTAGAACGAGTTTGCATTGAGTGCCTAGACTGACTAGTAGTGTGAGACCATAGAGGAATAGAAGAAACAGGCAAAGCACTAGAAATGTCAAGTAAATTGCTAGATTTAGAACCAGAAACAGGTATAGCAGCATCAAAATCAGTACCAATCAAACTAGAATCAGCAATATCGAAGCAGAAAAATCAATAGAGTCGGCAGCAGCAGTATATAACTCTTTTACAGTAGTAGAAGGGGTAGAATGACTTAAATCAGTAGCATTCAGCCCAAAAACAGAGTCAATATGTACTTCAGAACTGTATAAGCACAATAGAGTGTTCAACATGCGCAACAGTGTCCAAAACAGGTCTACCAGAATCTAAGGCAGCAGGAAAATCATTTATTGTAACACAAGTCTCAACAGAAACTTTCATTTTATTCAAAATCTCAGCAGGAAAATCTAGGGCAGCAGAATTATTAAAAGAAACAATAGTACCTTTGTTATTATTCAAAGAGTGAACTAAAGGGAAAAGAGAAGAATACCTGTTACTTGAAACATTGGAAGCAGAGTTGGTAGAATTGGAATTCTGGTTAGTAATGTTAGAGGCATGAGGAAAAGTGTACCCGTCAAATTAAACATGCCCAGATGTATAGTATTTATTGTTCAACCTATCATAGCATTGAAAACCTTTAGACTATAAAGCATATTCTAAAAATATACATTGAACAGATTTAGAACTAAATTCATTTTGCACATATGGTCTCAAGCTAGGATAGCAAGGACAATCAAACACCTTTAACAATTTATAATCAGGCATCTTATCAAAAAAACATTCAAAAGAAGAAATATTCTTTGTGGCAGAGCTAGACATCCTATTGTTGGAAACGCGGCGCTCGCGCGATGGAAGCGTGAGGGTATTATTTAAAATTTATAAAAAAAAATGAATCTTTTTCAATAATAGAAAATAAACGCGACGCAACGGTTTTTAAAATATAAACTTTTATTGAAAACTCTTTTCAATCAGATTCATTATATATTTATATATTAAATCGAAAACATACATGGATATAGAATATATACCTCTTGTTGTCTAATCATGTCCTCACAAACCAACGATCTTCCATTTCTACGAATAACGAATTTCGAGATTCACACCAAGATCTTCCAAGTCAATCCTTAAACACACTAAGACGTGTGTGAGTACGTAGAATATGTCAAGAACATTTTTATCTCTCTAGATGTAATCAACACATAAGATCAAGAAATTTTTAGAGAATGAATAATTTTGTGAGACTAATCTCCGAGAGAATACAATGATTATTCTTTCAGATTTTTTTTATTAACTTTTAATCACAGAGAAAGTTCACCCTGATAGCAACTGTGCTCTCAACACTCAACCAACCTTGAGGTCATTAGAATAATATAAATATATATTTTCTAGGCTCATCAGATTTTTAGGGATGCACAAAAAATAACATTTAATCACCAAATTATCATTGCAGTGAGACCCACTGTAATTTGGTGCATAACTGCAGTGCCACACGACAATGCAGTTGCCGTGAACTAACACAGTGCCCACAGCACTATGTGCCACGACACTGCTGTAGTGTTGTGTGGCACTACAATATTACACACCTACTACTGTAGTGCCACGTGGCACTACAATAGTTCATGTCAATCTCTGATTCTCAATCAGTGATTGACACGTGATAATTACTGTGAATTAAATATTTATTTTAATCATATGATATCCACATATCAGTTAATTCAAAATTAACTTATCTGGTTATCACAATCAACTAGCATATCTGTTAGTTCACAAATAATAGATTTAGTTGATAAAATTATTATCTAATATTAATTTATGATGATCTAATTTCACAAATTAGATATTCTGTCTCACTTATCGATAATTAAAAAATTAATCGATATAATTATTTATATATAAATTCCAAAAATTAATATAAATAATTTAATTAATTAATCACACATAATTATCTCATAATTATGTACTTGCCCCAGAATAAAAATTTATTTTGCAAGTTAGTCATTTTCTCATATCGTGAAATATTCAAACCCTAGACTGCGTAGTACATATATGACTTGAGGACCATGAATCTATAATCCTAAGTTCCAATAAAATAGATAATTAATTAAACTCTTTAATTAAATAATCTTATTTATTAATTCCATTATTATTCCACTATAAATATGAAATTGCACTCTTAGAGATTATAGAATGTATTTACAAAGTATTCTCGTGTAATCTATTGATATAATCATTTCATGTATTTTGTCCTCTAATTATTGGTTCATAAATTAGAGCTAGCCAAAATCACGTCTTGACCCTTAAGTACCATTAATCGACTAGTAAATGGTTAATTTATAATCGTATTATAAGTTTATAAACACTTAAGAGAATTAATATACGATCCGTTAGGAAAGCTTAGATTCTAAATCTTGTAAGATCATGTTCCCGGCCATCCATATCACTGAATCTCCAAAACAAAAGTCACTAGCCTGTTTTACAAACAAATATTAACAAGTGAATCAAAAAATCCAGTAGACATACATAAGAGTTCATGACTACTCAGGATTCAGACTGATCTACATATGATCATCAGATTGACGTGTATTAAATCTTTATGATAAATAGTAAGTTAATAAAGTTATTAATTCACATCGGTCATGTCATATATAATCTTATTATATAAAGTACTTTCACTAATATGTCTATCCACATCATGATCTGGATCTAGATCATATGCATTCATAATGCTTAGTGAACCGTACTAGCAACCATTCATTAAAGATTTCATAATTTAATATGTTGCTGATAATTTTATTCATTATCTATAATCTTAGTTCTCTTACACTAACACAAGATCATAGTCTTATTAATGAATATGAAATATTTCAGATATTTATATAAATTATTCAACAATAATTTAAAAGAACAATTATAAGAAAAATGTAATTCCATTAAATTTCATATTAAAATATCAATACACATGCTTTGAGGGTATTACCCCCAACAATCTCCCACCTGACCTAAAGCAAATGTCGCATCTCTCTCAACATCATGTTTCACACATGACCCTCAAATGACTTTGTAGGAATCATCTTGGTCAAAGGATCAATCAGGTTCTGATTTGACGCTATCTTCATAACGGTCATATCCACTCGATGCACGATCTCTCTTACAAGATGATATTTCCTCTCTATGTGCTTGCCCTCTTATGACTCATCGATTCTTTAGAATTAGCTACTGCCCCACTGTTGTCACAGTTTATGATCAATGTCTTGTGCATATCTGAAATTGCTTCTAGATCAGTATAGAACTTTCTGAAACATACCTCTTCTTTCATAGCTTCACAAGCCGCTATATATTCGGCTTCTATAGTGGAATCTGCAATGCTATATTGTTTAATACTTCTCCAGACTACATGTCATCCACCTAGGGTGAATACTGATCCAGACATCGACTTTCGACTATCTCTATCTGATTGAAAATCAGAATCAGTATATCTAGTATGGTTCAAGTCTCCACTTGAATAAATAAATATATAGTTTCTCGTCTCCTAAGATACTTGAGAATGTGTTTTACTGCAATCCAATGTTCTAAACCAGGATTTGATTGATAACGACTGGCAATTCTCACCGCATAACAGATGTCTGGTCTCGTACATAACATGACATATATAAGACTACCAACAACTGAAGCATAATGAACTTTTCTCATATCATCTTCCTTATGAGGTGTCTTAGGACATTGCTCCTTGGAGAGGATTATTCCATGTCTGATCAGTAGTTGACCTTTTTTGAAATTCTCCATAGAGAATCTCTGCAACACCTTATCAAAATAAGATGTCTAAGAAAGTGTCAATAGATTATTCTTTTTATCCCTTAGGATTTGGATGCCTAGAACTTAGTTCTCCCCTCCCAAAACTTTCATTTAAAATTTGTAAGCTAACGACTTCTTTACCTTAGACAAAGTTTCTACATCATTCCTAATGAGTAGAATATCGTCAACATAAAGAACTATGAAAACCATTATCTTGTCTTTGATGTATTTATAAATACAATCTTCGTCGATATTTTGTTTGAAGCTATATGATTTAATAATCTCATCAAAGGTAAGATTCTCACATCTAGATGCTTGCTTAATCCATAAGTAGATTTTAGAAATTTGCACACTTTTTTATCTTGCCCTTTTTTCACGAACCCTTCTGATTGCATCATATAGATGCTTTCTTCAAGAGATATATTCAGAAAAGCTATCTTGACGTCCATTTATCATATTTCATAGTCTAAACTAGCGGTAATAGACAAAAGGACGAGAATGGATTTTAGCATGGCAACAAGGGAGAATGTCATAATTGACTCATTCCCTTTGTGTATAACCCGTGGCTACCAACCATTCCTTGAAAGTCTATGCTTTCTCATCTGCACCTCTTTTCTTCTTGAAGATCCATTTGCAACCAATAAGCCTGATACCTTCAAGTGATCTACAAGTTCCCAGACAGAATTCGAATAGATCGATTCCATTTCCTGGTCCATGGCATCTTGCCATTTCTCCTTTTTAGAAGGCACTATATTCAAAATGTAAGTTGTCGTTTGAAGTGCATATCCACAAAAAGTAAGTGGTAGTGATTAGTAGTTTAACATTGACTTAACCATATCCAATAAGTTTCGATTTCTCCTTTCTGAAATATCATTTTGCTGTGGTGTTCTAAGTGCTGTGAGTTTGGATAGGATGCCATACTTCAGCAGGTAGTCCTTGAATTCTAAATCCAAGCATTCATTGCCTCGATCTGATCGAAGTGTTTTTAATGATTTACCTAATTTCTTTTCAACTTCAGTTTTGAAGTCCTTAAACTTTCTAAAAGTTTCAGACTTTTTATGCATTAGATAAGTATAACCATATCTTGAGTAATCGTCAATAAAAGTGAATACTCATACCCACCTCTAACTAGCTCAAGTGGTTCCTTGGCTCTTTGGCCATTTTCAGTGAAAGGTCTCTTGGTCATTTTACCCTCTAGACAAGATTCACAAATAAGAAGAGCTTCAACTTTTAGTTCTCTCAACCCACTATGCTTTGTTAACCTGTATAATCTATCTAGATTAATATATCCCAACCTAAGATACCATATATACGTAATATCATCATCATGAGAAACTCTTTGTCGGTTGTTACTTTTAAGATTTGCTTCTTTAAACAATTTATAATTATTTAATGCTCTCAGTCGATTTAAGCATATACAGTCCGTTCGATACTTTTGTATGAAAAATATTGAATCCATTCTTAGAAATAATAAAACTCATTATTAATTAAAGAAACTTCAAAAAATTGTTCACGCAAAAGAGAAAAAGACATCAAAATTTTCAAAAAATCCAGGAATATAATAAACATCGTTCAAAACTAAAATATGAAAATTAAGGCGGACTGTCCCAAATGCTTTTACTGACTTGAGCGCACTGTCAACTCTCACCATTAGCTAGCTCCCTTGACGAATCAAGCATCTACAAAGAAGAATATACATGGTTAGTGGCTCCTGAATCCAGTATCCATGATGACAAATCATATTCCACTAAATAAGCTTAAACAGATATGACTTATCGATCCTATACAGAGAAGGAGAAGCAAAGAAGATCGAAGGCTTAGCTAACAGCTCTTTTAGTCCCAATCTAGTTGAAACTCAATTACACTTTTTCAAGAACTCTTTTATCGCTGGTTTGATCAAATTCCATACTTGAGCACCAACTCACTGATCTTGAAAGTGGCTTTTGTTAAACAGTTGGCGTGCCTAAAGGACACCTCTTTCCACACCTACAACTGTCAAAGAGATGTGTAGCCAGGTTCATTAGTTGTTGTCTTGAATTGGTTAGGACACAGAAATGGGCTATTAAAAAAAGAGATGTGACAAACATACAGATCGGCCTTGCATTACGGAATGAACCTTCTGTTTGAGTTGAAGGCAAGAGCTTTTTCTTCAATAAAAGTTTTGAACCCTATCTTATTAATAATAAGAAAGGGGCTTGTTGAAGCTATGAAGCATGTGTTTTTCAGCTAGAAAAACTACATTTAAGAAGTAAATCATATTTACCTTTCTTTTTCAGCTCAGAGAGATACTTGTTATAGTTTCTCTTCCACTGACCTTCAACCCCACAGTCAAAACATTTTCCGTTGGGCTTGTTGTTGTTCTTGTTCTTCTTGGTTTTCGGTGATGTCTTGGCTTTCTTCCATTTCTTGTTCTTACCTTTTCTCTTACCATTCATCTTCTTCCTCTTGTTACTTTTAACAACAATAGAAGAAGGCTTTTGCTCAACAACATTTATCTCGCCCTCTTTGGTCATACCTTATTGATTGTCTCAAAAGTTTGTAGTTCATTCAACAATTGGGCCATGTTGAATTGTAACTTATTCATAACATAGTTGGTGGTGAATGTAAAAAAAGGTGTGAGTGAATCAAATATAATGTTGACTTGAGTTCGTTCATCAATGGTCGTCCCATGTACTTCTTCCTCATGCATTATGTTGATCATGTTCAAAAGATGTTCATGCACAGAAGTACCTTTCTTCATCTTAGTTATCATGTAGCTCCTAGTAGTCTTATGATGACTTTGATCAGTATACTACCCAAACATCACATGTAGAGATTCCTTAATCTCATAAGCAGTCTCCATGCTCTCATGCTTGGTTCTCAGAACATCATTCATGTTCACAACCATGTAGCACTTCGCTTTGTTGTTGGATTGAATCCAAGTATCGAACTTGTTCCTAACATTCTTAGGGGCATTGACAGTGGGCTCCTCAAGACATACCTAAGTAAGAATAAATTTGAGGTTCTCACAAATTAGCATCAAGTTTAAATTTGATTTCCATGTTATGAAATTATCACCATTCAATTTCTCAAGTGCAAGTAAAACAATAATAGATTTGAAATAAATGTCTAGAATTCAAAAAGTAAACGTGATGTATGAATGTAATATATTAAACATATAAATTGATCATTTACTAATCCACGATAAGACAACCGAACAATTAATGTGCCACCTTAGGGTCGGTCATATTAATTTTAGTCTGTCTATGAGACATTCTCATTCTTATTAAATAAAACTCAAAATATCACATATTTTCTCTTTTAATAATAAGATATCACTTATTTGGTCAAGTCACAATTATTCACTCAAAACTTAATTGTGGCTTTGTGAGTGTAACCCATTATTTCAGATTCCATGACTTGATTTAGAATATGCCGCCTTAGAATCGGTCAAAACTAAACTACATCACTTAGTCCTATTTTCTTAAGAAGTCTAACATCATTCTTTTGCAAATGAGTCATTTCTCATGTCTTGAAATATTCACACCCTAGATTACATAGTACAGAGGTGACTTGGAGACTATTGACCTATAATCCTAAGCTTGATTAAATCAGATAATTAATGAAACTCTCTTATTTATTAATTCCATTATTACTCTACTGCAAATATGGAATTGCATTCTTAAAGATTATAGAATGTATTTATAAAGTATTCTCGTGTACTCCATTGATATAATCATTTCATATAATTATGTCCTCCAATTATTGGTTCGTAAATTAGTGCTGGTCAAAATCATCGTTTGATCATTAAATACCATTGATTTACTAGTGAAGGGCTAATTTATAATCGTATTATAAATTTGAGCTCAATAATTATTCAGTACCAGAATTAACACTTAAGAGAACCAATATACGATCCGTTAGAAAAACTTGGATTCCAAATCTTGTAAGATCATCCCAACCATCCATATAACTGAATCTCCAAAACCAAAGTCACTAGCCTGTTTTACAAACAAACATTAACGGGTGAATCAAAAGATGCAGTAGACATGTATAGGAATTCATGACTACTCAAGATTCAAATTGATCTACATATGATCATCAGATTGATGTGTATTAAATCTTTACGATTAACGGTAAGTTAATAAAGATATTAATTCACATCGATCCTGTCATATATAATCTTATTATATAAAACACATTCACTAAGATATCTATCAACATCAATGATCCAGATCTAGATAACATGTATTCATAATGCTTAGTGAACCGTACTAGCAACAATTTATTAAATATTTCATACTTTAATATGTTGTTGACAATTTTATTTATTCTATGATCTTAATCCTCTCGTACTAATACAAGATTATAGTCTCATTAATGAATATATAATTTTTCAGATATTTATATAAATTATTCAACAGCAATTTAAAAAAATAATTATAAAAAAAATATAATTTTATATTAAAATATCAATACACATATTTTGAAAGTATTGCCCCCAACACCTATTAATAAAATAGACAGTAGTACTAAAAGTAAAGTTCCAGAAAATAAGGGGAATGGAAGCATGATGTAAGAGAGTGAGACCATTTTCCACAATAGAACAAATTGCATATTATTATTTTACCAATTCGGTATCCTTCCTCTCCCAAAATTGTTCCTACCAGAGTTAAATCTATTCCTCTACCCGAATTAAATTGATTCCATTAACCTCTTCCTCGGGAATTACATATGTTTTTAGAGAAAAAGGCCATAAAAGCAGTGTTGGGAAAGATTGATTCTTGTTTCTTGATTTGAGACTCCAAGAAGTGCTCTTTGGCTTTCAAAATTACATGAAGTTCTTTAAGATTGAGAGGCTCTACACGAGTCCAGATGAGAAGTCCTCAGCGCGTTGAACTCTGTTGGAAGGCTATTGATGGTAAACATGAGGAAGTCCTCGTCCCCAATTTGCATGAAGGCAGCAGACAATTTGTCCTTTATTTCTTTAATACACGGAATATACATATTGATGCTCTCTGTAGGTTTCTTGCTCACAGATTGAGGATCAGATTTAAGCTGTAAAATATTAGTACGAGAAATAAAAGAAAACCTTTTCGCGATGGAATCCCAGATGTCCTTCGAAGTCCTGCATCCCACGATGTATGCCAAGGTCATCGGAGAAAGGGTCGCGTTGATAAGGGTTAGAAGAGCTTGGTCTTGGGCAACCCATTGATCAAATTTAGGGTTCGGCACTTCCATTTCTCCAATCTTGATGAAATTTTCTGGGCATTTAATTGAGCCATCAACAAAGCCCGAGACCATCTGTGCCTTCAAAATTATTGAGATTTGATATTTCCAGAGGATGCAATTTGTGGAATCTAGCCGGATTGAGATAATGTTGCATATGTTTGAAAGAAGAAAAATTGAGGAATGAGAAGTGTTTCAATGCTGAAAGAGGAAGGAGTGTTAGCAACTCTTGCATGGAGGAGGAGATTGGCATTAATTGTGAGCTTGTTTGAGAGTTGATTTGAGATCCAACTCTCAATTCTGGGTTTTGTTGATTTTGGATTTCCATGTGATAAGCCATGGACGTGAGTCAATAATAGCTCTAATACCATGTAGAAAACTTGAATAAGATGAAAGAAGAAGAAAAAGCAGGTGGACGTGAGAATAGAGAGAGATCAGAGGAAGGAAAAAAAGAGTACGAAGGAAGAAGAAACCTCAAAATAATATATTTTCATTTAAAAACCAAAAACAAAAGAAAGAGAGTTAAATACAATAGTTAGATACTAACGGCTAAAGGAAAGGAAAGACCAAAAAGCCATTAACTATCTAACTAAAATAAACTAATTGATTACTTAACCTTTAACACAAACTATTTTAACTCCAATAAAAATTGTAACCTCGTAAAGAAATGAAGATAATGGCTTAGGGGAAAAACGCTGAGTCAAAAGATCTCAAATTTAAATTAAATTAGTCATGAGAAGAACTCGATCAAATTTACTTGTGATGCTCAAATCGACACCTCTCCAAACCATAGCTCATCTTAGATTACTTTTTAGTCATTATTACATTGACATACATATTTACATGTGGCTAGTTGAGAGTGCATGCTAGAAAGCATGTCATTAATCATGTTTTGTTTTGTTAGCGACGCATGTGTTACACTATCTTAATATTATCATATTAAATGCATCCACTCATACATCATGTCGCATTTGATGACATTTGACACGTGCCACATCAAAATCTTTGCCAATATTAGTCATTTCCTTATAAATACAACACTTCATAGCTAATTCAAGAGAAGTCTAGTTTGACCTTACAAGCTCTCTATCATATGTGCATTGGAGCCACTTCATTGTGATTGTGTTGGGATCATAGGTTGATTTATTAAATAATTTTAATGAGTGATAAAATATTAACTTATAAATAAATGATACGTTATTTGATCATTTAGACCGATAATATCATAATGAATTGCTAGTCTAACTTCACTCATGTTCATGCACAAAGGAGGTTGTGTAATTAAAAAAGAAAAAAGAAAGAAAAAAGCAAGAGAAAGAGCCAAAAGCACCAGAACATGAGCAGGGGCCAACCCACCACTCACAATATGTGAAGAGAAAGGACTAAAGGCAAAGAGAAAGCCAAAGTTTACCTGACTCAGAAAGCGAGAGCTTACGTTACAGTTCTTCCCAAATTCCCACCAGTTAATGTATTAACTTTTTCTTCCTTTTTCTTTTTCCAAATTTAAACCCAAATTCTTTCACCAAATATTGCTGGACTCCACACACTCCCACATTAAAGATTTTATCACATTGCAAGAATAATTTAAAGCCTTTGCTTCTCTGCAACAATCTTTATTTCTTTTGCTTTTTTCAGTCTACTCCCTTTTCTTTTCTTTTAGACCTCTGCAAAAACAACAAAATAGAGATAGATGATGAGTTTGGTTGGAAGAGGTGTTTACTAATTTTAGTTACTTTAATTTATTTAAAAAAAACTGTCAGTTTCTTCAATTTATGTAATAGGAAATTGTAAAATGCATGAAGTGACTGCTTTCTGAAATTTTGGGTGTTTAGCCTGTGTGTAAACTGTAATCTTTGGCTGTTTCAGGTTTCTTAGAACCCGTGTTATAACTTGTCTTGGTGTATTTAAAGAGAAAACTGACTTCATTTTTTTGTTGTAAAAAGAAAACTGACTTCATGAAAGGATTCCTTCTGTGTCAGTAAAATTTAGAGCCTTTCATGTTTGTAAAAATGTGTGGTTGAAGATTTTTTGGGTTATTCTGAAATGGGTAATCTTCAAAATTTGAAATTGAAGAGGCTTTGATTTTAGAATAAGTTGTGGTTTGTTGGGTTGTTTTCGTTGGGTTCAAAAATTTGGTGAAGTGTGAGAATTAAGTCATAAATGTTTTAATGAGAGTTGGGTTTGAGTCATTTCAACAAACAGCAGAAGTTGAGAATTTTCTTCAGAGATTTTGATGTATAGCTTCATTTTGAAGAAATCATTTCTTCTCATTCTTAAGGTAAGCGTCTTCCTATGAATTTATTCCCTTTTTTCCCTCTCTATTTAGTTTTTATGAAAATGCATAGGCTATGCTTATATATTTTGAGCTATTTTTAATATTTTTCTGTCCTGAAATGCACTTTCACTGATCTTATTGCAGAACTTCATTGCTGAATGATCTTTGAGAAAACTTGAATTAGCCCTCAATTAAATTCTTGTTCTTGTTCTCCTTCTTCCTATAAATAGAGCCAAATGGCAAAAGCATTTCACCATTATCTTCTTTCAGTTCTCATATTTTTTGTTGCATTCTATCAAGCAGACCAACTCCAGTCCTCCCAAACTCAGACCCTTTTAAGAATCCAAAGCCTTCTGAACTTACCATCAGATTTAAGCAGCTGGAATAACAACACAGATTTTTGCAACATGGAACCGAATCCATCTCAATCTGTAACCGTTGTATGCTATGATGAAATGATAACTCAATTGCATATAATTGGTAAAAAAGGAGCTGTTCTATTACCCCAAAATTTTTCAATCGATTCCTTCATTACAACCATCATTAAACTTCCGAATTTGAAAGTCCTCACATTGGTCTCTCTTGGTCTATGGGGTCCGTTGCCTGCTAAAATCGCGCGATTATCGACACTTGAGATTCTAAACATAAGTTCTAATTTCATATATGGTGTCATCCCTCAAGAGCTTTCGTTACTAACAAATCTGCAAACTCTCATACTAGATGATAACATGCTGGCCGGTCAGTTTCCTGTTTGGGTGAGTCTTCTACCAGCTTTAACTGTTTTGAACTTGAAAAGTAATTTTCTAAACGGATCTTTACCGGATTCTTTTGTTAGCCTTGAAAATCTTAGAGTTATTTCACTTTCACACAATCACTTGTATGGTGATTTGCCTGATTTGAGGCCATTGGAGAATCTTGAAGTTCTTGAGTTAGAAGATAATGCTTTTGGGCCTAAGTTTCCTCAGCTAGGCAAGAAATTGGTGACTCTTAATTTGAGCAAGAACAAGCTTAGATCTAATATCCCACCAGAAATCACCTCCTTTTATCAGCTTCAATGGCTTGATTTCTCTTTCAATACTTTAATCGGTCCCTTCCCTCCAGCTTTGTTATCTCTACCGTCTCTTACTCACCTTAATCTTGAAGGAAACGAGCTCACAGGAATGCTTTTTGAAAATCTTTCATGCAATGGTGAACTTAGATTTGTAGATTTATCTTCAAATCTCTTGACTGGAAGTTTGCCGAGCTGCCTCCTGTCGAATTCTAGGGATAAGGTTTTCTTGTATGGTAAAAACTGTTTGGCGACCGGAAATCAGAACCAACATCCGATTTCCTTTTGTCATAATGAAGCATTGGCTGTGGGAATCTTACCTCAAATAAAGAAAAGGAAACAAGCTTCTAAAGCAGTTGTTGCTCTTGGTATAATAGGAGGGATTGTTGGAAGTATAGCAATTGTTGTTATTGTTCTTCTTTTCGTCAGAAGACAGAAGAAGACAACGAAGAAACCTCCAACAAAATTAATAGCGGAAAATGCTGCTTCTAGCAGATTCACCTCCAAGTTGCTCTCTGATGCTAGTAAGTTTCGGTCTTTCTCTCTGCGATGGTTCAATTGTGTAGTTTTTTGGTTCTTTTGAGAGAATTCAACACAATTATGTGGACTTTTTTATGTTTTGAAGTAATTAAATTTTGAGAGAAACAATCACTTAGATATATATATATGCAGAGTTGGATGTAAAAATTGGTCAAAACACTAGCTTTTAGCTATCCAATTGCATGGAAAAGATGAACAATCTGATGTTATATGCTAAAGCTTAAAAGTAAATAAATTTGGTTGAGTCTTTTCTGAACAACTTACCAAAACATTTTTTATTTTCCCCTCAGGGTACATATCTCAAACAATGAAGACGGGAATGCTTGGCCTTTCGGCATATCGAGCCTTCTCATTGGAAGAGATTGTGGAAGCGACAAACAACTTTGATTCATCAACTTTCATGGGAGAAGGTTCTCAAGGACAGGTACTCAAAAATCTTATTATACCAATATAATATCGTATTCTTTCATTTTAAAGCATTGCAGGATACTGTGAAAACACAGCTAAAACACGTTCTCCTTTCTATTTTCTTTGATTTTAAATGTAGATGTACCGAGGACGGCTTAAAGACGGCTCTTTTGTTGCTGTTAGATGTTTGAAAATGAAAAGAAGCTATACCACTCAAGACTTCATGCCCCATATAGAGATTATTTCAAAATTAAGACATCTCCATCTGGTTAGCTGTCTTGGTCACTGCTTTGAATGTTACTTGGACGACTCGAGCGTTAGCAGAATATTTCTTGTCTTTGATTATGTGCCAAATGGAANCTAAAATTAGTTTGACATTAAAAAAACTTCATGCCCCATATAGAGATTATTTCAAAATTAAGACATCTCCATCTGGTTAGCTGTCTTGGTCACTGCTTTGAATGTTACTTGGACGACTCGAGCGTTAGCAGAATATTTCTTGTCTTTGATTATGTGCCAAATGGAAGCCTAAGAAGCTGGATATCAGGTAATGACTGTTCGTTTTTCTCTTGTAATCTATTTATTTTTACATTTTGCTATATATTTTAAATGTAATCTGTGTAATGTAGAAGGAAATACAAGAAAATCACTTACTTGGTCACAACGAATAGCCGCTGCGATCGGGATAGCGAAGGGAATCCAGTTTTTGCACACGGTGCCGGCTGTATATTCGAATAACATTAAGATAACGGACGTTTTATTGGACCAAAACCTTGTCGCTAAAATTAGTAGTTATCACCTTCCTTTGTTAGCAGAGAGCTTGGATAAGGTGTGAAGAAAAAACATGTTTTTTGTTTTTGCTGTTGGATAATCTGTTTATTTTTCTTTTATATTCAAGTTAGCTCAAATTCACAGGTGGGTCATGGAGTTTCTTCAGGTGGGTCCAAAAACCCTGCTGTTATTGCAAGGTTTGTCATGAACATCTCAACCAAAATCTACTAGTTTTCATTTTTGACAAAATGAAACTATATTAATGAAAAGGGTCAAATACAAATCATTTACTTAAGGAATCATTAGGAGATACTTTCACTCTCTTTCTTGTTTAAAGTTTTTTTAATATTTTATTTAAATTAAATATTTTCAGTGAATGCGTAAATACAGGAACAACCATGGAGCTCAATCTGATATATATGACTTTGGAGTAATATTACTGGAAATAATAATGGGAGTGCCATTAAATTCCAAGAATGAAGTGCTTGTTCTAAAAGATAAGGTAAGAGATAAGTGATTTCTGTGAAGAACTTGTCGTTTTTGGTTTGAAGTTTGTTTGGTAATTTTTTTAAATGGATAAGAGAATAGGTACAAGAAGGGATATTATCAGATAATGTAGAGAGAAGAAGAAGAATAGTGGATGGAGCAGTTGAAAAAGAATGTTGGGATCAGTCATTGAAAACAATGATGGAAGTGTGTGTGAGATGTTTAATGAAGGATCCAACAGAGAGAGCTTCTATTGAGGATGTGCTTTGGAACTTGCAATTTGCTGCTCAAGTTCAGGATGCTTGGAGGGGTGATGGCTCTCCCATCTCACCACCTTGACCACTCTTTACTTTTTGGGTGAGTCCCTCCCTCCCTCGCTCCCTCCACCGTCCACCCACATATGCTATCATGTGTATCACACATGATACACTCACTGATTGCCAAGCTATGACAGAAATGAGTGTAAACTGTTTTCCATGTAATGTGAGACAACATACACTAATTGTTCATTTACATATTGCAGAGAGACCAGAGTGATATAAAGAGCAAAAAGGGAGATGTTTTGAATGAAACCTGACTGTCTATGGAAGATTTTGCCACGAAAAGCATACCTGATAAAGGCTAATATATCTATACTGGACACCTCGAGTCTGAGGTATTCACGCGTTATTCCTCCCGAGTCATATGAGTATTAATACTCCTCCCGCCGTGGGATGTTACGGTCATTGGTATATTCAAACATGTGATAATGTTACGCTCATTATAATGTCTTAAAATAGATCAATGGTTACAGAACATATTTTTAGATGTAGAGATACATGTTCTGCATCAATATTTAATTTTATTTTTATATTTTGTTGCACTAAGGGCTTTTTTGTTTTGAATGCTGTTCCATTTTCAAATCAGCTTGTTTTTTAATTTTCTTCAATTATAAATCATAATATAGCACAAAACCATATCATAGTCTGACTTGAACTGTATGCTTTCTCTGCATAATATTCCTTAGCTCATGCTCTATGTAGAGGGTGAAGTTTGATTTAACTGAGTTTAACAAAGTCTCTAAGTTTCATTAATCAGTACCACCAAAGTTTCTAGGATGAAATGCTGTTTGAAGCGCATTTTTATATTTTGCAGTACTTTTACATCGAATTCGTATACATAGCTAAGTGTTTTTTAAAATATTTCTAAATATAATTTATAATATGTTTTTAAATGCGTCATTCAAAGCTTGATATGAATTTGTTTTAACGAAAATGATATGAATTTGTTTTTACTAAAATAATATTATTTCAACGTATAAAATTTTCACAAGCAATCTCAAATATCTCTAAATCAATGAAACCCGCATCAGAATATTGTATTCAAGTGTTTTAACTATACACAATTTCACATCCATTTAACAAAAAATTCTAGAGAGATAAGGTCAAGCCTATTAGTAGAATAATCTTCCTATATAGCTTTCTTTTTCAGCCCAACTAAAAAATGAAAACAAAATTATCATTAAAAAATTAGGTAAAAAGGGTTCATCTTGGTTTAATTTACGAACAAGTAAACATCATATTACTCATTTAAATAATATTCATTACTGATAGAAAAACTCAATTGACACTTCACCAAACAGCCCCTAATAGTTGTACATCCACACAAAGCTTAACTGACAATCAACTACTAGTACTGCATCTAACGTTTCCATTACAACCTCACCAGTTCAAATTTTGCAGAAAAAAGGAATAGTAAATTGAAATTTCAGCTCGTATTCATTTACAAGACAACAAATCAACTGTCTTAGGTACAGGCTCTGTAAAGATCCTAGGTAATACTAAACTAAACTAAGGTGTAATGAGAAGAGTTAGAAACAACACCAATTGCAGCATAGCATGGTCAGTGAAACAAAAAATCTAATGTAAAATTTCTGTAACACCTGTGCTCTCAGTCCATGTTTGTATCTCTCTACCAATTAAATAACTTGAACCGGTTCCCGCTCTGTACAACATTCTCGTCAGTTGAATCTGATTCACTTCCCATCACATCCTCTGAACTCTCACTCGGAAGCAGTTGTATTCGATCGGCGTGTTCGATTATCCAATCTGTAAATTCTGGTGAAGATGCCCATTCAGCTAATGCTTGTTGGGTTGAATCTCTTGTAAAATTATCCCACTCTTCTTTTGTGAATCTTTTCCTGTTCGTTGTTTTATGGAAGCTTGAATAGTATTCCTTCTCGGTTTTCATCCCATAAGACGGAGATCTCACACCTGCAAAAGTTAAACGTTATTAACCATCGCAATTCTTAGTTTCTAACTGATATATAGCGGAAAATGTCAAACACGGATAATAAGAAGACCTTTAACAGGAGAGTTAGACCAAGCAGAACGACTATTAGGACTCCTTAATATCACCCCCCCTCCTTGAGGGCTTGATTTGCTAAGGAATTCAGCACGGCTGCGTTTTCCCACTGTTTGTTTTCCCTGTCGTTGCCAATCATTCACATTCCTTGGTTCATACAATTCATTCCTACAAGAAAACAGACTGGTAATCTTACTATTTTCATTGACAAGTCCACCAACTCACATAAAAATACACCAGTAAATCCACTATGTATACATAATGTCCAAACTACAAGTCCATAAAACTTACTTTGCACGCAGCCACTTCAGAGAAGTGATAACATAGGAGACAGCCCAACAACATACCAACGCTGCAACTGCTAAAGGCGTATCGAGTGTGCTCTGCAAATAAACGAGCATATCATACACAAGAAGACTTCTAAACGGAAATTACCAAAAAATTCCAATCAATCGCAAAATAAAATGTAGTAAGGCATTCCAAGAATAAAGCAAGCAAACAAAATCGACTAGAAATACTGTGTGAAACAGGGCAAAATTTTGAACATCTTCATTTATGTCCCACATCCATCTATGTGCACAAACGGAATGACATATCACAGAAATCCTTTCAGTTCAAAAACCAATGCACCTAAGCAATTGCATACCTGGAAAATAGAGGTAGTTGCAATGATGCGCATAGACCATTTCACAAATTGGGCCACACCAACATCAACACTTCCATCTTTTGATATCACAAACTTCCTCACAATCCAGTAACCCAAAGCAGCTCCAGAAAGGATAACTCCCACGAGTACAAATATGGATACCTGTTAACAGGACATGAAATAGTAAAACAATGGCTGCCATTGCATTAACTGCCTGCAAATTAAAAGAGTGGCTTAAATAGATAAAGAAAAATGATAACAGATATATTTGTCACAACTAAGTTTCACAGGAGTATAATTAACATAGTACAAGCAAAAGAATAGATCCCAAAAGTCAACACGGATTTGCACAAGTACAACTTCTAATCATCATAATTTAGCAAAATATTAAATAAAATAAAAGCAATTAAATAATCATCCTTGCTATCAGAACAATGATGATTAAATTAAACAGTCAACTGCAATAGTTTTGTCCAGATAACATAGTCATATGGATTCAGAAGACAGAATAAGAGTTGTTAAAGTAAGCCATTTTTCTGGATAAGAAACAAATTTGTATTAATAAGAAGTAATAACAAGAAGCAATTTGGAGGATAAGAATCCTGACCAAACGCCAAAAAAGACTGAATTAGAATCAGACTAAAGTAAGCCCTTAGGCCTTATGCAGAAGGATCTAAGAATCCTACTTGAAATGTAGTGATTGAGAAACGAGAACATACCGGATTATGCATCTCTTCACTCATCCCAAAATGAAGAAGAAGTGAATTTATCATCATTGAAAAGTGATTTAAAAGATATGATCCTGCTCCAAGCTGAAAAGGTGACCGAAATATCAAAATGCAATTTCCACTTAACGTAAAATAGACAAATAGGCAAGGTTAAAGCGACATGGCCCACCATTGATCCATATACGGTAAGATAGAATATATTTTTCCTTCCAGTTGGCAACAATTTCATTCCCTGCAGCATAATTACGATAAACTAATAAGTAAAAAAATCTGTTATGCAATTGCAAGGAGTAAGTAAAGAGTGGATGATGAATTTCAGAATAACAAAAGAAAGCATATCCAGAAAGTGTGACATACCTGGAAAAGAAGTATTATGATGACAAGGAAAACTCCTATGGCCATTGAACTGCTATAATAGAAAGGGACCCAACTGCTAACGATTGGAGCTAGTAGCAGTAAAGCAAATCCCGTAGCTAAACACACAAGGCGCCACTGCTGAAAATCTGCACAAATATGAAACCCGTGACTATAAATATTAACAAGTTAGAACAGACAAAGATATTGAAGGCAATGGCTCACCCTCATCAAGAGAAACTGTGACTGGACCAGTCACTCCATCAATAAACTTCACATCAACATATCTGTCTTCATAAGGTGACATGACAAAGCTCCATGATCCCTTCTGAATGGTCTTCCATTGGTCCTTTTCACACTGACATAATTCAAGTGAGTTATTCCTGCAGAAACTTCAATATTAGTGTTCTTCATTAAGAACTTGCAAAAGTTTGCATTGATCTCCCCCCCCCCCCCCC
>QANY01001763.1:135572-500685 GCA_003255025.1 Datisca glomerata
CCCCCCCCCCCCCCCTCCATTCTCTCTCTCTCTCTCACACGCACACAAATATAAAAACTGACGAAACAAATTAACCCCAAGTAAAGCAGTCTCATGACAGAACTGCACATCCTGGCAGCTTCACTTACCTGTGAAAGCAAATCTGAATTTTTCCATGCAATCTCTCAGGAATAACAACCGATGGAACAACAGAAACCCGCAAAGAACTGGCATAATTCCCCAGTTTCAATCTTGAGATACCAACCACTTGAACACGATCACAGAGCAGAATATCTTTTGAATTCACAGAAAGAGGATGTGAGGTGATATCTAGAGCAGGGTGCAAAAGGTCAATGCCTGTAATTGGAAGAGACGGCATAAAATAAGGACAGAAGAACTTTCCAAATTTGCAGCACAAGTAATGCATTGAAACTACAAATAGCCAACATCCGCAAAATAAGGTAAAACTTCAAGAAAATGGAAGTTTTTTTAAATGTAAACCTTTTTGTTTAATACAAACATAAATTAGATTTCGGTTTTATGATGATTCACTCAAACATAAGACTTACAAAATACAAACATCAATTAAAATCAAGGATTTTCATGTGCGCTCTCCATTCTTTACATTGGTCCTTCTAGCAAGTGCCAAAAAAGAAATTTAATGAAAACTGAAACTCAGATAAATCTCCCCAACTTCAAATGTATGTTCCTTTGCTACAGACTGCCCAATTAAAAGGATACGAACACTTCAAAAAAAAATTGAATGATATCTACTTGTGCAGTAAAATTCATTACACGTTCATATTAAACAACCAAACGAGTAAGAATTGTGTACAAAAAGATCATACAAGGGACACGCACACAAACATAATTCGAAACGAAAAATCCACTGACATTAAAACCTTAAAAAATTCATGCTCTTTTTCCGCTGTCAATTTGCTTGGAACTTACGCTTCACTGGAGCAAGAAACCCTAAGCCCTCGTTTTGATTAACGACGAAACTAAGTAGAAGAAAACAAATTTTCATGGCAGTTCGAAATCCACACCGAGAAAAAAGAAGAGCCAATAAAGACCCAATAGAGCAGAAATGTTGAATAGAATGATTCAATTTTCTCGAACTCAAAAGCGACTAACGACCCAGAAAGACGAACAACTTCAGTTCGCAGATTGTTTACCACATTAATTTCTAGTAGCTATGAAGCATGTACAAAGATTTATAATACAAGTACGTTGTGATAGACAAAGAATGAGTTTGCAGAAAAAAATGCCTTTGGGGTCGGTCTCGTGAGTGGCAAGTGAGTTCACCAAAAGGAAGAAGAAATAAAGAAGAGTAGCAGAAGAGTAGTCCATTGTCACTAAGGAACTCTTTATCTTTCTCTCTCTATCGCTGGCTCCCTTCCTAAAAGAAACAAGAAGACCGCGCACTTTGTTTCGCTGTGGCTCCGACTTCCTTAAATGGGAGTTGACGTGATATCTCATGCTCTTCGACTTCCATCGGTCATTGCTTCCCCGTTAAGCAGTTCCTACTTGCTATTTGCTTTTGCTTTTCGTGTGTCTGTGAGTGAGTCGGTGTGAATTGGGCCTTGATACTACGTTATCCTCAGGACTTTATGAATTGCGTCTATGCGGTACCTCTACAGGCTTTAAATTAAAATTTATGGTACTGTCAAAATAAGAATTCAAACCATTAATTATGTGCATATAAACTGAATCGATCAGATTATAAAAATAATTTATCGATTCGGTCAGGCTTTACTTCAAGATTTTCTTAATGATTAAAGAGGTCTATCAATAAATTTAATCATACATGTTTGAAAAAATTCTATGTTTTCCGTTCATTGTAATAAAGACATGTAAATTAAACATTGCATGGAGGTGGGATAAATATAAAATGAGATAAATGTGAGATGTAGGAAACAAACTGAAAGTTCGATCTTTTTAAATCCAATATTGAATCGATCACAGTTTGCTAAAAACCGACCAAACCGATCATCTTGTTCTGTTTGGCCGGTTTTTACACACGCCTAGATAGTGGTGTGCTTGTCAGTCTTATATTTAGTTCTCTTCTCTTTTCCTGATGTTATTTGTTCATGCATGTTCTTTGATAAAAAAAATTTGTAGTTTCATAGTGTTTAATGAACATGAAAACAAGATAAATTAGCATCATTGATAGTGAATTCAAATAATATTTACTCAAAGTTTCCTAAAAAAATTTTAAGTTAAAAAAAGTTTCATTATGATTAGTTTGACACTTTTTTTTGTCAAATTAACAATTTCAACATAGAAATGATGTATTACAAGGCGAACCCATATTTTCATTGTAAGTCCGGGGTTTAATTATTGTACACATCCCATCTGGTTTAGCATATACACGTAGAGTAGATAGTTCAAAATGCAATTTCCTTTTTTCTGAAAAATGTAGCACTTTACATATAATAATATTTTTAAAAAAATAAAAAATAAAACAACCATGTTTTATTTCATCATACTTTAATCTTTTTTATTTATAATTTAATATATTATTTATTTTGTTAGATACTCATGCTAGAGGAACCACCATAATCCTTACATTCACTGTTTTACAACAATTTTCTATCAAATTCCCAACCATCCCAAAGATAATTAGCAATATACATTTTTAAGCATTAAAATGTTAGATTCTATTATCATGATCATCCTGAATTTTCTATACTAAACAAAGCCCTTAGAGATTTAGATTGATCGTGATAATAAATGTGAGTAATTTGTTGTTAATATTATAGACAAAATGTTGTTTTTGTCGACTATCATTAATAAACAATTTCGCGCATTTTTTGACATTAAAATTAAATGTAACATTTGTATGATTGTCATTGTGAGAATTGAAAAGAACTTTCCTAATTGAATGTTGCCAAAGAATTTCATTCCAAGATTGGTGAATATTAATTTAGGCTCACAAGTTGAAACTATCAAATACAAATACAATAACTATTTCTTTAACTGATTTTACTAAAATTAATAATATTATAAATATATTTCTAAATAATTTTTGAAAAAAGAAAAAGAAACAATGGTAATGACATGATTCATTTTGACAATGACATAATCGTAATTTCCAAGGTAGCCTAAGGTGGAACAGGGATGTTTGGGTCATGGCGGTTGTTTGCTCCTGTGCCTGGATAGTCATCACTTTCTATGTTCATCCTGCCTTCAATAAACCCCTCAAAGAATTCTTTATCCACTATATGGTCTACATCTACTCCACCCTGCAATTTATCTCATAGGGAAAAACCTCAATAAGAATGTAAATTAGACAGAGTAAAGTCTCTCCAAGAAAAAAAAATCAGACAGAACGATGAATAACCTGAAATACTGTATTTTGAACTGATGGGTTGTCTTTGATTGACTTGAGCATTCCTAATAATAAAACGAAGAAACCTTGAACGATGTTTTCATTTATTTTTAACGACGGAATTACGCGAACGCTCTCCTGTTTCCTGAAAATGATTTGAGGAATGAGAGAAAACTTACTTGTTGAAGCAATTGTTGCGGGTGATGTGAGATACAGAAAAAGTAGAGAGAGAAGCAGAAGAGTGACCAAATCTTTCTTCATCACCATGTTCGTAATACTGAGCTGAGATTGAGAGAGAAACAAAGAGAGTTATAGATATGGAGTGGAAAGAAAAAACAAAGAAACAACAGAGAGATTAGAAGGTGGCTTACCAAAAAAGTCAAACATTCAATTTTGTTTTTATTTAGCTCATAAAATAATACCAATTTGAACTAAATTAATTTGTTGTTCATGAGTTCCCATTGCTTATGATATTTTCAGATGTCACATTGAGAGGGACATAGGCCTTTTTCATTGTTTTATTCTCATAAAAATAATATTTAAATTTCTATTTTTTTGGTATATTTATATTCCTTCACTATGTTATCATGTGTTTAGGAAGAAAATAAATGTTACACATATGAGTCTATAGATAATTTAAATGATTGAAAAGTTGACGATCATCAATATGAGTTAACAATGTATATAGTCTCACGTCACGTGTAAAAATAAATAAATAAATAAAAAATATTTTTTTAAACGTGAATTACTAAGCCATAATGGTGCTGCCACCATATAACATTTGTTCTTTCAAGAGATAGAAAAAAATTATAACTTATTTTACAACAGCAAAAAATCATGTTTTTTAGAAAGAACAAAGGACGACTAATATTCCGTTCATCCACTTATTGACGGGCAAAATGAGTATATAAACAGGAAATGTGGTGTGATCAGTGATTTGAGATAACGTTTCATGACGGGTTTGCATAATAGTCTATCTACAATCTGCAAAAATGATAACTCGGTTATTCAAGGAGCCAAAAACCTACGAGTTGAAGATCTTCAAGGGAACTAAATTAAAAGCTCCTAAACACTATACATTATTCCATAAACGATTAAATACAACTCATAAATAAGGCATAACTGGTTTTTATTTCTTAATTGTAGGAACTAATTGAGACTAAATCTGATAAACATAACTAAGAAAAAGAAACCGTAAGACCTAGTCAAGTGATCAATAACAACAAAATAATCAAGTATAGTTAATTAATTAAAGTGCTAATACTCTTGTTGGTTGTTGATTAGTTCATTGACTAAGTCATATGGTTTATCCTTTTTCTTCTTTATTTTGGCGCAATTTCTGAGATTCCTAAGTACATGTCCATGCTGATTCCTAAGTACTTAACTTTTAGTAAACTCTCAAAGAAAATGGAAGACAAATGATTGAAATCAAGGTTTGATATGAAAACGAAAAAGTGAAAAAAATTGTAGAACTATCTTTTTTTTAACTAAGGAAACAAAGGAACATAATACAATCAAGGGGCCTTCAATAATATTTGTAGTTGATCCTGTTGAAGTTAGTGGATTAGTAAGTACTCATGCATGCAGAGAAGGCTCGTGTTTGCCAAATAAGGTTGAGTTGGTTCTTGATTTTAAAAGTGTTAATGATGGTTTGTCCAAGCAGTACTAGAAGCTATTCACCAATGCAACATAGAAGGATGAAGTGGGGGGCCTTGGCTGGGTGCTAATCCAGCAGATGATGTTGTGAGTGTAGGTTTTGAGGAATGTCAAGAGCAATGTTAAGAGTGTCCAGAACCAACCCACCCCTCAAGTGACCATACTAGCTCAGGCAGCAAGCCAAGCTAGCATTACTCACGTGGGCAACTTTGCTTATGAGGGTTTTATCCCGGTCATTGATGCGGAGCCTTTGTGACCCTTGAATTGTTTTTGGAATAATCCAACCCATTCAAGGCACAGCTGGTAAAACATAAGTCTTTTTTTGGATTCACCTAAAATATTGAAGAGTTCACAAAAATGTACAGAGATTCACTTAAAACGTAGCCGTCATTGATGCTGGGCTTTTGACACCCATAGATTATTTTTGGAGTAATCCAGGCCATTTAAGGCCCAACTGATAAAACATGAGCCTTTTTTCAGGTTCACCTAAAATATTAAGGAGTTCACAAAAAATGTACGGAGGTTCACCTAAATTGTAGATGAGTTCACCTAAATGTACAAAATTAATATTTCTTCGAGGAGTTCACCTAAAATGTACAAGGGTTCATAAAAAATGTTCAAGGATTCACCTAAAATGTAGAGTGGTTCACTTAAATGCACAAAATTAATATTTTTTAGAGGGATTACCCTAAAATGTAATGGGATTCATAAAATTGTACATGTGTTCACCTGAAATGTAGAGTAGTTCACCTGAATGTACAAAATTAATATTTCTCGGAAGGTTGACCTAAAATGTAGTGGGGTTCACAAAAAAAATGTAATGTGGTTCACCTTAAATGTAGAGGGGAACCCCCGTACATTTTTTATGAACCCCTCGACATTTTAGGTGAACCCTTCTAAGAAATATTAATTTTGTACATTTAGGTGAACCACTCTACATTTGAAGTGAACCCATGTACATTTTAGGTGAAGTCCTCTACATTTTAGGTGAATTTCTCCAAGAAATATTAATTTTGTGCATTTAGGTGAACCTCCTGTACATTTTAGGTGAACCCCTGTACATTTTAGGTGAATCTCACTACATTTTAGGTGAACCCCTCCAAAAATATTAATTTTCTACATTTAGGTGAACCTCTGTACATTTTAGGTGAACCCCTCCAAGAAATATTAGTTTTATACATTTATGTGAACCTTTCTACCTTTTAGGTGAACCCCTCTACATTTTTTTTGTGAATCCCTACAAGAAATATTAATTTTATACATTTAGGTGAATCACTCTAGATTTTAGGTGAACCCATCAACATTTTAGGTGAACACCTCCAAGAATATTAATTTTTAAATTTTAGCGTACCCTACTACAAATTTATTAAACCCCTAAAATTGCAATTGCCACGCAGGTCTCAATTGCTACTCAAAAGCCTCTAATTGTCATCCTGAAAGTGCTAATTGTATCTTCATGTGTAATCGCCATGTGATCATCCCTAATTTCCATCCATCACCCTAAACGCCACCCCAGGAATGGTGATCGCAGAAACATGCTCTAATCGCCATTCGATTGGCTCTAATCACCATGTTCCCCATAAACCCTAAAATTATTTATTTTGAATTAATTAACGTACACCAGATAAGTCATCGATAAAATTAAAAAAAAACTTATTCTCTCAATGCACACATTCATGATATTCACTTCTATATGAAATTAGATTGGATTAAGTAAAATTTTTTGAAACAATTAAACACTTATTCATAAACTTGATAACAATTATCATTGATGATGTTGTTGCGCTTTTGTGACAAGTATCAAGCGAGATGACACCATGTATAATTTATAAGTCGTGATATTATGATGGTCAGTAAATCATATTTACCGGTTTGACGAACACGTATAACCCACAAGGTCGGATTCTACTGCTAAATCGAACTTATATGCTAAGAGATTGAAATTGAATTTTGAAATATTGAAATTTAACCTTTGATTTTATATTTATAACCCCATAAAATTTGAAACATAACCCCCATTTATGTTTTTAATTTATAACCTTATAAATATATTTTTTAAATTTAACCTTATTTTGTTCTCAAAATTAAACCCATATAGAAAACGATATTCCCCTTCTTCTTCTATTTGATACTCACTCTTCTCAACACTTCATTCTTCTCCCACTTAAACACTCTATTCTCCTCTTTTCATCTCTTCATCATACCTTCTATAGTACTAGCTCGAAAACTCATGAAATCGCCTCCAACGCAACCCCGCGAGCCGTATTCACACATCCTGCGTCAAACCCGAGTCAAACCCGTGCCCAACTCATGCCAAATCCATCCAACCCACGACCCCAAAGGTTTATATCTTTATAATATTGTCTTTTTTAGTATAATGGTTAGAGGAAAACAAGCCGTTAGAAAAGGAGCAATTAGTTCAACTATGCAACCAAGTTCGGGCGGTTCGAAAGGGCCTTACGATACACCCGGTTATGGGGTGAAAAAATTTCATCCAAAGTATTGAAATCTTATCAATCTTATTCTTCACGTTGCTCCAATAGAGCATATATCCCATCCAAGCAAACAAAATGTAAGTTTCTCTTAGAAAAATTTGGTTTTTATGTGTTATAGTGTTAAAACACCAAATAGATTCTTGATTCATTCTGGAAAATGTGTGTTTTTATGTGCTGATTGTAGAAATGCATGATTATTGATAGCAACGTATGTTTTGGATGAATAATTATAGTATTTTCATGAGTGCCTGTAACGTGTCGACAAAATGTCACAATGGATTATATGTTGTATTTATATCATCGTCTTTACGGTGTTTGATAAAATGTCAAAATGGGGTCTATACTATATTTATATGAGTGCTTGTAACTTGTTCGATGAAATGCTATAGCCCCATCCAAGGAAACAAAATGTAAGTTTGTTTAACAAAGATTTTGGTTGTTATGTGTTGTAGTGTTAAAACATCAAACATATACTTAATTTGTTTTGAAAATTGGTTGTTTTTATGTGATGCTTGTAGAAATGTATGATTATTGGTAGTGATATATGTTTTGGATGGAAAATTATATTATTTTCATGAGTACCCGTAGTGTTCGATGAAATGTCACAATGGATTATATGGCGCATTTATATCATTGTCCATAAGGTGTTTGATAAAATGCCACATTTGAGTCTATACTATTTTTATATGAGTGCTCGTAACATGTTCGATAAAATGTCACAATAGGAATTATAGTTTATTGTCATTTCTTTCTTTGACATTTTTCCTATGTAATACATGTTTCTTCACATACATTTTTCACTGAGTCATGACTTAAATTTTAGTTTCCTAGATAACTGAGAATGTGAGCTTTAGTGTGCATGGCTTTGGGAACACTACACTAGTACCTCGGTGGTACAACAGGCTTCCTAAAAATGTAAAAAAGGAATGTTGATGCTTCCAGATTTAGGTACTTGATAAGTATAATGAAAAAGGGGTAAATGGATCGCATCTTTTTGAAGAGCCTAGATGAGAAATGGTGGGATACAACCCACATATTTTATCTAGATGAAGTGGGTGAGTTAACAATGACCACATTGGACTTTGCTGCTATCATCGGGCTGAAAGTTAGAGGTCGACAACTGGATGATGACTTGGAAATTTACAACAACAAGAAGACATTGCGGAAGCTACACTAGTACCTCAGTGTGCGTGGTTTTGGGAACACTACACTAGTACCTCGGTGGTACAACAGGCTTCCTAAAAATGTAAAAAGGAATGTCGATGCTTTCGGATTTAGGTACTTAATAAGTATAATGAAAAAGGGGCAAATAGATCACATCCTTTTGAAGAGTCTAGCTGAGAGATGATGGGATACAACCCACACTTTTTATCTAGAAGAAGTGGGTGAGTTGACAATGACCCCATTGGACTTTGCTACTATTACTGGGCTGAAAGTTAGATGTCAACAACTAGATTATGACTTGGAAATCTACAACAACAAGACATTGCAGAAGATAGTAGATAAATCATTGTTGGACTTTAAGGAAAAAAGTTAGTATCAATGGATTTATGAGAATTATGTTAATTACGAGTGTGATACTCCTCAGAAGAAGGAAATTTTGACAAGAGTTTTTCTTTTGATGCTCTTGGGAAATTTTGACAAGTACTATTTTCTACGATAAGAGCAACAAAGTGTATTTGTACTTTCTCTCAAGCCTAGAGAAACTAGATGAGATATGGGAGTACAATTGAGGTGGTTCAACGTTGAACGTATTGTATGGAAATATAGACACTTTATGTCATGAAAAAAGTGTAAGGACGAGCGGTTTCTAGAGAGCATGAGAGGTATGAAATTGTGAGTACTTGTCGTATTTGGCACTAAAGAAACCAATGGGTGGGCCAAACACGTTCCCTAGAGTAGCACGTTGGATAGACCTTGATTTGGGAACACACGATGTTGCTCACGACCTAAAAGAATTTTGTGTTAAACTTCAGTTTGTGAAGCCCAACGAGGTGTGTGTTTTATTCTATCAATTCTTATATTGGTCCCAATCTTGAGTATGAATAATGTTTTACTAACAAAATATTTGGTATTTTATACCTTTAGATCAATTGGAACCCTTGGGGACCTCGTGAAAACTTTCCCGATTACTGCATTAAAAGTATACCTCCTACTAGCATGAGAATTTTACTGCAAGGACCTAATGGAAGAACATTGTACTTGGGTGAGCATGTATCACGACAAAGTTTAAGAACCGAGGTGCCCTACATCTCGGTCAGACCCCTAGCTTCAGTGTTATGTGATCAACCATTCACTAAAGAGGATCTGATAACTAGTCTTTCTGAGTTTCTAGTAGGTCACTTTATCGATTTTGATGGTCTAATCGACGATACTTAAGTTCTTTTCTGGAAACATTTGTTATCTTATAACTAGGATGGGGTGTCTTCATCTTGGCAAGTGATAAATGTCTATTAGTTGGGTTTTAAAGATAGAAGATCACTTATATTATTATGCAATGTAAGGTTGTAATCTACTTGATATAGGCACCAACAACTACAGCAACAACAACACCAGGAGCATCAGGGTCGGCTAGAGCGATCGTTGATGAAATAAGAGTGGATGACATCCAACTACCACTGTGGCAGATAACGCTTCCACTCTTAGATGGTGGTAGTGAATTGGTTGACATTCCACATAATGTTGCAGTCCATGGTCTTCCATTAGCCAATGTCGATTATGTGAGTTATCATGTTAATATTTATTATTTTAGTTATTAATTTTCATATTAACATGAATTTTAGATAATGCAGGTGCCGGTGACATGCGTGACAAGCATGTTATGCATGATTGGCGGTCTCAACAAGATGCTCTTCGAGAAAATGATGAGCGAGAGGCAATGGTGAAAGCAATGATAAAGGTGAAAGCCTCAATGAAAAAGAAGGATAAGAAAATTGAAAACTCACTCACCTTCATCATTTTTTTAGTTTAGAATAAAAATATTCAAATTACACTCTTATAGCTTACATTTTGAGTATGTACACTTGTAGGTGAAGTTGGAAAAGCGTCTACAACTGTATGAAACTCAAACAAGCAGGCATGGGGAAGATGATGATAAAGGTAATGATGAAGATGATGATAACAATGGTGAAGATTCAGTTAATGATGACGATGAAGATGATGATGACGCTGATGAAGATACACAATCAGATGTGGAGCATGAAGGACATACAAAACATTCACGTGATGCTTTGTCAAAAAAGAGAAAAGTTGCGCCATGACGCTTTGGTTATGTTTTTAAAGTTTATATGAAAATTTAAACTCCTAAACTGGATTCTAAAATTGTTGAGTTGTTAAAGTATGATTGAATTTTAAACTAGATTCTAAGTTTGTTTGTTGAGTGTATATTTGAATTTGTTAAATTCTGGCTACATTTAGTTTGACATATTATAGATGTAAAGAAGCATTTTGATTGTGGATTTTGTAATATTTATGGGGAGGTTCTGTCCAATCATTAACTAGACATAACCATATCCTAAGGGCTCGTTTAATACAAGCTAAGTAAGAATGTTAAAAAAGTTAAGTTGTTGGATAAGTTTTAATGGTAAAGTTAGATGACAAGATTTTAAGATTACCATATTTGGTAATATATGATTAAGAGAAAAAGTTATAAAAAGTATGATTACTTTGTTTGGTATGTCGGAAACTTGGATAAAGCTATTGAAAATGTTTGATAAAGTTGCTGAAAAAGTTATATGAATTATATGAGACTAATAAATTATTGATTATTTATAGTTTCTTTTTTCATCAAGTTTTAATTTGTTGTCAATGATTATTTATTGATTCAAATTCACATAATAACTTATATATTTTATTTTATGCACTAATAAATTAATTATTTTATCAACTCCACCAACAAAATCAAATCAAATATTTTTCTTACTACGTCAAAAAGTAAAATATTTTTTTTTACTTACAAATAAATTCAATGAAAAAAATTAATAATTCATATCGTATTTGATTAAATTTTCTCCGATATCACTAGATTATTTCTCACACATAAATTTTCCTCTCTTATGTATCAAAAATAAATATGAAAAAACTGTTGTTCAATTATTAGTACTTTAAAATATTTAATAATACATAACAGTTTCCCCATTACATATATTTGTCAATATATATGTATACCATGATTATCAATTTTATTTCGTTCTAGCTGGAACGGGTAAAATATTCAGGTTCTGACACATGAGCAAAATGGAATAGGGATACAGTTTTTTTATATTTCGGTTAAATATAATCTAAAATTGAATATAATCACATTTTTTTTGTGTATGTTTAGTGGCACCTAATCATTTTACTTAAGTTATTTCTCTACTTTCGTGTCTTGAGTTCGATTCCTAGGTAGCGCAACAATTTTTTTTAATTTTTAATGTTTTTTTCTAGTTTTTTTAGAAAATGGTTTTAATGAGATAAGTAAGTGGATTATGTGAATAATATGTTAATGTTAAATAAATTATTATTTGTTGTATGAAAATAAGTCATGATTCTACTTTTCTTACTTATATTATTAATGTTTTGATTTTTCAAAGAAAATAAATGACCACGAAAATAGATTTGCTATGATATATATGCCTAATAAATTCAATGAAACTAAGCCTTTTATGGGAAGTTGAGAATAAATATCTATTTTACCAAGTATGTATATGTGTAAGTAAGAAGAATCAAATTATTGATTATTTATAAATTCTCTTTTTGTCATATTTTCAATATTTTTATAAAGATTATTCATGATTCTAATATAATGAAATTTCGTATATATTTTTATTCTACACACTAACAAATTAACTAAACGATTAAGGAAAAAATCCCCTTCGCAGCTCTGTCTCACGAGCCCGGTTCTCTGGATAGAAAACGAGACGTGATAAACAATCATGTTATAGTCTCATTTTAATAAATTCAATATTTTTTAAACATTGATAATTTATGTCTAATATTTAATTTTGGGAAGAAAATAACTTTTAATTTTAAAATAATATATTTGATATTATTAACATGCATTTTAATCATTTAAATTTTATATTATACATATATGAATAGTTTATTTATCCTTAAGTTTTTTAAACTTAATATTTTATATCATTCATTTCAATTAACGTGTATGTCTTAATCTCACAGGACGATCCTGGAGCGGGTTTGCGGGATGGGCCTTTCGGGACAGGGTCGAAAGGATGAAAAAAATCTCAAAATTTGGTACTAGGATCGGGATTTTTTTATGACACTTCTGTGAGACTTTTCTCTTGAAGAAAATAAAAGATCAAAATCAAATAAGAGAAGCAAACAAATAATGATTTTTATGCGAATTTGGAAAAATAAAAGTTATTTTGAAAAATGTGTAGATGTGTTGTATGATGGGTAAGTGAATTGGGAAAGTTATTTAGTAAAGTAGATTTTTGAGGGAAAGTGGTATGAAAAGTAATGTGTGATTATTATTTAACCAGGTTAAATAAGTTAACCATGCCAAATGAAAATACTAGAAACAAATGTAGATATTATTTTAGATGAAAAGAATTATGTTCACTTTTTATTTAGTGAAGAATGTACACACACACACATATACAAAGCTAGGAAAACTATCTTAGGAAACTTCATAATTAGGATCCCTATAATTAAACTAATTACTATACAATTAGGATCCCTAAAATAAAGTACTTGGCAGCCAGTATTATCCTGTAACATTCTTTAACACTTCCCCTCAAGCTGGAGCATAGATATAATCATACCCAGCTTGTTACAATGATAATCAACTCGAACCCCATTTAGAGCTTTTGTGAAGATATCTCCTAATTGCTCTCCAGTCTTCATATACCCTGTAGAAATCAAACCTTGCTGAATTTTCTGACAAACAAAGTGACAATCAATTTCAATGTGCTTAGTTCGCTCATGAAATACAGGATTAGATGCAATATGAAGGGCAATTTGGTTGTCACGCAACAATTTTGCTGGTATTGAAGTTTTAAGACCTACTTCTGTCAAAAGTTGGCATATCCACATTATCTCACACACAGACTGTGCTGTAGCCCTATATTCTGACTCTGCACTGAACCTTGACACAACACTCAACTTCTTACTCTTCCATGAGACCAAATTTTCTCCAACAAAAACACAATAACCTGAAGTGGATCTTCTATCCATTTTGGAACCTGCCCAACCTGCATCTGAAAAACATTCAATATGAGTCTATCCGTGATTTGCATACAAGATACCACGTCTAGGCATTCCTTTCAAATAACACAAAATCTATTCTAATGTTGCCTAATGATGAACTGTTTGGGATGACATAAACTGAGTAACAACACTGACAGAATATGCAATATCTGGACGAGTCACTGTAAGATAATTCAGCTTTCCAACCAATCTCATGTGTATCTCTCAAGATCTTCCATTAGTTCTCCATCTCCCGTAAGGTGCAAGTGAGGAGACATTGGAGTACTACAAGGCTTTGCCCCCAATTTTTATGGCTCAGTTAATGTCTTCCATGAAGGTAACATCAATTGAGGCAAGATATTTGTTAAGACTGAGATAGAACACCTATAACCTTTCTGAAGACGAGAATAACCAAGGAGGTACACTTCAAAGACTTGGGATCTAACTTAGTGACATGTGGACGAACATCCCGAACAAAACAAGTGCTACCAAATATCTTAAGCAACAGGAAACAATGATTTATTGGGAAAAAGGATTTTGTAAGGGATCTTACCATGAAGAACATATGATGACATACGATTAATGAAAAGACATGGGGTAGAAACTTCATCGGCCCAAAAAGTTTTAGGAACATTCATTTGAAATAATAGGGCTCATGCAGTTTCAAGAAGATGTTTGTTCTTACGTTTTTCCACTCCATTTTGGGATGGAGTATCAACACAAGAAGTTTCATGAAGCATGCCATTCTTAACCATATAAGATTGAAATAAAGAGGACATGTATTCCTTGGCATTATCACTTCGTAAAATACAGATTGAAGCATTAAATTGAGTTTTAATCTTAGCACAAAAAATAGAAAACAATTTAGAATGAATTTTCATTAAATATAACCAAGTTACAAGAGAATAATCATCCACAAAGGTAACAAAATACTTAAATTCAGGTTTAGACAAAATAGGTCAAGGACCCCAAACATCAGAATGAACCAACTCAAAAGGAATACTAGCATGTTTATTGACTATTGAACTTGAACTAAGATGATGATGTTTTACAAAATGACTGACTCACAATCTAATGAATACACCTTACTAAACTGTGGACAAAGTTTCTTAAGCGAAGGGAGAGATGGATGACCCAACCTACAACGTGCCTCAAGAGGAGAAATTACACCAGTGCAAGCGACAAATTTTGGTATTGGTGTGTCAAGAATGTAGAGGTCTCCAGACTCTTGAAATAAGCAATAATTAGGAAAAAAAATGAGATCCAACAATTAAGATTACGAGTGAGCTGGCTTACAGAGATCAAATTAAAAGATAAATTTGGTAGATGTAAGACTTATGATAGGGGAAGTTGAGGGGTATGGGTAATCGTGTCTGACCCACAAACACATGATGGTGACCCACCAGCCAACGAAAAAGTAGAGAAGAGACCAGAATTACCTGTCATATGATCTGTGGCACCAGAATCAATGACCCAATTGGAGGATGAGGAAACAAGAAATGTATTTTGTTTACCTGAATCAGCAATAGTAGTGACAACGGGAGATGAATGTTTTAGTGATTCTTGATACTGTGAGAACATGTCAAATTCACCAGCAGAAATATGAACTGATTTTTCAGGGGTGTCATTAGTGATCGCAATATGTGCCGAGTGAGGTTTCTGATTTTTGAACTGAAGCTTTCTACACTCAAACTCTATATGTCCTAGCTTATGACAGTATCGACACACAATGTCATCAGATTCCTGTGTTCGAGTTTCAAATCCCTGTGAACCACCTCCTTTGTTTCCCCGACATATAATTATTATTTTGACTTACCAAAGCACCACTGATTGAATCGGGGCGGGGGGGGGGGGACCTTATGTACGACGTACTCGACTATATACATCTTGTAAAGAGGAGATCTCAGAACCAGAAAGAATTTGAGACTTAGCAGTCTCAAAGTCAGAGGGAAGGCCAGTCAAGAAACTCATGATGGCCATTTATTTGCCCTCGTTGGTGTTACTGAACCTTCACATAAGGACTAAAAGGCAGTAACATATTAAGCTTTTCATACATATTCTTAAACTCCATAAAATAATTCGTAAGAGATTGATCTTGTTTTTCTACACGGTAAAACGCTTTGCAAACCTCATAAATACGAGAGAGATTCTATTTTCCAGAATACAAGAATTCCAAGTAATCCATCAGTTCTTTAACAAATTCACAATGATTAATCAAGCCAATTATCTCACTATCAATAGAATTCCAAATTTGCAGGAACATGCGAGCGTCCTCTCTGAGCCATGTCTTCCTCGAATCACCTTGAGGAGGATCATTAGTCAAATAAGTATCTTTGTCAATACTACATAGATACAGTCGAATAGTCTTACTCCAATCCAAATAATTTTAACCCATTAGCTTCTGGTCTATAATTTTAGACATTATAGGTACCACATCTATCGTGATAGAATATTTATTCTCAACCATTACACTAAATATTCATAAACAAAAGAGAGGACCAATAAAAAGGACTAACAAGGCAGCATGAGCGAAAAAAGGACTGAAACTCAAGAAACCTAAAACTAGAAGAACCCAAACCTCTACGAACACAAGGCATCAGGTACAGACGAAGTAGGGAACCGCCGACGAAACCAACGAGGGCTTCCAAGGACGATCTTAGGCATCACGTTCCTTCATGCGCTGGCATGTGTGAGAGGCATAGAAGCTCGTGGCGGCGCGTATGGCTCATGCACATGGATTCCAGGCATCGTACTTTGGGCTTGCGGTGGTCGGTGGCTGGGCTTCCATTCTGGATGGGCAATGAGAACAAATGGCCACTACAAAAAGGTTGTCCAAGGTGGAACCCTAAAAAACACTAAACCCTAATTGTGAATGAAAAAAATCTTGATTTACGCGCCTATGGCTCTGATACCATGTTATTTGGGATAAAAAGAATTTTCTTCACTTTTTATTCAGTGAAGAATGTACATACACACACACACAGATATATATATATATATATATATATATATGTGTGTGTGTGTGTGTGTGTGTGTGTGTGTGTGTGTGTGTGTGTGTGTGTGTGTGTGTGTGTGTGTGTGTGTGTGTGTGTGTGTGTGTGTGTGTGTGTGTGTGTGTGTGTGTGTGTGTGTGTGTGTGTGTGTGTGTGTGTGTGTGTGTGTGTGTGTGTGTGTGTGTGTGTGTGTGTGTGTGTGTGTGTGTGTGTGTGTGTGTGTGTGTGTGTGTGTGTGTGTGTGTGTGTGTGTGTGTGTGTGTGTGTGTGTGTGTGTGTGTGTACAAAGCTAGGAAAACCATATTATGAAAAATACATAATTAGGATCCCTATAATTAAGCTAATTACTATACAATTAAGATCCTTAAAATAAAGTAATTGATAGCTAGTATTATCATGTAACATTCTGCAACAAGTACTAGAAAATAAGTTTATCACGTACTTTACCATGGGGGATAACCCCAACCAAACGCATCCTAAAGATTTTGTGTAAAATGATAAAATTTTCAAACGTCGTGTTATCAAAATTGACCATGTTATTGATATGACCATAACTAATTGCAAATTTGACTTGTCACAATAACATGGACAAATCGACAATTTCTCAGGCCATTGTACCAACATGGCCATGTTAGGCCAACAAGGGCCAATCGCCATGTTCTCAGTGGTGATTGGCCCAAGTTGGCCAATTGCCACTAGTAGAATGACGATTGGTCCCCAATCCACATGTTCTCAGTGGGATTGACCCAAATGGCCATGTTGAGTGGTTTGGTAGCTGGTTGTTGTGTAATTAATTTTGGTAATTAAGTTTCATCTAACATCTTTAAAAATACATTTTAACTCAACTAAACACATTTTAACTACTTCTCTAAGCGCTCTAAAGGTCAAATACCCTTGCTTTTTCATTTTTGGTTTGGGTCTTGAATTCTCAACTCTAAGTTTGTGATAAACTACATCGAGTAGGTAATGTTTGTTTAGTTTTCTTTAATTTTGCTTGAGATTTTGTGTAAGTTAAATGTTTTAGGAGTGATTATCATCAACTCTAAGTAATATTATTTTCCAAATTAATTAAGCATATTTAGAGTTGAGTCATGTTGATCTATCCATAAATACGGGTGAGATGAGTACGCGGCTGGGTTCATCCACATTAGCAAACTAGGGAAATAAGGATGTCATTGGTCAAATATAAGATACATAACAAGAGGCTGAAGATTTCTACTATACGTATGCATGTGATGTTGGGTTTAGTGTATGAAAGGATGATAAACGCAAGAACAAAGAGGGGGGAATTTATTATGGAAATGGGTTTGCTCAAAAGAAGGATTCTGGGGAAAAATAAATGGGCATCAAGCGAGAACCAAGAGGCTTAAGAAGGGTTGCATGACTTTTGTAATTTTTTATTTTGAATATTATGTTGTAATAATTCCGCTCGAGAGAAGATGAAGAACGCACGAGATGAACAAGGAGAAGAAAAAAGAAAAAGGAACTCCATTAAGGAGTTCCGGCGTCGACACCGGTAAAATGGTTGCCAGTACTGGCGTCGCCGGCTTTCCAGTGGCAGAATTGCCTCCATAAAAATTGGCGGCTCCAGCATCACCGGTGGTGGATGGGCAACTTGCGGTGGCAGTGGAAGTGTCCCACAGCCACGACCACCGGCAATCGTTGTCATTGCCAATGTATGTTTTGTAGATGCCCTGATACCGTGTTGCCCTATCCCTGTGGTGTTTCATGATAACTCTAATCCTATCTTTTATCTTTTAAATTTTAAAAGGATAATTATCTATTTTTTAATTAAAATTAATTAATTGATTGGGTTTGACCTAATTTGATTTGTTTTTTTACTATCAAATTCAATTAATTATAAAAGGATAATTAATGAAATTATTTAATTAGGAAAAATAGTTTACCTTAAATAAAAGGGTTTTGATCAAAACTTGAAGATTATGAAGATAGACCTCTGGTGCAGAATTAGATATTTTTGAAAATATGTATTCTTGAAGTCCTTTTTTTAATTTTTTCTATTTTTCAAAAGTTATAATTTAGAAATACCCAACTCGGTTCATCATTTGTTGATTTAATTATTTAAATAAATGTTTATTGATATAATTGATAGCATGACCATGTATTAGTCAATCACATGGCATAGATGAAACCTCATACAGTTCTATTTAATCATGCATCTCATTAGTAGAAATATAATTGATTAGGACTCTCCTAATGTGTTTATATGAATTATTTTGTGAAATCAATTACATGTAAACTACTAAATTTTAATTAGTTAAACTTGGTAATCACACCAATCTAAAGACCTTAGTTAGGATAACCAACTTAATTAAAAGTGTTTTATCAAAGCTTGATGAATGTAATGAATTAGTTATTCTAAGTTCACCTAATTTTGACTTAGGCTCTTTAGAAGGTTAAATGAACTTAAACCACTTAGATTGAACTAATAATTAATTTTACATTCATAGGGATATTTTAACTAGTAATTAATTTGGAATTGATTGATTAGTTAAAATATAAACACATCAATTATAAAATAGTGAGTGAAAGAAGGTTGACATGTCAATGTAACTTATAGTCTCCATTAATAGTACAACACTATGACATACAGTGAGGGCCTCAAGATGGCTTTGTTTTCATCCCCCTAAGGAAGGTTTCGAACTGTATCAATTTCAATCTTGAATGTATTAAGAAGATAGGACTAAGTAATGTAGTTTAGACTTGACCGACCCTAAGGTGGAATATTCTAAATCAAGTCATGGAATCCAAAATAATGGGTTACACTCACAAAGTCACAATTAAGCTTTTAGTGGATAATTGTGACTTGACCAAATAAGTGATACACAATTGTTAAAAGAGAAAATATGAGATATTTTAGTTTTAATTAATAAGGATGAGAATGCCTCATAGATATTTTAAGATTAATCTGACTGACCCTAAAATGACACATTAATTGTTAGGTTGTGTTTCCAAATTTCTTGATATTTATTTCAATTATATTAAATGAGGTATGTTTTATTTTTCAGTTATTATTTTGTCTACCATGAGCAACCCTATTAGTGCTTTACTTGTACTTGAAAAACTTAATGGTGATAATTTCATAAGATGGAAGTCGGACTCGAATATGATGCTAGTATATGAGAACAACAAGTTTATTCTTGCTAGAGAATTCCTGAAAATCCTGCTGTCAATGCTTGGATTATAGATACAAGAGGTACCGTTATGGGAGAGGCAAATGTTGCTAAGAAAAATATTCATATGTTGTTAATGGTAATAATAAGAAGAAGAATGGTAAGGACAAAAGTAAGAATAATAATGAAAAGAAAGCCAAGAGGTAAGTCGAGGGAAAGAAGAACAAGATTGACAACAAACTCATGGGAAAATATTTCCACTGTGGGGTTGAAGGTCACTGAAAGAGAACTGTAACAAGTATCCCTCCGAGCTGAAAAAGAAAAGTAAATATGATTTACTTATACTTGAAGCTTGTTTAGTGGAATATGATTTGTCATCCTAGATATTAGATTCAGGAGCCACCAACCATATATGTTCTTCTTTGCAGATACTTGATTCGTTAAGAGAGCTGGCTAATTGCGGGGTGATAATTAGAATTGGCAGTGGTATGCTAGTGTCAACAAAAGCATTGGGGACACTCCGTTTGAGTTTTGGAAATGATTTTCTTGTTTTGAACAATGTTTATTTTATTCCTGGATTTTTGAGAAATTTGATTTCTCTATCGTTGTTGCATGAACAATCTTTTGATATTTCTTTTAATGATAATCAATTTATTATTTTTAAGAATGAATTCAATATTTGTCATGCAAGAGTTTCGAACGGACTGTATATGCTTAAACCAACTGAACGTGCATCAAATAATTCAGAATTTTGTTTAAAGTAGAAAATCCTAAAAGTAACAACGAAAAAGAGTTTCTAATGATGATGACACGTATCTTTGGCATCTTAGGTTGGGACATATTAATCTAGATAAATTAAACTGGTTAACAAAGCATGGTGCTTTGAAAGAACTGCAAGTTGAGACTCTTCTAGTTTGTGAATTTTGTCTAGATGGTAAAATGACGAAGAGACTTTTCTCTTGAAAGGGCCAAAGAGCCAAAAAACCACTTGAGCTAGTACATAGTGATGTCTATGGACTGATCAATGTACAAGCTAGTGGTGAGTATGAGTATTTCGTCATATTTATTGACGATTACTCTAGATATGATTATCCTTACCCAATGCATCAAAAGTCTGAAACTTTTAGAAAGTTTAAAGACTTCAAAGTTGAAGCTCAAAAGAAATTAGGTAAATCTTTGAAAACACTTTGATGAGATCGAGGTGGTGAATACTTAGAATTAGAATTCAAAGATTACCTGCTGGAGTATGGCATTCTATCTCAACTCACAGCACCTGGAACGCCACAGCAAAATAGTGTTTCAGGAAGGAGAAATTGAACCCTATTAAATATGGTTATCTCGATGTTAAACTACTCATCACTACCACTCACATTTTAGGGATATGCACTTCAAACAACAACCTAAATTTTGAATGTCGTGTCTTCTAAGTCTGTAATTAAGACTGATTTAAAGTTATGGAATGGCTCCAAACCTAGTTTGTGTCATTTTTGTATATGGGGTGTCCAGTTCACGTTCTTAGACCCAAGACTAAAAAGTTAGACCCAAGGTCTGAAGTGTGTATATTTGTTGGCTACGCTACAGAAATAAGAGGTGGGTACTTTTATAGATACAAGGATCTAAAGGTGTTTATATCGACAAATGTCACTTTCCTTGAACAGGACTATATGGGAAACTACAAACTTCATAGCAAAGTAGTTCTCGATGAATTAACATTCGATGAGATCAGACCACCTTCATCATTAAATGATAAACGAAAAATCAAAGAAACCATTGTTTTTGTTCTAGGAAACCCCAGTGTAACATCATAGTGGGAGGGTTGTAAGATAACATATTTGCTATGAACTAGATGCACATGTCCTAGTGTCTGACACTGATAAGGATGATTCATTAACCTTTAAAGAGGTGATGGAAGTTCCTGAAAAGGAGAAATGTCAAGATGCCATGAACTAAAAAATGGAATCGATGTATTCCAATTCTGTCTGGGACACTTGATCTTCAAGAACAAAATATGTGTAGATGGAAACGTAGAGACTTTGAAGGCATGGCTGGTAGCCAAAGGCTACACAAAAGGAATGAGTCGATTATGAAGTGACATTCTCTCATGTTACCATGCTAAAATACATTCACATCCTTTTATCCATAGCCGCTAGTTTAGACTATGAAATATGACAAATGGATGTCAAGACAGGTTTTTTAAATGGATCTCTTGAAGAAAGAATCTATATGATGCAATCAGAAGGGTTCGTGAAAAAGGGGTAAGATCAGAAAGTATGCAAGTTACTTAAATCCATTTATAGATTAAAGCAAGCATCAAGATAATGGAATCTTACCTTTAATGAAATTATTAAATCGTATGCCTTCGAGCAAAATGTTGACGAACTTGTGTTTATAATAAATACATCAAATATAAGATAATAGTTTTCTTAGTTCTTTATGTTGACCATATTTTACTTATTGGGAATACTGTGAAAACTTTGTTGAAGGTAAAGAAGTGGTTAGCTCAGAGATTCCAAATGAAAGATTTATGAGAGGCGAGCTATGTTTAAGGCGTCCATATCCTAAAGATAAGGAAGAACAAACTTTTGGCACTTTCTCAGGCATCTTATATTGATAAGGTGCTAGAGAGATTCTCTATGGAAAATTTCAAGAAATGTCAACTACCAACCAGACATGGAATGGTCCTTTCCATAAGACACCTCAGGAGGAAGATGATATGAGAAAGGTTCCTTATGCTTAAGCCATTGGGAGTCTCATGTATGTCATGTCGTGTACGAGACTGGACATTTGTTATACAGTAAGAATTGTCAGTCGTTATCAATCAAATCTTGGTTTTGAATATCAGATTACGGTAAAGTACATTCTCAAGTATCTCCGGAGAACGAGAAATTATATGCTTGTTTATTTAGGTGGAGACATGAATCTCACTGGATATGTTGATTCTGAATCAGATAAGGATGGTCAAAAGTCAACGTCTAGATCATACACTAAGGAGATGTGACTGTTATGAAGATAACGTCCGATCATAGCTTGGCTGATCCTTCTACCGAGACACTTCCTACCAAGTCATTTGAGGGTCAAGTGTGAAACATGAGGCTGAGATAGATGCCACAGTTACTTTAGGGAAAGCGGGAGATTGATGTGCATAGTACCCTTAAACCATGTGTTTAGACAATTTTAATATGAAACTAATGAAATTATATTTTTCTTATAATTGTTCTTTTGAATTATTGAAAATTTACTAAATAAATGAAAATTTCATATTTATTAATGAGACTATGATTTTCTATAAATACGAGTTGACTAAGATGATATATAATGAATAAAATAGTCCACAACATATTAAAGTATGAAATCTTTAATGACTGGTTGCTAGTACGATTCAGTAAACATTTTGAATGTTTGTGATCAAGATCTGTATCACTAATGTGGATAGACATTTTAGTGAAGATACTTTATATAATTAGATTATATAAGATATCAATGTGGATTGATATCTTTATTAACTCACCGTTTATAATAAAGGTTTAAGACACATCAATCTGGTGATCAAATGTAGATCCGTCTCAATCTTGAGTATGAACTCATATGCATGTCTACTAGATCTTTTGATTCACTCGTTAATATTTTTTTATAAAGCAGATATATGACTTTTGTTTTGGAGATTTAGTGATATGGATGGCTGAGAACATAATCTTACAAGATTTGGAATCCAAGCTTTTTTAATGGATCGTATATTGGTTCCTTTAAGTGCTAATTTTGGAACTGAATGGTTATTGAGCTCAAATTTATAATACAATTATAAATTGGTCATTCACTAGTGAATTAATGATACATAAGAATCAAGAGGTAATTAGAATGGTAAAACAATAATTTTGACCCGCTCTCCAATAATTAGATGACAAAACTACATGAAGTGATTATATCAATGGACTACACGAGAATACTCTATAAACATATTCTATAATTTTTAAGAATACAATTTCATATTTATAGTAGAGTAATAATAGAATTAATAAATAAGATTATTTATTTAAAGAGTTTAATTAATAATCTGGTTTATTGGAGCTTTGAATTATGGGTCCATGGTCCCCAAACCACCTTTATACTACATAGTCTAAAATGTGAATATTTCAGGACACGAGAAAATGACTAACTTACGAAATGAATTAAATTTTTCAGGCAAGTATATAATTATGAGATAATTATCTGTAATTAGTTAATTAAGAATTAATTAATTAAATTATTTAATGTAATTTCAAAAATTACAATTAAATAATTATATCAATTAATTTTGTGTTGATCGATAAGTGAGATATCATATCTAATTTATGAAATTAAATAATGCTAACTTATTATGAGATAATATTGTAACATTTGAATAAACTAAATCTGTTATTTGTGAACTAACAGATAAGTTAGTTGATTGGGATGATCTTATAAGTTGATTTTAAATTAAATGATATCTTGATTTTTATCTGATTAAAAAAATAATAAATTTGAGAAAATTGCCACGTGGCATATTGGGCTGCCATATGTCAATCTCTGATTTTTGAATAAGAGATATTGACATGAGTTATTGTGGTGCCACACAACACTACAGTTGTGGCGTGTTGTGTAGTACCGTGAGGCACTACAGTTCTAAACGGCACATTGCAGTGCCATGTGGCAATGCAATGTTGCTTTATTATTGTGGATCCCACTACAATTGAACGTTTGTAATTAATTTATTATTTTGTAAATCTTTAAAAATCTGATGATCCTTGATGTAGAATAAATATATATATTATTCTATTGATCACAGTGTGTAGAAATGTGACTAAAGGTTAATAAAAAAGCTTTGTGAGTTTTCCTAATTTTCTCTCAGAGTTTTGTCTCACAATAGTTCTTCTCCAAATCTATAGATCTCATGTGTTAAGTAGATCTGAAGACATAAAAGTGTCTTTGATATATTCTATGTTCCCACACACGTCCTAGTGTGTTTGAGGATTGACTTGAAAGATCTTGGTGTGAGTCTCGCAGTCCGTTGTTCGTGTTATCTCTATTTCGTTGTTGGAAAGGACGCTTGATAAACTACAAGAGGTATAATTCATATCTCTGTATCTATTAGACTTAATGTATTTATATATAATGGATCTGATGAGAAAAAATGTTTTTCATTTAAAAATTTTTTTAGAAACTGTAGCGTCGCAATTGTTTATGTTTTCAATCGATGAAGTTTTAATTTATTTTTTAAGACCACCACGCCTCCACTGTGAGACGCTGCCGACTCCAACGTATACAATTGTCATTATCTCCCGCAGTAAATGTACATTATGTTGTATGTATGACAAATAAGTCATTAGCATCATTAGTGCCACTAAACTATCTATAGATTAAATTTTCGTATTTCTCATGCAAGTATGTCTAACAATCACCGAACATGACGATTTTATAAACTTTGTCTAACAATCATTGTATAATATAAATTTTCAAGCATATTCGTCCACCATCACTGTGCAAAGTTACATTTACATACATATATGCCTATCATCACTGTACATAAAATTTGCATAATCTGTTATCATCACTATACACAATAATTCTGTAAAATATGTTTATCATCACTGTACACAATAACTTACAAAAATCTAATTTTTTTTATAACTATACACAATAATTCTTAAAATCTGTTTATCATCATTATACACAATAACTCACAAAAATCTGTTTCTCTTCACTAAACGTCTGTAACTTACAAAAATCTATTTATCATCACTTAACATCTGTAACTAATGAAAATCTATTTATCTTCACTGTACACAACAATTATATAGAAAATATGACAAATACGACTATTGTACATAATACGTACACAATATATCTATCCCTTCATTTTCTCCTATTTTCCACTGTTTGCTTCAAGTAGGATTCATCTTTTATGGTTGCTGGGTCTCTGAAACAAGTAAGTTCCTACGATAAAACATGTCAACGTGCTATTTGTATCATTGTATACATGCTATTCGCAGGATGTTTGATGATCTTCAAAAGAATACCACACCGGAGCTCATGCGATTTCAACTCCTGTAAAAATATTCTAAATATTCATTCAAATATCATACACCTCAAAAAATGTAATAATGATAGGTACAAATGAGAAAATCCAGAATAATTAGAAAATTCTCAATTACATAACTAAAAGAACCCCAACTCCAAACTAAAATAAAAAAGAAAACAGAGCTCTCAAACACCTCAATCACGCTTGCAATGTAATAATAAGTGCATCATTAAAGGGTGAGGGAAGCCTGATCAAATTCGCGATCAGTGAACTTACCCATTTGATTGGGTGACCACTTAGGGCGGCCTTGAAATTTTGAATGAACAGAAGGTTCTTGCCAGGGGTAACCAAACACAGAGAATATTCCAAAATATCATGTCCATACCTTCCAACTATAATTTCATTCACAATATATAAAAGGGAAATCAATGTCAACATCACACATGATATAAGATATTGGAAGTCATAATGAGGGGTTAGAACATATAATCTTTTTGACCATTTCAGTCCATGCCGAGTTACTCCGGGCATCTGGCAAAGTGTCTCATATAGTGACTTTCTCGTCCATAATGGAAATCTTGGCCATAAACTATTAATATCTACAATCATGTGTCTGAATACAGATCTATATTACACAACACAATTTACACAATCATATTAAGTCAAATTTTTAATAACTTAACTATATTAAATTTGCTTACTGCGCATCCCTTCACAACATTGTGTTTGCGTTCAAAATTAGGAAGTTCTACTAATTTGGAGAGATATTGAGTCTGCAGTGGCAAAACAAAAACATAATATACAAAGTACATACAAACCTAAAAATAAGGATGGTACTAAGTAGTAAATACTCATAGCAAACAACGTGGGAAGAAATCAGAATCGGTCGCTCATTAACGTAGAGTGAGTCTCCAAGGTTAAAAATTGGACAAACAAGTCTATAACCTCTAAGCCAAACCAATTCTCTAGATCGAGAGTCTTTAGGTCTCTCTGGTTAGCATCGTGGATAAAAAATCTAATGAGAATCTCATAGAAAAAGACAAACTTAATCAAAATTTGAAAGTGATTGTGTGTCAAATTTTGTTGGATTAGTGTGACTACTACCTATCCACTAAGCTTTTTTAAAAAATATACTCCACTAAACACTGATATTTGACTTCTAGTGAGTCCCACAATGTGTACGGACTCACTTTAAACACCTTTATGTTCCGTTTAGTGATTAGTTTACCCTTCAAATAGAGTGAACTAAGAAGAAGATCATCTCTCTTCTCCCGAGTGCTGCACAACCGCATTTGGCATTGTCTTTCGGTAGACTCACTCACGATTTGTTTGCCCTACCAGCACATAGCACTAAGTAAGGTGTTAGATTACTATTCATATTATACATGTTATATTAGTAGAAAATATGAAATATAAATAAACAGAATAACACCTTCTGACATTCTTTAAATGTTCTAATCATACAGTCAGATGGTTCCCTGACCAATAGCATGTCAGCCATTGATTTCTCAGATGCATCCAACTGGATGCAGGAATCATCCTTATCACCTTTATCTAAAGGTGATAAAGAGTCTGGATCCTCTTCTTCACCAGAGGGACTCATTTCCTCATTAAAACCTCGTTGTTCTTCACCTCAAGTCAGGATGACACGTGGCTCTTCTTCTTGGGCTCAAGACTTACCACTGTCCAGTTCCAAAAGGCTCACAAAGTTGTGTAGATTTTTTCTCGGGCGACCCTCATCTTTCTCTACTCCTCAATATTTGGGTCATATATGCCCTCATGGAGCTCGCTTCCGCCTGAAGAGCAAGCACTTGTGCGCTTCAAAGCATGTATCTCCTGCCCGCCGGCTTGTTGTTTAAGTTGATTTGTAAAAAATTTCTCGTGAATATGTGTAAGCTCGCGATCCTCCAGGACCTCACAGTCCTCTGAAATGGCTTGAGTGATTGTATCGATCTACATAATACACATTTATGTTTATGAATTAGTAATATATAATCAAGAGTAATCTAACCAACTAACTTTGCAATATTCTATAACGCTTACCGCTAAGCTTTTAGGCCCTCCTCCCCTTGAAACAACAAACTTCAAGACTTTTGTAATGCTCTAGTCATTCCACACTAGCAACGAAGGCTGGTTCAAGTCAACTTAGTCAGCAACAAATGCCAACTTCTCCAGGTAAAAAGGTTATAATTAAATGAACTTATTAGTAGAATTACGTGTGTTATCATGCGAAAATAGGACCAATGTACACTAAGTCTATTACCTGGATAAATAGCAAGCATCTAGTAATGTTATCATGGTGATTCTTTTGATACCTCACGACACCATCCACAAAGTCTTTAAAACAAGCAGAGGCCCAATTCTTCTCATGGATGGTCGTGGAGGTCTCCATAGTGTGCAACCACGAATGACTGACAATCGGTTTTGATCGAGGAGATAACAAAACCCCGACGGTGTATAGCACAAATGCTTGCCTCCAATAGTCATCGTCAGACTCCCCAATCAAGAACCTCGATAAGGTGTTCACAAAAATATCACCTTGGACATTTACCCACTTTTCTAAATCAAGAACCTCGATTAGATCCTTAACTTCATTCAAATCACTATCAAATTTTATCTCCTCGCCACCGTTGACGATGCCAAGTATAGAACTCACATCATCTACCGTCACGTTGAAAATATGTAACATTAAATTGATTATCTCATTAGCTTACAAGAAGCCAATGAAACCACCCAGTGCCTTCTTCACATTTATGTTAGTATAATCAAATTTAGCGTGTGACAATGTCTTCTTATCATGATTATCCCTGATATTAATTTATAATGGATTGAGCATCATCTAGTAAGAATGATAAGGTCCTATGTACCATTAAATTAATATTCATAATATAATGTTCGTATATACATATGCCCCTATTACATTATTAATCTTGTGGAGATCGTCACTCACTTACTACTTTATTATATATAAATGATATGTGCCCTAGCGTATACACTAATCAACTATTTGAGAAAATGAATTAATTGGAAGTGACATATATCAACAATCTGAATGAATGATAAATATTATGTGAATGTTGATGGCTTGCAAAAATTGAGGCAAGAGTTCACGAAAATATGGAAATGCAAAGAATTTAAAGAATGTAAGAAACTTAGTTGATCTAGTTGGAACTTGCTCTTCTCCAACTTTTCCGTAATTTATCATGTTTAAAGAATCATATTAGTCCATATCCAACACGTAGGTAAGCTAGTTAAGAACTCTATAAAAGTCCAAATCTCTACAATCATATAAAACAAATGAAGTTGAGCATGTAGTTCTCTCTAAAATAGGACTTTACCTTTTATTTGATTGTTGGAAGGATAACATGTATATTATATATTCATCTAATAACAAACATACATATGAAATAACATTGTTTCCGTGAAAGTAAGCTGACCTCAAGTAATATCTCCTTCCAACTACAATATTCCGTATAGAAACATGAAAAAGGAAAAAACATGAGAAACTAGTATAAAAACATAACAAGTTCCATTTGATTAAGTAAAACCAATTCAAGCTAATGATATGGAGAAAGAAATTCTGATATGAGTCATATTTCAAAAGTAAATGACTATTGATGACCAATAATCAGGAGGTTTCACTGAAAGTAAATAAGGAGACATTTTTATAATTGGATGGAAATCGAAACTTCAAACCAATGTTTTAAAAGGCTAAAAGTGGTGTTAAGGTATTTTACTTTAAAGAGGTTAGGCGTAAGCCTCAAGATGTTTAAATATGTAAGGAATTTAAGCTTAAAAATTATCTAACGACTGAGATTAATCTGGCCATATTCAATTTAAAAAGTTGAGCCTATCTAGCTTAACCGTGCATTATGCATGTAGGTTTTCTTAGAGCTAAGTCACTGAATGATTTATAGTCATTAGTTCAAAATTGTATCCATCTACCACCACAGTACAATAGCTCTAAAATTTTAAGTTCTATTACATCATAAACCAAATACAATAATAACATCAAACAACAAACATAAAACCAATTAGTGATTTCCTATTATTATACATCAACAAACCAAGAATCAATTACCAGAGAGAAAATGACATTCATAACTTACCAATTGAAATGAATTAATACACTTGAATAACAAGATTCTATTGTATAACTTCTTTTCTTTGGGTGGATTGAGCTAGAATGCTCAAGCTCTTTCCAAATTGAAATGAAATTACTATAATCTAAAAAGGAAAAAATAAATGGAAATGCACGAGCTTATAAAAGAACCTTCTTATGAGAGGCTTCTGCAACAATCAGCAGTCTAGGAACCTAACCAAACAAGCAAAATTAACTCATTCATGTTCCAAGTCTTGCTTAAAGACAAAATAAGCATGTATGTACAGGCAATCAAGAATCATAAATTGATTAAAAATTTTAAACTCCATAACTAATCTTAAGTCAAATTTGTTCTCAAGTAGATCGATTCTTACTATAAACCTTGTCCTAATCTAATCAAACATGTAAGTCAATATAGAACGTCATATTAATCTTCTTTACTACAACAAATAGGCAAAAATATATAAAATATTAATCAAATTTCTCAAGTGCAACCCATAATATTAAGACTTGAACATAATCTAGCCCTTTTGCCAAAGTCACTAAACAATGAAGTAAGGAAGCATTACACAAAAACTCCACTGGAATGCATAAATCGTTCATATACAAAGGCAACCTAGCTAGTATAACAAACTATTCTACAACCATATATTTTACTGTCTTATAAAAGCTATAGTCATCGATAGATATATTACATAATGATATACATATGCAAATACATCCAAAAGTAGAAACGCATACCCTTTCCATGTTAACAACAACAATATGGATACACATCATAATTGTTTAAAAGAACTACAAGACAAAAGGAAAAAGAATAAATAAAAAATATATCCTTCAATCTATACTAGTTGAAGGATTTCTATGCACACCAAGTGGTGTTGTTGGCCTCAGAAAGTATCGATTAACAAGTTCACCTAGGAAGTTTGGAGCCTCAACGTATCGACTAGGACATTTAAAACAAACTAAAACATTAAGAAAGGTGAGAAAAAATAATACAGTAGTGTGTAAAGATCTTAAAAGCTAAGCAAGATAATGTACCTGTGCAACAAATAGAGGAGAAGGTGATTCTTCAGGAGAAGGAAAAATGGAACAGAAAAGATACTTATTTCAAGTGTAACCAAATCCCTAAAAGTCAATTCCAAATCTAAAATCAAATAAACACAACCAAATAAACCAATCAATAAACACATAATCAAATAAAATCCTAAACTAAGTTAAACCCTAGAAACTAAGCCACATTGAAAATGAATCGAGGGAAAGAGAAATACCAAGAATGAGAGAGATCGAGAGAGGAGGAGAAATGACCTTGCGTACAAGAATAATTGTACGCACCAATGCATCCACAAAAGAGCACCATGATGAAGAGAGAGAGCTTGAGTTTTAGTCTTAAAATTTTAGTGGCTTAAGCAGAAAGAGAGAGAGAGAGAGAGAGAGAGAGAGAGAGAGAGATAGTGAGTGAGTGAGATAGAGATAGAGAGAGAGCATCGATGACTGGCAAAGAGCAGCGAGGATCAAGAGGGCACCAATGATGAAGAGAAAGAGCTGACGATAGAGAGAGAGAAATGACAACAAATGTAGACAAATCCAGGACGACGAACACACATAGAGAGCCTGAACGAAGAAGAGAGATGGCCTGAGTTTGGTGAAGGTTTTGAATGAAGATTGGGGAGAAAGTTGCGTGCCCTAGAATGAGTTTTGTGAAGATTTTGAAGGAAGTTTGGGGTGAAAATTGAAATAGAAAAATTTACAACCAGCAACCTATTCATTAGGTTAAAATGTCAAAGAGCCATCAATGGCTGAGATTTCTTTGACCATATCTAATGGTCATATTTGAGTCAGCATCAATGCCAAAAATTGTTTTTCTGACAGTGGAAATGGATCCTAATTAAACAGCTATTACTTTTGTTGGTTTTTTATTAGTGATTAACTAAGTCATATAGTTTAACCTTTTCTTTATTTTGGTGTAGTTTATGAGATTCTTAAGTACATGTCCATGTTGATTCCTAAGTACTTAACTTTGAGTAAACTCAGTAAACTCTCAAAGAAAATGGAAGACAAATTATTGAAATCAAGGTTTGATATGAAAATGAAAAGGAACAAAAATTATAGAACTATCTTGTTTTAACTAAGGAGACAAAGGAACCTAAATACAATCAAGGGGGCCTTCAATAGTATTTTTTATTGATCCTGTTGAAGTTATTCAATAGTTAGTTTATTATTTCAAAGAATGGATTCAATATTTGTCAGGCAAAAGTTTTAAAGAGACTATATATGCTTAAATAGACTGAATGTGTATTAAATAATTCAGAATTCTTTAAAGTAGCAAATCCTAAAAGTAACAAACGACAATGAGTTTCTCATGATGATGACACATATCTATGGCATCTTAGGTTGGGACATTTTAATATCGATAGATTAAATCAGTTAACAAAGTATAGTGCTTTGAGAGGAGTAAAATTTTAGACTCTTCCAGTGTGTGAATCTAGTCTAGAGGGTAAAATGATCAAGAGAGCTTTCTCTGGAAGGGGCCAAAGAGCCAAAGAACTACTTGAGCTAGTACATAGTGATATCTATGGACCGATAAATGTAAAAGATAGATGTGGGTATGAGTATTTTGTCACATTTATTGAAGATTATTCTAGATATGGTTATCATTACCTAATGCATAGTAAGTCTGAAATTTTTAGAAAGTTTAAAGACTTCAAAGCCAAAGGTGAACAACAATTAGGTAAATCTCTGAAAACACTTCGATTAGATCGAGGTGGTGAATACTTGGATTAGAATTCAAGGATTACCTGCTGGAGTATGACATTCTATCTCAGCTCACAGCACCTAGAAGGTGATTCAGGAAGGAGAAACCAAACCAGATTAGATATGGTTACTCGATATTAAGCTACTCATCATTAACACTCACATTCTGGGGATATGCACTTCAAATGGTAACTTACATTTTGAATGTAGTGCCTTCTAAGTCTATAATCAAGACACCTTTAAAGTTATGAAATATCTCCAAACTTAGTTTACGTCATTTTCATATGAAGGGTGTCCAGCTCACGTCCTTAAACCCAAGACTGGAAAGTTAGACTCAAGGCCTGAAGTGTGTATATTTGTTGGCTATGTTCCATAAACAATATGTGGTTACTTTTATAGTCACAAGGATCTAAAGGTGTTTGTTCGACAAATGGAACTTTCCTTAAACATGACTATATGGAAAACTACAAACCTTAGAGTAAAGTAGTTCTTAAATAATTAACATCCGATGAGATTAGACCACCTTCATCATTAACTGATAAATGATAAATCATAGAATTCACTGTTCCTGTATAGGAAACCCCCGTGCAACGTCTTAGTGGGAAGGTTGTAAGATAACATATTTGCTATAAACTAGAGGCACATGTCCTAGAGCCTGACACTGATAAGGACGATCCATTAACCTTTAAATAGGTGATGGAAGATCCTAAAAATGAGAAAGTATGCAAGTTGGTTAAATCCATTCATGGATTGAAGCAAGCATCTAGATCTTGAAATCTTACTTTTGATAAAATTATTAAATCGTATGGCTTCGACAAATGTTGATGAAGCTCATGTTTATAAATACATTTAAGATAAGATAGTGATTTTCTTAGTTCTTTATGTAGACAATATTCTAGTCATTGGTAATAATGTAGAAACTTTATCAAAAGTAAAGAAGTGGTTAGCTGAGAAATTCTAAATGAAAGATTCAGGAGAGACGAGCTATGTTCTACGCATCTAAATCCTAAGGGATAGAAAGAACAAGCTTTTGGCACTTTCTCAGGAATCTTATGTTGATAAGGTGCTGGAGAGATTGCCTATGAAAAATTTCAAGAAATGTCAATTACCAACCAGACATGGAATTATCATTTCCATGGAGCAGTGTCCTAAGGCACCTCAGGAGAAAGAATGTATGAAAAATGTTCCTTATGCTTTAGTTGTTGGTAGTCTCATGTATGCAAAATTGTGTGTGAGACCAAACATCTATTATGCAGTAGGAATTATCAGTCGTTATCAATGAAATCCTGGTTTAGAATATTGGATTGCAGTAAAGCACATTCTCAAGTATCTTTGGAGAACGAGATATTATATACTTGTTTATTCAGGTGGAGACCTAAACCCCACTAGATATACAGATTCTTATTTTTAATTAGATAAGGATAGTCAAAAGTCGACATCTTATTCAATATTCACCCTAGGTGGAGCAGCTATAGTTTGGAAAAGTATTAAACAATCTAGTTGTAAAGGAATTTTTTTGCTTAGCTAGGTACCAAAGGGTGGGGGGAATATTGATAACGCCTAATTTATATATGTATTAGAGAGAGAGAGAGAGAGGGAGGGAGGGAGAGTAAGGAATAAAAGGGTCTATGTTGTGTTTTTTGTTGTATTGAGTGTGTCTCCCATTTTCCTTTAGTACATTGGCCTTCTATAGGCTTCCTAATTTCCATGAGTTGATTAAAATAATAATATAAAAGGAGGTGCTCATTATGCCTAGGGATTTCACCCGTTCGTGGGGGTCATTCTACTAGGTATAGCCCCTATTTTCCTTTCTGTCCAGCTCAGTCGCTAATCAATCACAACCACTTGGAAATTTTTTGTGATTTCGAGCCAATCAGTCACAACCGCTTGGTGGCCTATCAATCTGTCTCATCCAAGTAATTCAGCTTTACTCAATAAATCAATGTTGTCTATCATTTCGGATGCATTTCGTCCATTTCTTCTTTTCTTCTTACCCTTCATTTCTCGTTCTGATGAGGTTTCTCGCTTATGTGCCTTTTCCCATTCTGACGAGGATTCCCACTTCTGTGCTCTTTCCCGTTCTGATGAAGATTCCCGTTTTTGCACTCTTTCTCATTCTGATGAGGATTCCCAATTTTATATTCTTCCCCATTTAACCCTCATCCTTGCTATGCTTATGGTCCACACATCCTCTCAGGATTGGTTGTTTCTGTACAAGTGTCTTGGAAGTTTTTTCCCTGTTCATTTGCCCCATTCCACTCAATATGGTTTCACTTTTTAATGTGTATTGATGATTGAGTTTTAATATGCACGCTCCTTTATGGAGTCCATCTTGTCTGTTCTTAGGAACCTGTACTTCTTTGGAAACAAACAAAATATATAATGTTATTTTAAATCAAGAGGGATGCGTGTTTTTGTGTGATGACGCTTCATTTCCCGTTTTCGATTGCTTTGAGCGATCGTGCTTTGTCTCTCTTTCTTTTTCCAGCTGTCATCGTGTCATTTGCTGGCGCAGGTGAAGGTTTTGTCTTATCATTCGCGTCTTTCCAGAAAACGTCCATTCAGATTCCTGTTATAAAAAAAATTCATGGAGCGCTTTTTATTTTTTTTTTCGAGTGAGCAATTTATCTAAAGATTCTTTTTATTCATTCTTTTCTATCTTTGTCTTCCTGTGGTAAGATATTCTCCCTCACTATCTTCTTTTTCTTCATTTTCTTCCTTAATTTCTTATTTAAAATCCATTTTCCTTCATCCATGGAGCGAGGAAATACTTCTAAGTTTAAGCCCTCAATACATTTGGTTACAAATCAGGCCAAGTTAGAGCATTTTCTAGATTCCCACCATGATGCATTTTCCTTCGACGTAGTGTGTGGTTTAGGTGAAAATGGGGCCGCAGGCCACCCGTGTAGTCCACCATACCAAATAACCTTAAGCCCTATTTATATACCTTGGGGCTTAAGCTTCCTTTCTCCCATTTCTTTCAAGAATTCTTCCACACCTGTAAATCAGCTCTGTCGTAGTTTACCCCTAGTTCGTATAGGATTTTACTCAATTTTGAAGCCTTGAATAGGAATCATGATTTAGATGAACTCAGGGCATGCTACATCATCAGGTATTGCATCGAGTCTGAGTGTTACTATTTGGCCCATTGCCCCGGTGCTGAGAGAAGGAAAATGATCACCGTGATCCCATAAGAGGACAAGGGTTGGGACATGGATGTTCTCCAGATAGGAGGAAACTGGGACAATGATTGTCGTTGGGCAATTCTCCATAGATTGGGAGTCTACGGTAAGTCGTTGGAGCTCTAATTCTCACTTTTTTGCTTTCTGTTTTTTTACTTTCTTTCTTTTTCTTTGTTTTGTAGATAACAAAAGAAACAAACCTTCCTATTTGTCATGAGAGTTAAGGGAAAAGATTGATGTTGCGTTTAACATCCATGGATGGGATTGGGACGATCTCTTAGACCTGAGATGGGAAATCAATGTTGCCTTTGTCCCGAAAGACAACCAAGCTTCGCCTATTCGTGTAGTGCCTATGTCCTTAGCGCAGCCATCCACATCTTCTCCTTCATCTTCTCCTTAAATTCCACTAGGTACTCTTACTTCCCAATCTCCAATTTTCATTTCTAGTACTTCCATTTCTCTTGGGTCTGAACGGGAAGACACAGAATGGGAGCATCTTCTTCATAACTTTGTAGTGAGTGTTATGTCGAGGTGCGCACAGGAGTTTTAGCTTCGGGGACGTTGTAAAGGAAGAGAGGAATGTCTGGCTGCGACGTGAGGTTCTGAGCTCTTCCCAAGCAGACCTTTCTCTTACTTCCTAAGAGACTTCTACTGTTCTTGCTTCATCACCGGTCATTCCTCTTGGTCTTTCTATTGTGGTTAAGACTTCCCAATGGCATCTTTTCCCTCCGCATCCTGCACAACAGGATACAACTCCTGTCTAAACTTTAGGTTCCCATGGAGTGGGTGAAGACCCTTCCTGGTAGAGATGGAAGCATTTTAATGGGGTCCCCCAGGTCCCCGCTTCTATCAACTTCCTAGGTGACCCCCGCTCAACTCACATTGTGCTCTACGGGGTCAAGTTAGACACGAACATGGCAGCCGCTGTTTCTTGGGAACTGGCTCTATTCCCTAAGCCACGGTTTGATGAAGGTATTCCCTTTCCTCCTTTTCACGTTTTCTTTATTCATCATCTTTATTTTACTGAGCGGTGCCTTTTGTATTTTTTCAGGCCATTATCTTCTACAACAGTCTCCAGGAGCACTTCTTGTCCAATGAGTAGACTGTTGCTCAATGGAAGAGAGAGATCGAGAGCAAGTGTGGGGTTCTCGAGACTTGGAGGGCTGAAATCGAGCGGCTCTCCAAAAGAGAAGCTAAGCTCTAGAGCGTTGTTGAAGATTTATCTCGGGGGCAGCGGTCGTGGCAGCAGAGCATTCCAAGCTTAAAGAGTCCTTAAGGGTTATGACGGAGGATTCTGAGGGCGTTGCGACTGACCCTCCTACTGCTGGGATCATCATTGTGGATGATTCTTAGTCTTCTTTTTTCATTCGTGCAATTTTGTATTTTCCCTTTTCTTTTTCTTCACTTTTCTTTTAAGGCATCTTTTAATTTCCCATTTTACCAATGAAATGTCTTTCTCTTCTTGGCACGTTTCATTATTTTAACACTTATACTTAGTAAGATTTTAGTAAGTAAAGTAGAACTTTAGGAATCTCATACTTTTAACAGTTTTTTTAATCAAATAATTAAGTAACTCAACATTTTAGCATGTAGCAATTTCTAAGTTCTAAATTATTCTCAATAGCAGTTTAGGTTAGACTTCCGTAATTTAAAGGATTTGTTGCTTACAATGATTTTTCTACTTTCTGAGTCGTTTCCTGTTTAGAGCGGATGAGCTTTCCCGCTTCCATCTTCTTGTGAGTTTTTCTTTTCTCATTCCTTGCACTGTGTTTCATTTTTTGCTTTGCTTTTCACATTTTAGGGCGGATGTTTTTCCCGTTCTCAAGGGCTTAGGTTTCTATGCCGCCGACCTTTTCCAGTTTCAATTTTCTATTTAGAGAGTAGGAGGCCTTAGGCTTTAAAACCATCAATCAAATTTCCATTGTAGAGAGTGGTTTTTGTTCCGCTCTTAGTGACTTAGGCTTTTAGGCCATGGTCATTACTCATGTTTTCACATTTTAGAGAGAAGATTTTTTCCACTCTCAAGGGCTTAGGCTTTTAAACCTTCGACATTTTTCCCACATTTTAGAGAAAAGGTTTTTCCCGCTCTCAAGGGTTTAGGCTTCTAGGCCGTCGACCTTTTTTTTCACATTTTAGAGAGAGGATTTTTCCTGCTCTCAAGGGCTTAGGCTTCTAGGCCGCTGACCTCTCTTTTTTCTAGAGGTGAGAAAGAAGAAAAGATTTGACACTAGTTTTTTACGAGGAAAAGCTTTGCGAGGAAAAACACAAGAGAAATTGTATATTGCAATAGCATTCAATAATTTTTCCTTTACTGATTCTAGTTGTTTCTTCATGTTGTCAAGTATGATTCAGTTTGGTCTTTCAGCATGTGCGCTTCCTTGTGGGTAGTAGGGTGTAGAGAATCGGTTGGTAATTTACAGATCTTCAAAAAAAGTCCTCACCATCTTTCCAGTAAATTGAAGTACATTGTTAGACACTAATACCCGAGGAATTATGTATCTACAAACTATATTTTTCCACATGAATCCCCTTACTTCTTTTTCATGAATCATAGTAAAGGCTTCTGCCTCAATCCACTTGGTGAAGTAGTCAGTGGAAACTAGCAGGAAGCATTTCTGAGCGGGTTCCATGGAGAGTGGTTCGACGACGTCCAGAGCCCACTGCATGAATTGCCAAGGACTTGTCAGGGTGTTGAGTTCTCCTATGGTAAATTTTATCATGGGGTAAATCTCTAACACTTGTCACACTTCTTTGCATACTGTTTGGCATCCCGGTGCATTTTCAGCCAGTAATACCATTCATTCACTATTTTTATAGGCTAAAGATCTGCCCCCGGTATGATTCCCGCACACCCCTCCATGAATTTTTGCTAACACATATTCGTCTTCCTTTTCCTTTAGGCATTTTAGATATAACCCTGAAAAAGATTGTTTATATAATGAACCATTAATTATACAGTACCTAGCACTTTGTCGTTGAATCTTCCTAGCATGAAGTCTGTCTCGAGGTATCCCTTCTTTCAGGAAATGTATTACATCATCCTGCCAACTTAGTTCCTGCCCAGTCTTCACTTCTGCTATTTCTTCGACTGGAATGCTTGGTCTTCTAGAAATTCAATTGGTACGTTCTTTTTTGTGGGGGTGAAGACACTAAATTAGCCAATGCATCTGTGTGCCTGTTTTATGCACTTGGGATATGGTGGATTTCGAAAACTTTTAGTTGTTTGAGCAGTCTTTTTGTCCATTGTAGGTAACTAATCATTCTTTCATCTTTTACCGTGAACTCCCACATTAACTTTTTTACTACCAACATTGAATCACAAAAGATTTTTATTTCATTTACCTCTAATTCCGGTAACAAAGTGATTCCCGCTATTAGGGCTTCGTATTCGGCTTCATTGTTTGAGGCGTTGAAACCAAATGAGATGGAATGTTCGAGTGTTTCGCCAAACGGAGTTCATCGCACCACTCCCGCTCCGGCTCCTTTGTTGTTTGATGCTCCATCAACGTATAACTCCCACGTCTCACTTTCAATTGCTTGTTGTCCACTTTCTGCTTCCTCCTTGGCATCAACTGTAAAATCTACCACAAGATTGGCCAAGATTTGCCCTTTAATTTATGTTCTCAATTCGTGGTGGATCTCATATTGGCTTATTTCGATTCCTACTTTTCAGTTCTTCCGCTTATTTCAGGTGAATGCAGCAGACTTTTAATTGGCGAATCCGTCAGCACCTTTACGGTGTATGCTAGAAAGTATGGCCTTTGTTTCCTTGCGACTATCACAACAGCATGTATCAATTTTTCCATCCTTTTGTAACGGGTCTCGACTGCCACTAGACTTTTGCTGGTGAAGTATACCAGCTTCTGTTTCCTTTCTTCTTCTCTGATCAGAACAGCGCTGATGACGGTCTGTGATAAGTATAAAGGTTCCCCCGAATTTGGTTTTGACAATAATTGTGGAGTTGTCAAGTATTCTTTTATCTTACTAAGAGCTTCCTCACACTCGTCTTCCCATTCTTATTCCTTAGCTTTGCAATTAATGGTCTATACTTGTCGGTTGATCTTGAAAGAATATATTTAATACTATCAACCTTCCTGTTAAGCCTTGTATTTCCTTTTGGTTTTGTGGGAATTTCATCTCCATTATGGCTTTTAGTCTGATCTGAGTTGACCTCAATTCCTCATTGTGTAATTAAGTGGCCGAGGAATTTCCCGGCCGCCACTCCGAAGGTGCATTTTTCTGGATTCAACTTCATCGATTTTTTCTCAAGATGGAAAAGGCCTCACAAAGGTTTTTTATGTCATCTTTCCACTCTCGACTTTTCACCAGCATGTCATCTAAGTAAAACCTCCATTGTTTTCCTGACTTGTTCTTGAAAGATTCTATTTACCAACATTTGGTAGGTTGCACCTGCAATTTTTTAAACCAAAAGGCATGACCTTAAAACAAAAATTACTATGTTTAGTTATGAAATATGTTTTCTCTTAGTCAGGTTGGAATATTTTCACTTGTTTATATCCTTAAAAGGCGTCCATGAAGCTCATAAGTTTGTGTCCTGAGGTAGCATCCACCATATGATCTATTCTAAATAATGGATAATCCTCTTTTGGGAAAACCTTGTTCAGATATGTGTATTCCACACAAATCCTTCATTTCTCGTGTTTCTTTTTTACCATGAAAATGTTAGCGAGCCATTCTAGCTAATCTACTTCCTTAATGTAATATGCTTTTAGTAGTTTGTCAACTTCTTTAATGGCCATGTTTCTTTCTAGAGCGAAACTTCTTTTTCGCTACTTCACTAGTTTAAAAGAATGGTCAATATTTAGTTTATGACATATTATATTTTTCGGTATACCTGAAATCTTCTGAGCGGTGGTTACAAAAATGTCATTGTTTCTCCGTAGGTAGTTAGTCAGCCTTTCCCTTTCCGTTTCCTCCAGGTGGGCCCCAACATTTGTCATTTTTTATGTTTCTTCATCTAAGCAAATAGGTTCAATTTCTTCTCCTGCTTCATACCTTGGGCCTACCTGCGTGTCCTTTTGTGATTGTTATTGCTCATCTCCAAGCACCAGCTTCTCATCCATTTTTCCCGTCTTCTGTTTCCTTGTTGATTCTAACACAGTTATTGTGTAGATCCTTTTGTAGTTTTTATCCCTTCAGGGGATGAATATTCAGTACTTAGTAGTAGGTTGATGGCATTGCCTTCATTTTATGTAACCGAGTTCTTCCTAAAATAGCATTGTAACTCGACAATGTGTCTAGCACCCTAAATTCGGTGAGGTAATTGAATGGATTTGCGCTAACTGGGAGGTTGATCAATCCTCTGAGTAGCTCACAGTCTCTTTCAAGCCTACTTGTGGCTGCAAAGGACCTTGTAACTATCGTTCCCCCATAGACATCTTTTGAAGTGTTGATCGATGGAGAATATTGATGGCATTGCCATCGTCAACTAGCACCCTTCTTAGTAGACAATTTCCCACTTGTATTGAGATGACAAGGGCGTCGTTATGACTCTCATCACATGTCCATGTCGCCAAAAAAGAGTGGGTGGCTCTTGCTTTCATTGGCGGTGCTTTCCTTTTTCCAGCTTCCTTCCAATAATGGTTTTTAGTTGTACACTTTCCCTTCCTTTATTATAGTTCCCCCCAGTTCAGTTTAAGCGATGATGGTGTCGAGTATTCAGAGCGGCTACTTCTCGTTATCACTTTTTTCTCCATCATGGGTTTTCCTTTCAGCTTCCCACTTTGGTTTCTCCCTCTTCATAAATTGATTAAGGTATCATTCTTTTACCAGTTTCTCCACACAGTCCTTCAGCTGGAAATAGTATTTTGTAAAATGCTCATTGCTCTTGTGGAATGAGTAGTATTTTTCTTTATGCGCGTGGTCTGGCTCCTTCGTAAGCGGGGATGGTCTTTTTAGTCAAGATTTGTTTTTTATCATCTTTAGGACTTGGTTTATTAAGACAGTTAACATGGTGTAGACTTTATCTTTAGGATGGATGTCATCCGTTGGTCTCCTTGGAGCAATAGTTCTTATCTGCTTGTTGTCTCCCCGCTCATCTTCTTTTTATGTTCTCTAATTCGGCTTTCTGCCTGCACTTGAGCTCCGCTCTTCTTTCCTTGACTTATTAATCCAATGTACTGCCTATTTTAACAAACTTCTATTTTCTTCTTCCAACGTGATGTATGATTGCGTTCTTTGGAAAGTCTCTGCTATGGTTAAGGGCTTTATCTTTGATAAATCTTCAAAGAATGCTGATTTCGGATCCAGCTCATCTAAAAGCTAGTATCACCACTTTGGCATGAAAACTTTCCTCCTTGGCTATCTCCTCCTTGAATATGTGACCGTATTCCCAAAGTGTTTCTTTTTCTTTCTAGGCAGATATCGTCAGAAGGTAGTCTGAGTCCTCCATTACTACCCGGTAAGTAGAGTACTCTACTAAGAAGACAGTGGACATGACAGTAAAGATAGTAATGGATTGAACAGGGAGGGAGTGATACCATTTAAGTGCAGTCCTGTCTAGAATTATGGAGAATATCCTGCACATCAAAGCATCTTCATGTTGGTATATGTCATGACTTGCTTGAATCGTTTGAGATGATCTACTGTGTTAGATTTCCCTTCATAGCATTTGAAAATAGGTGCCAATAACTTCCTCTGAATTGGGGCGGCTAAGATTTCTAGACATAATGGAGTTCTAGTGAGTGATTCTAGGTCATTTTTTTCGTGTTTCCCAGGCTTCTCAGTTCCATCATCTCCTCTATGGCTTCTTCCGTCATGACTTTTTGTTGGCGAATTTCTCCTGCCTCCTCCTTATCGTGTTCCTTGGACTGAAATTCCCCGTCTTCATTCTTCACATTCCTACTGTTTTTATTGTCACCTTCTCGTTGGACTTTGTGTCCATTTCTTTCTTGGCAGTTCTCATTTCCCTCATGGTTAGTGCGCTGACTGACTTCTGCCCATATCTGTGCAAGGTTCCGTTGTAATGCAATGATCTGTTCATATATTGTATAGACACTCGTTGTGTAGTCTTTCAGCATTTTATTGTTCCATTTCTTGTATTCGATTCAGGATAGTCCGAACATCCCAGTTGGGGGAGTATGGTGATTGGCTTGCTCATCCCCATTCTCGTTTCCTTCGTTGAGGGCAGTGTTCGACCTGATTCGAGGCATGACTTGGTTTTCTAGAGGGTATCTTTGAGGTTGTTTTCTTCTCTCAATGAAAGCACCAAAATGTAAATGATTTCTTTGTTTAGCCAGCGATAAAAGAGGGGGGATATTGATAATTCATAATTTATATAATTAGTAATAAGAGAGAGAGAGAGAGAGAGAGAGAGGAGGGAATAAAAGGGTCTAAGTTGTGCTAGTTGTTGTATTGAGTCCCCCATTTTCCTCTAGTACATTGGCCTTATATAGGCTTCCCAATTTTCATTAATTGATTAAAATAACAATATAAAAGGAGGTGCTCGTTATATTTAGGGATTGCACCTGTTCATGGGGGTCATTCTACTGGGTATGGCCCCATTTCCCTTTTTGTCTCACCCAGCTGCTAATCAATCATAGCCACTTTATGATTTTTTATGCTTTCAAGCCAATCACTCATAGCCGCTTGGTAGCCTGGCAATCTATCTCATCCAAGTAATTCATCTTTTCTTAATCAATCACATATGTGTGTCATTTCGAATCCCTTTCATCCATTTTCGCTCTTCTTCTTACCCTTCCTTTCCCGATATGATGAGGTTCCTCACTTATGTGCCTTTTCCCATTATGACAAGGATTCCCACTTCTGTGCTTTTTCTCGTTCTGATGATGATTCTCATTTTATGTGCTCTTTCCCTAATGAGGATTCCTGCTTTTGTGTTCTTTCTAGCCCTCATCCTTGCTATGTTTATGGTCCACGCATCCTCTCAGGATTGGTGCTTTTTGTACATGTGTCTTGGGAGGTTTTTTCCCTGTTCACCAATATTTCAGATTTCACTATTGAAACTGAATATTTAGCAGCTTATGAAGCTGTGAAAGAAATGGTATGGCTAAGAAAGTTCGATACTGATCTGGAAGTAGTTCGAGACATGGATAAGCCACTGATCCTGTACTGTGACAACAATGGGGTGATAGCTAATTCCAAAGAACCAATGAGTCACAAAAGAGGCACGCACATTGAGAGAAAATATCATCTTGTAAGAAAGATCGTGCATCGAGGGGATGTGATTGTTATGAAGATAGCGTCAGATTAGAACTTGATGATTCTTTTACCAAGACACTTCCTCCGAAGTCATTGGAGGGCCATGTGCGTAATATGAGGTTGAAAGAGATGCCACATTTGCTTTAGAGCAAGTGGGAGATTGTTTGGCATAGTGCCCTCAAAGTAGGTGTTTAGACATTTTTAATTTGAAATTAATGAAATTACATTTTTCTTATAATTATTATTTAAATTGTTGTTGAATAATTTATACATATAAATATCTGAAAATTTATATTCATTAATGAGACTATGATCATGTATAAGTACGAGAGGAATAAGATTATAGATAATGAATAAAATAGTCCGCAACATATTAAGGTATGAAATCTTTAATGAATGGTTACTAGTATGATTCAATAAACATTATGAATGCATGTGATCTAGATCCGAATCAATGATGTGGATAGACATCTCAGTGAAGGTACTTATACAATTAGATTATATAGGACAAGACCGATATGGATTAATATATTTATTAAATTACCGTCTATCATAAAGATTTAATACACATCAAAACTGATGATCATATGTAGATAAGTCTGAATCCTAAGTATTCATGAACTCGTATATATGTCTACTGGATCTTTTGATTCACTCATTAAAGTTTATTTGTAAAACATGCTAATGATTTTTATTTTTGAGATTCAATGACATAGATGGCTGAGAACATGATCTTACAAGATTTGAAATCCAAGCTTTTCTAACAGATCATATATTAGTTCGCTTAAGTGTTAGTTCTGAAACAGAATGGTTATTGGGCTCAAATTTATAATACCATTATAAATTGACCATTCATTAGTGAATTAATGGTACTTAAGGATCAAAAGGTAATTAGAAGGGTAAAATGGTAATGTTAACCAGTTCTAATTTACGAACTAATAATTTGGGGACAGAATTATATGAAGTGATTATATCAATGGACTATAGGAGAATACTCTGTAAATATTTTACATAACTACTAAGAGTGCAATTTCATATTTACAGTAGAGTAATAACAAAATTAATAAATAAGATTATTTAATCAAAGAGTTTAATTAATAATCTGATTTATTGAAGCTTAGAATCATTGGTCCATGATTCTCAAGTCACCTTTGTACTACACAGTTTAGGATGTGAATATTTTAGGACATGAGAAAAGGACTAACTTGCATAGGAATTAAATTTCTGGGGTAAAAATATAATTATGAGATAATTATATGTAATTAATTAATTAAATTATTTAACGTAATTTTCAGAAATTACAATTACATAATTTTATCGATTAATTTTTTGTTGATCGATAAGTGAGAATGAATATTTGATTTATGAAATTAAATAATATTAAATCATTATGAGATAATGATTTATATTAGTTTATCTAATCTGTTAATTAACATATAAGATAATTGACTAAGAGATCAGATAAGTTACTTTTGAATTAACTGATATCTAGATATTTATCTGATTAAAATATATAATAAAATTAGAAAATTGCCACGTGACATATTGGACTGTCGCATGTCAATCACTGATTTCGAATCAGAGATTGACATGGACTATTGTAGTGCCACGTGGCACTAGAGTGGACATGTGGCATATTGTAGTGCCTCACGGCACTACAGTGGTGCCGTGAGTCATCAATGCCGTGAGACACTGTGGCCTTTCACGGCACACTACAGTGGCGTGTGGCACTGCAGTGTTGCTTAATCGCGTAGGCACATTTGTAATTAATTTATGTAAATTCTTAAAATCTGATGACATTTGACCTAGAAGATATATATTGATATTATTCGATTGGACTCAACGCTACAACTTCAATCAATGTGAACAATTGTGTGATTAAAGGTTAATCAAAAAGCTTTGTGAATTTTCCTAATTCTCTTAGAATTTTGTCTCACCATAATCATTCTCCAAAATCTCTAAATCTTATGTATTGAGTATGTCTAGAGACAGAAAAATGTATTTGATTTATTATACGAGCCCACACACATCCTAGTGTGTTTGGAGATTGACTTGGAAGATCTTGATGTGGATCTCGCAGTCTGTTGTTTATGAGATTACAAGCCCGTTGTTGCAAGGACACTTGATAGACTACAAGAGATATAATTCATATCTTTATATGTCTTAGATTTTATGTATAGATATATAATAGACCCAATCCAAAAAAATATTTTTCAATTAAAAAGTTTTCATCTTTGAGATCTGTGACTATGCGATCGTTTCTCATTTTATAATGTTTTTTAAAAACACCACCACGCCTTTCGTTGCGCGTCTCCGTGGATTCCTGTTGGTCGTCGTGGCACATGCATGGCGGAAGCGTGTGGGTGTGACCATTTAAAAATTAAACTTTTAATAAAAAATCGAATCTATTAGTAAAATAAAATCGCGCAACGGTACGATAACAAACAAACCATTTTATTCACAACTCTTTTTCAATTACTCAGGATCCATTATATATTTATATATTAAATTAACAACATACAAGTTTAATAATCATATACCTCTTATAGTCTAAAATAAGTGTCCTCGCAAAACCGATCGATTCTCTGTTCTCACAAAATCATTCCAATGATCAGCAACTCCAAGATCCACACCATGATCTTTTAAGTGAATCCTCAACACACTAGGATGTGTGTTGAGAATGACTTTTGTGAGGCGATTCTCTAAACGTAGAATATAACGAAGACAATTTTCTGTCTCTAAATGCACTCAACACATGATATCTAGAAATTTTATTGAGAATGACTTTTGTGAGGCGATTTTCTAAAAGAACGTGATGATGATTCTTTTTAAGATTTTGATTAACTCTTAATCGTAGAAAAATTCATTTTTTGAGAAATTATGTTCTTCTTTCAAATCTTGATTGATGAACTGATTCTCTGATTGATTAACTGATGATCTGATTAACTCTTGTCATTAGAATAAAATATGTATCTTATTCTAGATAATGACGTATCAAATATTTATGGATAATTAAAAATTATCCAATACAGTGGGACCATTGTATAATGGTGCACAGCTACAGTGCCATGTGGCCCTACAGTGTTGCACCTCCACTACTGTAGTGCCACGTGGCACTATAGTAGTCCATGTCAATCTCTAATATCCAATCAGTGATTGACACATGACAATTACTGTAAATTAAATATTTATTTTAATCAGATAAATATATAAATAATAATTAATTCAAAATTAACATATCTGATTACAACTATCAACTAAATTATCTGTTATTTTATAAATAACAGATTTAGTCGATACAAAATATTATATAATAATAATTTAATTATTTATTTTCACAAATTAGATATTTTGTCTCACTTACTGATAATTAAAAACTAATAAAAAATTATTTATATAAACCTTAATTCTAAAAATTATATATATATATATATATAATTCTTAATTAATTAATCACACATAATTACCTCATAATTATGTACTTACCCCAGAATAAAAATTCATTTGCAAGTCAGTCCTTTCTCATGTGCTGAAATATCCACACCCTGGACTGCGTAGTATAGAGGTGTCTTGGGAATCATAGACTTATAATACTAAGTTTCAATAAACCAGATTATTAATTAAACTTTTTAATTTAATAATCTTATTTATTAATTTCATTATTACACCAAGCTAATTATGGAATTACACTCTTAGAGATTACAAATTGTATTTACAGAGTATTTTCGTGTAGTCCACTGATATAATCAATTCATGTAGTTCTGTCATTTAATTATTAGTTTGTAAATTGGAACTGGTAAAAATTATCATTTTACCCTTCTAATTACCTATTGATCCTTTAGTATCATCAATCCCCTAGGTAATGGCTAATTTATAATCTCATTATAAATTTGAGCTCAATAACCATTCAGTTTCAAAATTAACGCTTAAGAGAACCAATATACGACCCGTTAGAAAATCTTGGTTCATAATCTTGTAAGATCATGTTTCCAGCCATGCATATCGCTGAATCTCCAAAACAAAAGTCAATAGCCTGTTTTACAAACTACCTTTAACGAGTGAATTAAAAGATCTAGTAGACAGGTATATGAGTCCATGACTACTAAGGATTCATACCAATCTACATATAATCATCGAATTGATGTGTATTAAATCTTTATTATAAACGGCATGTTGATAAAGATATTAATTCATATCGATCCAGTCATATATAATCTCATTATATAAAATATCTTCACTAGGATGTGTGTCCACATCAATGATCCGGATCTAGATCACATGCATTCATAATGCTTAGTGAATCGTATTAGAAACCATTCATTAAAAATTTCATACTTTAATATGTTACTGAAAATTTTATTCATTATCTGTAATCTTAATCCTCTCATACTAATATAAAATCATAGTCTCATTAATGAATATGAAATTTTCAGATATTTATATAAATTATTCAACAATAATTTAAAAGAATAATTAGAAGAAAAATGTAATCCTCATTAAATTTCATATCAAAATGTCAATACACATGTTTTGAGGGCATAACCCCCAACAATCTCCCACCTGCCCTAAAGCAAATGTGGCATCTCTCTTAATCGCATGTTTCACACATGACCCTCAAACATCTTCACTGGAAGTGTCTCAGTAAATGGGTCAGCCAGGTTCTAATCCAACATTATCTTCATAACAGTTAGATCACCTTGGTGTATGACCCAGACGTTGACTCTTGACTATCCTTATCTGATTCATAATTAGTATATCGAGTAGGATTCAGGTCTCCACTTGAAGAAACAAGCATATAGTTTATCGTTCTCCTAAGATAATTGAGAATATGCTTTACTGCAATCCAATGTTCCAAACCTGGATTTGATTGACAACGATTGAAAAATTCCACTACATAATAGATGTCCAGTCTCGTACACAACATGGCATACATGAGACTTTCAACCGCTGAATCATAGGGAATCCTTCTCATATCCTCTTCTTCTTGAGTTATCTTAGGATGTTGTTCCTCGGAGAGGATAATTCCATGTCTAGTCGGTAGTTGACTTTTCTTGGAATTCTTCATAGAAAATCTCTCTAGCACCTTATCAATATAAGATTCCTAAGAAAGTGTCAAGAGCTTGTTCTTTCTATCCCAGGATTTAGATGCTTAGAACATAGCTCACCTCTCCCAAATCTTTCATTTGGAATTTCTCAGCTAACCACTTATCTACCTTCTGGCTCCATCATATAGATGCTTTCTTTAAAAGAGTCATTCAAAAAAGCTATCTTGGCGTCCATTTGCCATATCTCATAGCCAAAACTAGCGTCTATGGACAAAATGATGTGAATGGATTTTAGCATAGTCATGGGGGAGAATGTCTCTTAATCGACTCCCTTCTTTTGTGTATAGTCCTTGGCTACTAATCGTGCCTTGAAAGTCTCTACTTTCTCATCTACACCTCTAATCTGCTTGAAAATCCACTTACATCCAATGGGCCTAACATCTTCAGGTGGATCTATAAGTTCCACGACGGAATTGGAATACATAGATTCCATTTTATAGTTCATGGCATCTTGCCATTTCTCCCTTTCAGGATCATCCCTTGCTTTTTCATAAGATAATGGATCATCATTATCAGTATCTGACACTAGGACATATGCCTCTAATTCGTAGAAAACTGGTTGTATCACAACACTCCCACTACGACGTTGCACTAGGGTTTTCATTACAGGAATTGTGGTTTCACTGGTTTCTCGTTTATCCGTAAAAATTAAAGGTGGTCTGATCTCATCAACCGATGACTCCCCGAGAACTACTTTGCTATGAGATTTGTAGTTTTGCATATAGTCATGCTCAAGGAAGGTTGCATTTGTCAATACAAACACCTTTTGATTTTTGTGACTATAAAAGTACCCACATTTAGTCTCTAGAGCATAGCCTATTAATATGCATACCTCAGACTTCGAATCTAACTTTTCGGTCTTGGATCTAAGAATGTGAGCTGGAACCCCCATATACGAAAATGATGCAAACTAGATTTAGAGTCATTCCATAACTCTAAAGGCGTCTTGTTTACAAACTTAGAGGGCACTACACTCAAAATATAAGTTGCCATTGTAGTGCATATCCCCAAAATGTAAGTGACAGTGATGAGTAGCTTAACATTGACCTAACCATATCCAATAAGGTTCGATTTCTCCTCTCTGCAACAAAATTTTACTGTGGTGTTCCAAGTGTTGTGAGCTGCGATAGGATTCCACACTCCAAAAAATAATCCTTGAATTTTAAATCTAAGTATTCACCACATTGATCGGATCGAAGGGATTTCAATGATTTACCTAATTGGTTTTCAGCTTCAGCTTTGAAGTCTTTAAACTTTTCAAAAGTTCCAGACTTTCTATACATTAGGTAACTATAACCTTATCTTGAGTAGTCATCAATAAAAGTGATGAAATATTCATACCCTTTTCTAGCTTGTACATTGATCGGTCCAGAGACATCGCCATGTACTAGCTTAAGTTGTTCCTTAGTTCTTTGACCCTTTTCAAAGACAGGATTCACAAACAAGAAGAGTTCTAACTTTTAGTTCTCTCAAAGCAGCATGCTATGTTAACCTATTTAACCTATCTAGATTAATATGTCTCAACCTAAGATGCCAAAGATATGTGTTATCATCATCATGAGAAACTCTTTGTCTCTTGTTAAGTTTAGGTTTTGCTACATTAAATAGTTTAGAATTAATTAATGCGCGTTCAGTCAGTTTAAGCATATACAATCTATTTATAACTTTTGCATGACAAATATCGAGTCTATTCTTAGAAATAATAAACTCTTTATTAATAAAAGAATCTTTGAATAACTGTTCTTGCAAAAATAAAAGAGAAAATAAATTTATCAAAAATCAAGGAATATAATAAACATCATTCAAAACTAAATAATTATATCCAAAAAGTAAATGCACCATCCCTAAAGCTTTAGCTGACACTAGATTGCCAACTCTCAAAACGACATCGCCATCAGTCAGCTCTCTTGACGAATCAAGCATCTATAAACAAGAACATACATGGTTAGTGGCTCTTGAATCAAGTATCTAGGATGATAAATCATATTTCGCTAAACAAGCTTCAAGTACAAGTAAATCATATTTACCTTTTTTTTAGCTCAGAGAGATACTTGTTACAATTTCTCTTTTAATGACCTTCAACCCCATAGTGGAAACATTTTTCCTTGGGCTTGTTGTCTTTCTAGTTCATCTTGGCTTTCGGCGATGTTTTGGCTTTCTTTCATTTCTTGTTCTTAAATTTGTCATTTCCAATGATCTTCTTCCTCTTGTTACTATTAACAGTTGAAGAAGGCTTTTGCTCAACAATATTTGCCTCGCCATCTTTGGTCATTCTAAGGTTAAGTGACTTAAAAGTGTGCAGTTCATTCAATAATTAGGTCATGTTGAATTGCAACTTGTGTTAGGGGTGTGCACGGGACGAGACATGATGGTTTTTGAGTCTTTTTGTCCCATCCCGATCAGGATGGGACAATTTTTTTAAGTCTCGTCTCGTCCCGTGTTGAGGCGAAATCCTAAGTGGGACGGGACGGGGGTAAGGACGGGTATTTTGGGTAAAAAATTTAAAGGTTAAAAATAAAAATTGCTTTAAAGTTTAAAAGATTAAAAGGTTAAAAATTAAAAAATTAAGGGTTAAAATTAAAAAAATTAAGAGTTAAACTAAAAAATGAAGTTTCAAATTTAAAATAAAAATAAAAATATTGGGCTATTTATGAAAATTCAGGACGGGACGGTACAAGTCGGGGCGAAATATTTGTCCCGTGTCCTGTCCTGTCCCCCTTGGTTCGAGACGAGATGGGTTTTTCAGGATGGTTGCACACCCCTAAACTTGTTCATAACATGGTTGTAAACGTAGAAAAAGCTAGTATGAGCGACTCAAGTATAATGCTAACTTGAGTCCGCTCATCAATGGTCGCCCTATGTACTTCTGCCTCGTGCATTATATTGATCATGTTCAAAACATGTTCTCGCACAGAAGTACTCTTTCTCATCTTAGTTGTCATATAGCTCCTAGTGTCCTCATAACGACTTTGATCAGACTTCTGCCCAAACATAACCTATAGAGATTCCATAATCACATAGGCAGTCTCCATGCTTTCATGTTTGATTTTTAGAACATCATTCATGCTCACAAGCATGTAGCACTTCGCCTTGTTGTTTTATATGGTCCAAGCATCATATTTGTCCCTAACATTCTTAGGGGCATTCATAGCGGGCTCCTAAAGATATTCCTCAGTAAGAACGAACTTATGGTTCTCACAAATCAGCATTAAGTTCATATTTGTTTTTCAATGTACGAAATTATCACCATTCAATTTCTCAAGAGTGAGTAAAGTAGTAACAAGGTTACCCATGGTAGACATAATAATTTATAAATATCTAGAATTCGAAAAGTAAACCTGATGCATGAATGCAACATAATAAACACACAAAATTTAACATTTATTAATCACGGTAAAACAACCCAACGATTGATGTGTAGTCTTAGGTCAATCAGATTAACCTCAGACTGTCTATGAGATATTCTCATCCTTTTATTAAAACTGAAAATATCTCATATTTTATCTTTTACAATAAGGTATCGTTTGTTTGGTCAAATCACAACTATCCATACGAAAACTTAACTATGACTTTGTGAATGTAACCCATTATTTCAGATTTCATGACTTGATTTAGAATATGACGCCTTAGGGTCGGTCAAAACTAAAACACATCACTTCCTCCTATCTTCGTAAGAAGTCTAACGTTGATATTGGTACAGCTCGAAACCTTCCTTAGAGGGATGAAAACAAGTCCATCTCGAGACCCTCACTGTACCTCACGGTGTTGTACTAATAATAGAGACAATAGGTTATATTGACATGTCAACCATCTCCCACTCACTATTTTAGGATTATGTGTTTCCATTTTTAACTAATAAAGTAATTCTAAATTAATCACTAGTTAAAATAATAACCCTATGAATATTTAATAATCAGTTATGCCAATCTTATTGGTATAAGTTCATTTAACCTTCTAAAGTGTCAAAGTCATAATTAGGTGAACTTAGATTAAGTAATTAATTATATTCATCGAACTTTAATAAAACTCTTTTACTAAAGTTGGTTAACTTTAAATGTTACTATAGCCCTTAGTGTGGGGTGATTATCAAGTTTTAACTAATTAAAACCTAGCTATTTATATATAATTGATTTGATAAAACAATACATATAAACATTTTAGGATAATCCTAATAAATCATGTTTTCACTGATAAGATGCATGATTAAATAAAACTGTGTGGGACTTTCATGTATGACATGTGAGTCGACTAATGCATGGACATGTTATCAAACATAACAATTACAAAAGTATTAAATAATTAAATAAAATAATAATGGCTGAGCGACTATTGGAAATTTCTAAATTACAACCCTTAAAATAAAGAAATAAAATTACAAAGCTAGGGTTGTAGATGGGACGGGATAGGATGGTTTTGAAGTCATTTTGTCCTGTCTCGTCCCGTCCCGTGTTGAGGGGAAATCCCGAGCGGGACGGGACGGGCGTGTGGACGGGACGAGATGGGTATTTTGGGTAAAAAATTTAAAGGTTAAAAATAAAAATTGGTTTAAAGTTCAAAAGATTAAAAAGTTAAAAATTAAAAAATTAAGGGTTAAAATTAAGAAACTAAGGATTAAAATTAAAAATTAAGAGTTAAAATTAAAAACATTAAGGGTCAAATTAAAAAAATAAAAATATTGGGCTATTCATAAAAAATTGGGATGGGACACCGCCCTTCCAAGAGTAAAAATCTCGTCCCGTCCCTCTCGGTTCGGGATGGTTTTTCGAAACGGGATGGATTTTTCTGGACGGTTGCACACCCCTATACAAAACGGACTTAAAGAATACATATTTTCTAAATATTGTCTTTCTCCTCCTGATAGTCTTTCATAATCTTCAAATTTTGAACAAAAATCTATTTAATTAGGGAAAAACTATTTTTCTTAGTTAAAATTAATTTCATAATCATCCCTTTAAAATTAGTTGACTTTGACTTAGTCAAACAAAAAATTTATTTGATTTAATCAAGCTTAGGTCAAATACCATCAACCTATTAATTTCTAATTTTCATAAAATAAAAAATAAAAAATTGAATTTTAAAATTACATTAATTTTAAAATTTAAAAGGATAATAGATAAAGATAAGGTTATCATCAAATCTTGTAGTGATAGAGTTGAATGGTATCAGGATTTCTGTGAAACTTCCCTAAATATGACAACAGTTGCCACCAACGATAAAACTCTCCTACCGCCGCCTATCACCGTCGGCCAGTCACAACCATTGGCGACCACCGTCGGCCAGTCACAGCCATTGGCGACCACCGTCGACCAATCGCCGGCACCGTCGGCCACCGGCACCAATTTTCCAGTAACATCGTTCGTCTTGTGCGTTCTTCGTCTACTCGCGATCGGAATAATTACAATAAATATTCAAAATAAAATTACAAAAATTCCTACGCCCCAAAACGGTTTACACAAGATTTTAGGAAAAAATTTAAAAAAACAAAGCCTAACCCAGTAATCACCAAACAATTAATGATCCATTATTTTCTATACATTTAAAAAATATAACCATCCAATCATTCATTCATACATATGTCATATTATATGAATAATACACAAAAACCCACACAACATTTAACATATAAATATATAAAGACCGCTCTAATACCACTTGTTGGTGGTAGCGGTGCGTACGCGGCGGAATCGTGTGGCGCGTGGATATTTAAAAAATTAACTTTTATTAAAAAATTGAATCTTTTAGTAAAACAAAATCGCATAACGCTATGATAACAAAAAAATTTTTTATTGAAAAGTCATTTTCAATCAGGCAAGATCTATTATATATTTATATATTAAATTAACAACAAACAATGTTAGAAATAATATACATTTTGTAGTCTAAATTAAATATCCTCACGAAACCGATCGATTCTTCATTCCCACAAAATCATTCCAACGATCGGTAGACTCCAAGATCCACACTAAGATCTTCAAAGTCAATCCTCAACGCACTAGGATATGTGTGGGAACGTAAAATATAACGAAGATTCTTTTTTATCTCTAGATGTATTCAACACATGAGATTTAGAACTTTTACTGAGAATGACTTTTGTAGACGATTCTCTAAAATAACGCGATGATGATTCTTCTAGTGATTTTAATTAATTCTTAATCCTAGAAAATATTACTTTTAAAGAAATTGTGTTCTTCTCTCAACTTGATTGATGAACTGACTTTCCAATGATTAATTGATGATCTGATCAATTCTTGTCATTAATAAAATTTTATCTTATTCTAGATAATGACGTATCAGATATTTATAGATAATTAAAAATTAAATAATATTTAATTTCAAATTACCTAATACAGTGGGACCAACTGTATAATGGTGCACAATTGTAGTGTCATGTGGTGTTACAATGTTGCACCCCCACTACTGTAGTGTCACGTGCCACTACAATAGTCCATGTCAATCTTTAATACACAATCAGTGATTGACATGCGACAATTACTGTAAATTAAATATTTATTTTAATGAGATGAATATCTAGATATCAGTTAATTCAAAATTAACATATCTGAGTACCCATATCAACTAAATTAATTGATATTTCACAAACAATAGATTTAGTTGATTCAATATATTATCTAATAATAATTTGATTATCTAATTTTATAAAGTTAGATATTCTGTCTCACTTATCCATAATTATATATATAATTTAATTAATTAATTTCTTAATTAGTACATAATTATCCATAATTATGTACTTGCCCTAGAATAAAAATTCATTTGCAAGTTAGTCATTTTCTCATGTCCTAAAATATTCACACCATAGACTGTGTATTATAGAGGCGATTTGAGAACCATGAACCTATAATTCTAAGCTCCAATAAACCAGATTATTCATTAAATTCTTTAAATCAAATAATCTTATTTATATTCAATTATTACTTTACTATAAATATGGAATTGCACTCTTAGAGATTATATATTGTATTTACAGAGTATTCTCGTGTAGTCCACTGATATAATCAATTCATATAGTTTTGTCCTCCAATTATTGGTTCCTAAATTAGAACTAATCAAAATTACTATTTTACCCTTCTAACTACCTCTTGATCCTTAAGTACCATTAATCCACAGTGAATGGTTATTTATAATCTTATTATAAATTTGAGCTCAATAATCATTGAGTTCTAGAATTAACACTTAAGAGAATCAATATACGATCTGTTAGGAAAACTTGGATTTCAAATCTTGTAAGATCATGTTCCTAGCCATGCATATTACTGAATCTGCAAAACAAAAGTCATTAGCATGATAAAAATATCAATTCAGATCGGTCCAGTCACATATAATATCATTATATAAAGTATCTTCATTAAAATGTCTATCCACATAAATGATCCGGATCTAGATCATATGCATTCATAATGCTTAGTGAACTGTACTAGCAACCATTCATTAAAGATTATATACTTTAATATGTTACTGACAATTTTATTCATTATCTATGATCTTAATCCTCTCGTACTAATACAAGATCATAGTCTCATTAATGAATATGGAATTTTTAGATATTTATATAAATTATTCAAAAATAATTTAAAAGAACAGTTATAAGAAAATTTTAATTTTCATTAAATTTCATATCAAAAAGTCAAGACACATGCTTCAATGATATAACCTCCAACAATTCCAACATAGGTTTACCTAGATTTACGCCCTTAAAACTCAAATTTGATGAATTTAGAACCTTTCTCTTCTTTAAGACTCTAGCTGAGAAACAATTTAGGTTACCTATCAAATGTCTACAGTCTGACTGTGGGGTGAGTACAAGTCTTTCTCTTAGTTTCTTAATGACAATGGTATTAGGATTAGTCACCCCTACCCTCACACACATCACCAACATGGAAAAGTGGAAAAGAAACACATGCACATTGTTGAACTTGATCTCACCCTTCTAGTCCATGCATCCATACCCATAAGATATTGGTGGTATGCCAACTCATGTTCTTTATAATATATCACCTTATGAGAAGCTTCACCACCACACACTTGACTACTCGTTTCTAAAATCATTTTGGTGTGCTTGCTTTTCCCATATGAGGCCCTATAATAACCATAAGCTAGCCTTCAAGTCCAATCTGTGTGTCTTTTAGGGTATTCATCACTCCATAAAAAAATCATTGCATACATCCATTAGGAAAAGTTTTCACTAGCATTAATGTGACATTTGAAACCAGTTTTACCACCTCTATGCTTGCTGTTTCTCATACTACTCATCCTATATCTTCTTGGTCTGTTCTATCTTTGGCTTTTACAGGTCCATAAGGCATCTTCTCTCTCTCAGACAAGATCAACATCAGATGACTCCATTTCTCATGCTTCTCCTTTAGGTAACATGATTCATCCTCCTTCGAATTTCCCTTTGTCTACTAGTATTGATCAACCTACAGCTCTCCCAACTCCACCACATATACCTACCTCACCATTAATCATTGTTATAGGCATTCTATGACTACCAGTAATGTAACACCATGTGTCGCACTACACCGAGAAGCTTACGTCAAGAAAAGGCTTCAAGGCCCAACCACTCAGAAAGAGGAAGTCGACTTCACCTGGTCGGCTCATAGGAAGCTCGGGTTGCACCAACATGAGCAGATGAAGGGCAGCAAGTAGAAAGCTCGTGATAAGAGCTTCATTAACTCTCAATATTAGCGTCATCATTACCTGCCAAAAGTAACATTCCACATGGTGTCCTCCCATTAGCCTCGAATGGCCAACGGGTCCAATCGTCATGATGGGCGTTAGATCAGCCTTTGATTAGTCACGTCAAAGACACATCAATATTTAATAATAATCAATTTATGTCAGCTTGGGGGACAAGGGCATTAAATACCACCTCCAACTCGTCAAGTCAAGGAATAATCACCACATCATCGAGGCTTCATCAACAAACATCCTTCCACAAGGCTTCAAGTATAAATACACATCTACTCCTAAAGAAGGTAAGCAATTATCCCCTTAGGAAAACTCTGCCAAAATTATACCAGGATACTAACTTAGGCATCAAAGGCTATTAGGTGAAGAAATCACCATCCGGTTCTTCTTTCTCTTTGGGTTCTTTGTTTATATTTTGCAGATTCCCAAGACAAGAGGATTTCCACACTAAGGGAAGAACTCACGTATTCGTATTGTTGATATTTTTGGCATAAATAGTTGGCGCCGTCTATGGGGACAACATCAAAACCTTTCCCTTCCAAAACAATAGAAGCATTTATTCCTCCACAAAGAGAAAATTAGTTTGATGTTCTCATCTTACTCCGACGAGGTCTGGGAAAAGAGGGGAAACCCACCATATTCCTTATCTAGGGAAGGACTCCCTGCCAATATGGTGATCATACATTGAACGAAAAAGGATATAGTGGCCGCACCTCTAAGGTAATCGAGATAAGCGGGATAGACATACTGTCGTAACTCAAATCGTGACAGCCTCTTGCATGAAATTGATCCTCCCCCGATGTCGAAAGCCCCGCTGGCAAAGTCATTATGCCTCCAGATATTCTCAAGGTGAAACCATATGGGAGGGCTCAAGACGACACCCTGACTTAGAGAAGCTACCACCTTTTAAGGAAACTAGGACCAAAGTCGAATTACACTTTGGAAGATCAAGCTACCCCTTGGTGGTGGAGCCTGTGGTTGGAGTTAGCCCAAGGAGGCAAAAGAAAGAGCGATGTAATGTGAAGGGCTTAAAAGGAGGACACCCTATTAAGGAACCGCTTAGTGTGTATGGCCTCTCACAATGCTATCAGATGAGGGAGGAGTATAGAGTGGCCGGAGAATAAATGAAAGCAAAGACCTCCGAAGAATCTTTCAGAGGCAATATATGAGCCACCACGGGAGATGAGGGTAAACATCAGCAAACCACCCTTCGCAAGGCAGTTGCTCTGCTCCCTCTTAACTTCTTGACGTTCCATTGGCCACCAACAATTTCCTAAAGCTTCTGCATAAGTGGAAAGCAGCACTATATGAGTAAACAGTCCTAGGATCATTTTCGGTGGAAATATAGGACTCCACACCAGTCCTCTGTGATGGGCCTCTCGTAACAAATAATGGATATGAGCCACGTTTCATGAATCTGGGCTATACAGCTCACATTTCTTGCCTCCCACCTCTAACAAAATGGAAGGACATAGATCATGGAAAAATTGGTACACGAGCTCACATGACAAACCTAACCTAAGGCTTATTAGAAAACAAGGGTAGCCAAGACTTTTTACACTATGCTCCTCCTAAAGGCCTGACATGAAGCAGATGAGCCCATATGCATAAAGAAGCCAACGATCGGCGAACTTCCCAAAGATCAGTCTAGAGAAGCACTTGAAGAACCAGAAGGATCAATCATTTACCCGCCAAAGCAGCCGGAGAGGATAGTTTAGGATGAATCAACACTTATTCCCGAGCAGAATGGAAAGTCATAGGTGTTTCTCCTCGATATCCCCCAATCAGAGTGAAAGAAGTAGTCTCCCATTTGATTAGCACCAAGTATGGTGGGTATTGATAAGTCGTGTAAACCAAGCAACATTCATCGAATAAATATACCGACTCTTCTGTAAAGTGCGGTGAATGATTAAAAAGTGATGTCTAGTGTGGCAATGTAGCTCACCAGACGAGATTAAAAATGATATATGGTGTGACAATCTAGCTCACCATACGTGATTAAAAAGTTATGTCTGATATAACAATCTAGCTCACTAAATGGGTTTAAGAAGTGATGTCTAGTGTAGCAATCTAGCTCACCAGACGGGATTAAAGTGATATTTGGTGTGGAAACTAAGCTCCAAATGAGAATAAGGATCTAGCCAGAGCAGGAATGCCTAGCCAGACATCAAAGGTAAAAAGTGATGTCTGGTGGAGCACTCTAGCTTGTTAGACGGGATCAAGGAAAGGATCTAGCCATAGCAGGCATGCCTGGCTAGACGTTAAAGGTAAAAATAGATGTATGGCATAGCACTTTAGCTCGTTAGACGAGATCAAAGAAAGGATCTAGCCAAAGAAGGCACACCTGGCTAGACGACAAATGTAAAAAGAGAAGTCTGGCGAAGCACTTTAGCTCACTAGACGGGATCAAGGAAAGGATCTAGTCAGAGTAGAAATGTGTGGATAGACATCAAGGTAAAAGGAAATGTATGTCGAGCACTTTAACTTGGAATATGGGAATAAGGATCTAGCCAGAGCAAGAATGCCTAGCTAGACATCAAAAGTAAAAAGTGTGGTTTGGTGGAGCACTCTTACTCGCTAGACGGGATTGAGGAAAGGATATAGCAGAGCTGGAACACTTGGCTAGATGCCAAAGGTAAAAGAGATGTTTGGTAGGGCACCCTGACTGGCCAGACAGGAAAAGGAAAGGCCCTAGCCAAAGTAGGAACGCCTGGCTAGATGCCAAAAGAAAAAGGAAAGGGGTATGGCTTGCACCTTAGTTCGCCAAATGGGAAGGAGCTCTAGCCAGAGTAGAGAGGCTTAGATAGATGCCAAATGAAAGAAGTCTGGGTTGCATTTTAGCTTACCAAACGGGATTAAAAATTGATTTATGGCATGCATTTTACCTTACTAGACGAGAAAATGAGCTCCAGATAGACTAGAGACGCCTGATTAGACGACAAAGGAAAGAAAAATTGGGGACAAGAATGAGGGTAGGCAAAGATCTCATCCCTCTCAAAAAAGTGAGGATGAAAAAAATTAAGAAGGAAACCACACTTTATACGTCTTGAAGAAGGAAACTGCTCATTTAATGGGCAATGAAGTGAACCATGATAGGCGCCGTTGAGGCGATCCCACTCCCAATGAACTGTAATTTTACAAATAACTGGGATAGTTCTAGAAAACCAAATGTCACTTACGTGTCTGCAGGAGTGAAGTGACGCATAAATGAATCAGGCCTCACGATTGGTGACTCTCACCCTCCTTTTCACATGCTCACACGCCATCATTGCCCCCAATCCCAAGGAATGAATGATCTTGAATTGCGATAAAGGTGAGGGGGTGCACACGCACGGACAAGTCGCGATAGAGGTTTTTAGGCAATTAATCCCATTAACCGTGGATTTCCTAACAGAACAAGATTTAAACACAAGTGTAGAGTGCTCGAGACGAACATGATTTTTAGTGTCACACCATATAAAGTCAGCTCGAACAAGGAATCAGAGTAAAGATGTCTTCAGACTAAGGCGAGTAAGATCTCCCAAGTTTTTGACTGGAGGTAGCTGTCATAGGCACTCCTTGACTACTAGTAATGTATCGCAACGTCTCACACTACACTAGGAAGCTTACGCCAGGAGAAGGCTTCAAGGTCCGACCACCCATAAGGAGGAAGCTGACCTCGCCTGTCGGCTCCAGGAAGCTTGGTTTATACAAACTTAAGCAGATGAAGGGTAGTAAGAATAAAGCCCGCGATAAGAGCTCGATTGACTCTCAATGTCAGCATCATCATCACCAAGGCTTTATTCACCAGTATTTTCCTCATTATGTGTGCAAGCATCATAAAGCACTCTATGGGCCCAAGCAAGCCTCTAGAGCTTGGTATGATAAGCTAAAACGAACTCTGTTACCCAAAGGTTTTAAGGTAGCTCAATCAGACAACTCACTTTTTATTCTATATCAAGCCCTCAGAACCGTATCTCATTGTCTATGTGGATGGCATCTTGCGTACTGGCAGTGACCTCATCTACATCACTACTCTCATCTCTGAGCTCAACTCCACCTTCTCATTAAAGGATCTTGGATGTCTTCACCATTTCCTTGGTATTGAAATGACTTATACAACTACTAGCCTTCATCTGTCCCAAACCAGGTATATATCTGATTTGCTGCATGAGGTTCACATGGCATATGAAAAACCATGTCCCATACCTACTTACTCTACTAAAACTATTAAAGAAGGAGGCGAGTCCTTGTGTGATGTTACTCAGTTCAAAAGCTTAATTGGAGCTCTTCAATACCTCACTCTAACTAGACCTGACATTGCATTATTCAATAAATTAAGCCAATATTTACACTATTCTACAACCATCATTGGCAAGCATGCAAGTGGTTTCTTAGGTATCTCAATGGTACAACTCAAGAAGGACTACTCCTTCAACCTGCTCCATCTCTCTCCCAGAAATCCTTCTTTGGTGTAGACTGAGCTAGTTGCCTAGATGATAAGAGGTTTACTTATGGTTATATTGTTTACCTTGGCCCAAATCTTCTCTCCTGATATTAAAAAAACTAACATGTTATTACAAGGAGTAGAATTGAAAGTGAGTATAGAGCATTATCTCATACCGCCTCTGAAATGTCCTAGATCAAGTCACTCATGACAAAAATGTCTTTAGTTTCCAACTCAGATCCAATCATTTAGTGTGACAATGAAGAAGCTTCCTCCATTGCCTCCAATATAGTCTCTCATGCACGCACGAAGTATATTGAAATAAACATTCATTTTGTCAGGGACAAGGCGTTAGCCACCCAACTTCAAATTAGATACATTCCCACCAATGAACAGATAATAAACATGTTCACTAAGTCTCTCTCTAGTTTTTATTTTCATCATCTCAAGGACAAGCTAAATGTGGTTCCACCACCTTTTAGCTTGAGTGGGATATCAAGTGTAATGTTAAAAGTGTCCAGAATCAGTCCACTACTCAAGTGAACCATACTAGCTTAATCAGCAAGCCAAGCTAATCACATAGCCTAGCCATTATGTTTGGTCAGCACTTTCTATTGGAGGAAATATTCCTTACGAGCTCTTTCTGTTGGCATGGTTACTAGATTCCTCTTAGCTCATTATAAATGGTGGTGAATGTAAAACATTTGATTATGGAATGAAAAGTTTCTTCTCCCATTTTCTTTGTTATTGTTTTGGCTCTCTTAGAATACTACCATTAAAGGAATATACAATAGTGTCCTATCTACTAAATCATTGGTAGTGGTGCTCCTCTTAATGCATTTCTATAAGAAAAACATCTATTAATAGCGTTGGAGTATAGCGTTTTCTGTGAAAACTCTATAGAATACAAAAAATGATCAAAAGATACACCAATTTTCTCGAGGAGCCAACTAAAAACGTGCTTACGTTTTCATTTTGTTCAGCGCTTTACCAAATTCCCAAAACAAAATTTCCCCTAACTTCAGAGCTTCTCTTTGCTTTTGTTCAATAAAGGCTCTCTCGATTGCCCCAGGGTCGAGATCCACCGATTTCCCCACTGTCCTTTCCTCTTCACCCTTACTGTTCATCACCCGGTTCTTCTTCGTTTTAATTTCCCCATGGTCGAGCTTCATCGTCTTTATTCCCAAGGCGAGTGAGGTAGGGTTTGATTTTCCATGTTAATTTTCTTCTTCTCTCTACCTATACATTTTCATCTCATAAGAACGAAGAGCTAGGGCTCAAAATGCACAATTAATTCAAGATCTACTCCCAATATGTTCTACAGAACACTTACATCTTCTTATACTAGCACTCAAGGCCTATGGATGGTTCTATATTCCTCGTAGATCTGCCGAAGACTGTTTCCCTCATCTAGTGTCCTATTCAACTATTCCTAAAATTTGTTCTTTTCCTCATCTTTAATGATGAATTAGCTTATTGTTTCAGTTTGGCCCAATTGTAGTTTAATAAAATGTGTGCATGATTGCAAACAACAGAGGCGCCCTCTCGAGAGCTTGTTACAAAGGACTTGATAGATTTTAATAGTTAATCATTAGATCAAACTTTAGAGTGATTCTTTCTTTGACCTATTTAGAATCAAAAGATTGTTCACATTTTATCTCCATTTTTTAGAGATGAGTCTATTTTGGGGATGCTATCTGATATGGAAAAATTTGCAGGCAGCAGTTTACTTCAATATGATACAATGCTTCTACTTCGAGGAGCAACGTCTTCTTCCTAGGGAGCAGATAGGCATGCTTGTAAGCATAATGTTTATTATTTTTTTCTTTTTTGGTGTTTCTTGAGAGGATTTATGTGATTGTTTGTCTATTTTGTTACTATTGTAGGTATTATTTTATATTGACCCTGAGTTTGAAACAGATCCTAGAATGGATGGTATTAACAATTTAATCTTATCTTATACTTTCTTCAAGACTTCTGAGAATAAGAAACAAACTTTAACACTAATTCCATCTTGGAAGATGGTCATAAAAATTCATCCTTTAGCACACATTGTTCAATTAGTTAGTTCAAAATGAAGATAATTTTTTCTTGAAATATCTCCCCTTGAAGTAGGAAGTATCATTGTGATGTATAAGATAGTTTCTGCTTTGTTTGAGTATAACTTGGTTTTGTCATTTGTGGCTTTTTTGTTAACAACTCCTTGGGGAAGCCATTTTTTATCAGATCTTATGAGAATGTTGAAATTAAGCCATCTTTGTAAAGAGTTACAACTTCTTGGCTTCACCTAATTGAAAGATGAATGTGCTTTGATGAAGAAAAACCTGAAAAGAACAATAATTTAAATGGGATGCTTGTTAATGCAGCTTATAGTAGCTTCAAAATTGGTCTTATTTGTACTAGAGACCTGTATAGGTTGTTGTGTTTAGACAAATGCACTGGCTATTAATTCTATCTACAATTGCCTGTATTGGTATGGAGGTTTGTGACCTCACCTATTCACCATCGAAATTGATCTTATTCTTTCCTGTTTCGCTAATGTTCTATCTATAGAAGTTTTTCTGTCACTTTATTATTTCATGACTTATTAGTATGGTTTCGTTTAAATAGGGTATAAACCTTATGCAAAATAAGGTTGGACTTTGGCCAGGGTTTCTTAATGTTGTTATGTTGTGTATTTTATTTTTTCTTTCTTAGACTTTATAGGATGCACGGATTGTAATTTTGCTACTGTTTTTCTTTGTTTGTGTGAGTTTCTTTTAGGCATTTTTTTAACTGTGTGATTGGAAACTAGAGAGCTATTTTTGGAAGGTCTCTAATCTCATGTGTTATTCGTTTTATATAGATGTTTTGTGGTTATTCTTTTTGGTTCTGCCCTTTGTTTGTAAATGTCTTTTTCTTGTCCTTTTCTCTCTACTTGTAAGTGAAAGGATTAGCTTCAAGTTATAATGTACCTTTGCTTTCCTTGTCCTGCACCCCAATCAGCCCATGTCATGAATTCACCCTTTTAGAAGTATTGTTAAATTCTGCTGAGGAACGGCACAAAGTCAAAAGTACAATACAGAGGCAAGTAGCAGAAACTATTGATGCTGCTACTTTATGTTTTTCTCTATTTTAATAACTTGTTGAAACTTTAATGCTAAAGCCATTGGGCAAAACAAATACCGCCCCACGGCTCACTAAATGTTTGTAAATTATGATTTTATCTTCAAGAGCTAAGAGGGAAGCCTTTTTTATTAAGGAACCTAGAGATTAACCAAAGTTGGGCATGAGGAAATCGGTAACTTGTGATTAATTATTCAAATGGTGGCATGTTGCTTGTGGTTTCATTTCAGTGGCTTTGCTCTCAGCTATCAACAACATTTACATCCGTTAGCTACAAAACCTATATAGTTTATGTTTTAGAGGTTTTCAAGGAGTCCTCACTCTATTTTTCCTTGAGCAAATGTCTTTATGTTTGCCCCTTATATTTGTAATTGAGCGAATAAATGCGCGCGTGCATTGGTCTTAACCACAACAACAAAATGAGAATATCATTGAAAATTCAAAAATTGTATATCATTGATGGGACATGACTGATTAATTTCGTTGTAAACGACTAATAATCCTAAAAACTTAATTAAGCCGTTGAGTTGAGTAAGGGATCGAGGCCAGTCTAATTAAGTGCGTGCATGCATTGGTCTTAACCACAACAACAAAGTGAGAATATCATTGAAAATTCAACCAATGCTTTGATCGACACACTTTTATAAAAAAAACAAAGAAAGAAGAAGATCAAATGGTGCACGATTTATGGAAATTGTATTTTATCATTTATCTAAAAAATACAGCAAGTACTTATCTCTGACATATATAACATGTATTAACCAAGTTGCTTTAAATTACTAGTAAATATAACACTCGCAAATATTTTTCTAATTTTATGTAAAAAAAATTGATTCTTCTGATTGGTTAAAACATATTCAATTATGCTTAATAAATGTAGAATCCTTTTTGATTCTGGAGTTGGTTCACACAACAAAATAGAAATGTGATTCTGTGTGAAGGAGGCATATAGTATATTGAAAACATGTGGGTGAGTGCAGTAAATGATCTGTGGATCTTAATTTAATAAAATTTGTATATAAAAAATGAGTGTTTATAATGCATATATATACTGATCTATGAGGAAACAACAAAACAACGTTCATTTTTGCAGAAAGCTGCAGTTGATCAAATGCCATTGGCTTTTGGAAGAAAAAAGTAGGGTTTTTTTAGATCAAAAGTGTAAATAATGAATTGGATTCAGTACTATAGTTATTGTTTATTCCCAACTTTCCTTTTTCAAGTGCCAAAGTTTGGAGTTAAAACTGTGTCTTTATTTAATAATGCGTTTTAGTTATTATCCAAGTCACGCAACACATTATTAGGGTAATAAATCATGAATTAACCATATAATTAGTTTAATTATAGTGGTGATTGATGCAAGAACTGTAAGGGAATTTTTCATCCCTTATGGTATTCAAGTATTGAATACGAATAAAAGAATACAAATGTGAGAGTAAAAAGACCAATAAAGAGAATGAGCTTGTAGCTTGATTGTATTGAGACGAATTGGCTTGATCGAATGCATATAGAGGTTTATATAGGTCTTCCCCTCCTTGGCCGTTCTATCATTTTAATTATCATTTAAAGATAATATCATAATGATTTTTTATGAGATCGTGGGGTAAGGGAGTAACAGACGCTAACTTTAATGTTGACATGTTGGCTCCGTTGACCTCGTCTTCTCCACGTCTACATCCTTTCGTATTTCCTTCTTTTATTCGCCATGCTAGCAGCTTTATATCCCTGGGGAAAATCTGCCCTGTACATTTTCCCATCTTTTGTAACTTCGGGTGCAAGTCGTTGATACAAAATACTTTTAAATTAACTTTTGTCTTTTCTGAAGATTCGCTGACGTCATACCTTTTTTGTCATCATTGCTTGTTCCACACCGCTTCACCTTTCTGATTCTCATTATTACATTTCCTGGACGAGGGGTGGTTTCTTCGCCCGTTCGACTTCATCACAACCTTTTGTCATTATTGTCACAACACGTGTCTACTCTCGTGTCTTTTTACTGCTCTCTCATCACTTCAACTTTTATTTTTTACTTTTCAAATCTGTCGTTTGGCGTCCGTTTGAAGAAGTACTTAAAGTAAGTTTTCCATCATCATTTTCCTACGTGTATCTTTCTGTGTAAGTTTTCTTCTTTCTTCGCCTTCAAGCTTTTTCTTTAATGGCTTCATCCTTCTCCCCTACCATCCCTAGGAATAAGGATAAGTTCAATCCTTTCATTACTCGTTACCAGAATTCCTTCCCCAAGGAAGTTAGCTGCTCTTACTCTGATGGCGAACTTGTTAGTTCTCCTCCCAAACCTGGAGTTTTAAACTTTAGAATAATGTACATAGCTTTAGGCTTCCGTTTTCGTATCTCTCCCCTTTTTCAACAATTTCTTCATTACCATGACCTCTCCCCTGCACAGTTTACCCCAAATACCTATAAATTTTACTAAGCTTCGAATCTTTGAACTGTCTCTTTGGTTTAGATTTAGGGCTCAGTGAGTTTCGTCTAAAAAATTACCTCAGGGAGAAGAATGGTCACCATTATCCTGCTCCACGTAGTGTCCTGGCCATTGGTCCCTTGATTTTTGGTTTAGATTTAGGGTTCAGTGAGTTTCGTCTAAACAAACTCCCTCAGGGAGAAGAATGGTCACCACCATGCTACTCTGCGTAGTGGCCTGGCAAGTGGTCCCTTGATTTTGGACCTGTCTAAGGGTGATAAGTGGTGGAATGTTGAGGCATTCCAGGTTTCTGATGACTGGAGAGGTGGCAGTCACTCCCACATCCCTCCCGAATGGAGGTCATAGGGTGAGTGATTTCCCCCTCTCCATTTTTTCTTTTCTTCTTTGTTTTATTTTTTTTACTGTTGAAATTGATCATCTTCTTCTTTATTGTTTCAGATAAGCGGAAGAACATTCGCCCTTACGAGACTCTGGACGACAGAGCTAATAACAGTGCAACGTTGCCACCCGCGACTAGCAGTGGATTTTGGACCCTAAACGCCAACTCACATTTTTCATTCAGCCTCCCACGCGGCCAATAGCTCTTCCTGCTGCCCCTAACAGACCATCAATTCAAATAGTTGTCCAGAGATGTGCACCTGCCATGCTTCCTTCTTTACCCGCTTCTTCTTCTTCTTCCTCTTCGACATCCCCTTCTATTTTAGAGGCTTTTGAGATGAGACCTATTCCACTTTCTTTGAACCATTCCTCCTCGTACAGCGTGCGCCCACGGTTGGCTATTGAGCCTTCACCTATGGTTTCTAGGACTTCTCTTATTTGTCCTGCTATTTAAATTTCTTCTCCTCTTCCTACTCCTATTGCTTCACTCCCCCATCGGCTTGAAACTATTGGGCCAATGGGGTTTACTACTTTGTTTTCTTCTCCCGATTTTGGGTTGGGTTCTTCGTAGCCCATCAATAACCTTCCATGGACTCTTTTTCCTCCCAGTGGCGGTCCGCAGATTCCCTTTAAGGTGAATCTGATGATGGATCGTGAGTCTTCTCACCAGGTCATGAGCCACATCCAATGCTCGGCTAATTCTGATCAATTAGCCAAGAAATCAGTTGAAGACTTGCAGAAAGGCATCAATCATTGCCTTCTTGAGGTAGCTACTCTTTTCTTTCCTTTTATTTTTTCATATTTTTTGTGTATTTCATTCTTTCTAACTTGACTTTTTTTTCTTTTAGACAGTTATGTAACATAATGCTCTTTCTGCTAAGATCAACAGCATTGGTAGAGAACTAATTAGACACGTGTAAGAAGTGTCTAATCTCAAGGGTTAGCTGGCCGCCAAGGATGTTGAGATTAGCAAGTTGAAGAGTGAGTCAAAGGCTTCTGATTGAGGGCTACCCATTTTGATAATCCGTCTGTCAGATCTGGTGAATGTAGAATGCTTCGGATTAGTACTCGTTGGCACTACTGTGGCATCTGCTTGAAATATGGCTTTAGTTTTTGTGATGCAACTACCAATGCCAAAATTATTTTCCAATTTTCTTGTATCTGATCTTTGCGTTTGTGAAGCTTTTACTGATGAAGTAAACTGGCTTTTTGCGATTTTTCCTCTTCTCTAACCAGTGTTGCACTAACAAACACTTTTGAAACTGACAAGTATAAATATAACTTGTCTCCTAGTTCTAGTTTTATGAGTATCGGTGGTGAGGCTAAGTATTCCTTGATGGCTCTAAAGGCCGCTTCACAGTTTTCGTTCCATCTGTGGTCCAAATTTTTTCTAACATTAACGAAGAAAGCTTTGCATTTGTCAGTTGACTTCGCCAAGAATTTTCCAACAATCGCTAATTTTCCCGTAAGACTTAGCAGGTCTTTTAACGTGGTTGGAGCCTTCATATCTAGAATTGCTTTGATCTTGTCAGGATTGACCTCTATTCTTCTCTGAGAAACTATATGTATAAGGAATTTTCCCGCTTTGACTCTAAAACTGCACTTTTCTGGATTGAGCTTCATATTGAATTTTCTCAATTCTGAGAAAGCTTCCTCTAAATGATTTACATGATCTTGGAAGTCGACGGATTTTACCAGCATATCGTCAACATACACCTCCATTGTTCGCCCAATTTGATTCTTGAATATGTGATTCACCAATCACTAGTACATTGCCCCTCATGTTTTAATCCAAACGGCATTAATTTATAATAATAAATACTTTGATCAATTATGAAGGAGGTCTTCTATTGATCCGGTGGATACATCTTAACTTGATTGTATACTAAAAATGCATCCATGAAACTCAACAGTTCATGCCCTGCCATAGCGTCATCATCTGATCAATTCTAGGGAGCGGATTTGGGCATGCTTTGTTCAAGTCAGTGAAATCTACAAAACCCTCCACTTTCTGTTTTTTCTTCACCAATACCATATTGGATAGCCATCCCAGATACATAACCTCCTTGATGAACCCTGCTTTGTTTAGTCAGTCAACTTCCTTCTTGACCGCCTTCTTTCTTTTTGGAGTAAAGACATGCCTTTTTTGTTTTACAGGTTTGACTTTTGGATCTACTTTAATCGATGGCATATTACTTCTTCCAGGCATATCCGTCTAGGTTTCCGCTAACATATCTTCATTTCTTCTTAGGAAATCAATTAACGTTTACCGCTCTTCTGATGACATCGTGGCTCCTATCTTAGTTATCTTTGTTCCTTCATTCAATTTTACTTCCATCAATTCTTCTACCACTTCATATCTCGAAGCCTCGTCTTCAAAGAACTGATCTAGTGTCTTTAATTGCTATTGTTTTTTACTTCCTGGTTTCTTCTAGCTGCCTTCCTGGTAGCATCGAGTGCGATTACTGTGCAATATCGTGACATTGCTTCGTATCCTTGATCACCTTTATTTCATCATGCGTTGGATACTTTAGGGTCTTATGGTAGGTCAATGGAACTGCCTTCATCTTGTGGATCCAAACCCTTCCTAGTATTGCGTTGTATAGAGAGGGCATGTCAATGACTGCAAACTCTGTTAATTAGTTGAAAGGCTCAGTCAACACGGGGAGATAAAGTGTTCCCTCAGAATAGGTCACTTCTTCGTTGAATCCTACCAGTGGTTGCCCTGGATTTTGCAACTTTGATGTTTCAATTTCCATTTTGTCCATGGAAGTTCAACATAGGACGTTTGGAGCACTTCCGTTATCTACCAACACTCTCCTCAATAAGCAGTTCCCAAATTGAATGGATATTTCTAGAGAATCATTATAACTTTCTGGAATGTATATGTCTTCCTTGCCGTTAAAGTTAATCAAAGCCTCCTCTGAGTGATTCTCTCTTTCTTCCTTTGTTGTTGCTATCTTTTTACAATATTGCTTCCTCTCTTTTCTGCTTGTACCATCATGTTCTGTCAGTTCTATTATAGTATCCACTATCTGTAATAGTTCTACTAGTTTCCATGGTTCTTCATTTCCTTTTGCTAGTTTGTCATCTGATTTAGCAACATAATTGTGGAGGTGACCTTTGTTGATGAGTTCTTTGATGTAATCCTTCAGTTGATAACATGCTTTCGTTAGATGCCCATAGCTCTTATGAAATGAGTAGAATTTGTTCTTGTCTCTTTCGGCTGGCTCCTTTCTCATTGGTGGCGGTCTCTTCAGCCATGATTCATCCTTTATGGTCCATAAGATTTGATTCATCAGAGTGGTAAGCGATGCGTATGTCTTTTCTTTTCTCTGATACCGCTCTAATCCACTTGATTTTCTTTCAAATTCGCTTTCATCCCATTTTTCCTTTCCCTTCGAAGTTTTTCCTTTCCACTTAACAGTTGAGCTGGGAACACCTCTGTCATAGTCAACGGGTTTTCCTTAGAGAGGTCCTCGAATAATGAAGAATGGGGGTCGAGCCCTCTTCTGAATACCAGTCGAGCTACATGATCATCGCAGTTCTTAACTTTCGGCCTATTTCATCTTTAAATCTCTGAGTATATTCTCATAACAATTCTCCTTTTTTTCATGGAGATAGTTAAGAGGTACTCTGAGTCTTCGATAACGTTACGATACATCGTATACTGTTTCATAAAGATAAAAGACATAGAAGAAAAGTTAGTAATAGAAAAAGAAGGGAGAAAATGGTACCACTTTAGTGAATTGCCGTCGAGGCTCATCGGAAACATCCTGCACATGAGTGCATCTTCGTGTCGATATAGGGCCATCATCTGCTAAATCTCCTTAGATGTTCTACTAGATCTATTTTCCCACTATAGTATTTAAACTTTGGGGGCGCTAATTTCTTAGAAATCAGTGTTGACAGGATCTCCTGAGTTAAAGGCGTTTAAGTGAGGGATTCGAGATCCGTGACTGTTGTAGTAATTATCATTTTGGCTTCTACCCTTTTCCTATCAAGCATATTCTCTATATCTTGTTCAGTTATTCCTTCTTTAACTTCTTGAACTCCTGCTGATGCGTCTTCGTTATTCTTCAATTGCGCCTCAGCTTTATTGCTGTGGTTCTCTCCATTCTGCGGGTTCTACCCAACATTTTTCTTTGGCACTGTCCCTCGCACATTATTTGTTTCTTCGTGATGTGATTGGCTTATTTCTTATCGTGCTTGATAAATGTCTCCTTGTAAGGTGACAACTTGATCTTGCAGCGCGTGGAGTATCAGGGTTTCAGCGTTATGATTCTCTAATTCTGAGATTCAATTAAGAATAATTTTGAGAACCACCAAAATGTCATGATTTATGTGTTCAGTATCATTTTCACTTTGAATTTCACATCCGACACTACATCTGGTTCCCGACATTTTAAAAGCTTTTTTGGATGAATTCTCAAGTATCTTTCAACTCTCAATGAAAGCACCAACCTGTAAGGGAATTTTTTGTCCCTTACGGTATTCAAGCATTGAATATAAATGAAAGAATAAAAATACAAGAGTAGAAAGACCAGTAAAGAGAATGAGCTTGTAGCTTAATTGTGTTGAGACGAATTGGCTTGATCAACTACATATAGAGGTTTATATAGGTCTTCCCCTCCTTGGCCGTTTCTATCATTTTAAGTCATTTAAGGATAATATCATAACCATTTTTTATGAGATCGTGGGATAAGGGAGTAACGGACGCTAACTTTAATGTTGACACGTTGGCTCCGTTGACCTCATCTTCTCCACGTCTACATTCTTTTGTATTTTCCTTCTTTCCTTCGCCATGCTAGTAGCTTAATATCCCTAGGAGAAATCTACGCCTCGTACAAGAACAATAGTTTTTTTCCTTTAACATTACTATGTATTATGTGTTTAACGCTCTTATAACTTGGTGTATATGCAAGGGTGTCACGTGGGTGAGGTGTAGGAGTGGTCTAGTCTTAGCTCGTGACCGGAACAATGCCCGAGAACGTCGGGGAGGACTCCAGGGGGTGAAGGGGGAGCACTCTAGACACTCAAGGGTGGTGACAAATGCTTGTTCTTTCTCTCTAGAAGTGGGAGTTTATCACTCTAGAAATGAGAGCTTCTCTCTCTAAAGTGGGTGCTTCTCTCTCTAAATTTCCAATCCTCTCAAATGAAGGAGGAGTCATCCTTTTATAGGTGAACAAAAGGAAGGGGGGCCATTAAAACTAATCCCTTGATTAGTTGCAAGCCCGCCACTCAAATCACGCCACCTAAGCTGACTGATCATGCTTAGGTGAGTAAGAGGAGGATTACACATGAGCTAATCGGGTGGCGTCACGTGGGTCTTTGTGTAATGACCATGATCTAGGGAGAACATGTCTAGCCGGTAAGGCGTGACGACGGTGTTCACCCAACGCCTCGTCTACAAAGGTTCTCTCAAACCAAACCCCTCCCCAAAGTGGAAGGGTAGCATACCCTCAATTTCTAGGGTGGTCGTACCGAGAAGGTATGTCCCACGTCCAGTACAATGTAGCATTGCCCCTAATCCTACCAATCCACAGCCTCTCGAGCATTCTCAGAAAACCATATGTCCAGCCAAGTCTTTCTCACTTGACTTAGTGGGTTGTGATGTGATGACTCATTGTAATAGTGTAGCGGTGTGTCTTGTCTAAAGCGTGTAATCGTTGTCTCCAAGTTGCATTATAGAGGGTGATCCAGGCACCTCCATGGTACCCTCATAAGGGCGACATCAATGGTGCTACCATGGGGGTGGCATCAATGGTGCTACCGTAGGGGTGACACCCCATGGTGTTGTCATGGGGTGCACCTCAGTGGTGGTATCCCATGGGGTGCACCTATGGGGTACACCACAGCGGCGACACCCCAAAGGGTGCACCTCAGCGGTGACAATCAAATTTTTGGAATATTTTTAGTCTCCACTCCCCTCTCCCTCTTTTGAAAAGAAAAAAAATCAAGTGGCGACATGAAGTATTGAGGTCGAGCGTGATCGAGCTCGAGTGGCAGCATGCTTAGCCAATGCTGCCATTGAGGTTCAGTGGCGGGCATCACTTTTGTAAAAAAAACTTTTGTTTGGGAGTCCCCACTCTTTTCTCCCTCTATAAAAAGGACTACAAGCTCCACTTATCCTTCTCCCCTTCATTTAAGTGTCATTACGGCAAAATTATCAATTCTTTCTCCCTCCAAAGTTTTTTTTTTAAATCTTGGGCAAGCTTGAAGGTTGAAGAACAAGGGTTGCATATTTTGACATTTTTGGCAAAAAAAAAAATTCAAAGCTCCAAGCAAGGTGTTCTTCCCCCTTTTTTCTTTGGCTAGTGTTTGAGGTAAACCCATTGATTTCTCACACTTTTCTTGCATTTTTTTAGTGAAATTGTTTGTTGCCACGGGAGTGTTGGGGATGATTTTCGGCCATGAGGGTGTTGGGGTCGGTCATGGAAGCTTGCCATACCGCCACCAAGAAGTGAGCTTGGTGGTGGTACTGCTGGGCAAACGGGTTTTTTATTCGTATCCATGGCTTCTTCAGAGGTTGAGCATACTGCGGGCAAATGTGAACCAGCTCCTTCCGTTCCTCACAAACCATGGTCTTTAACGAAGTCTAACACTGATCATGTGATTAATGGCATGTCGAAGTCAATTCAAGGGGAGGTTAATTCTAGAGTCTTGATGGAGGGGGAGGGGGAGCAGGTTGATTTCCTTAGGCTTTAGCAAGTGTCGTTCCTTATGAATGCTCGTGGTGATTTTCTGATTCCCCCCATTGGCTTGGGGAGTCATTGTAAGCCTGGGCTTGGCTGGGAGGACTGGTGTGCACACATACTTTCTGACTCTGAGTATGTTGCCTTGTTAAAGAGAGCCGAACTTTTGGAAGCATTGGAGGTGGCGTTCAAATTGTCAATCCAATGTAACACCGCTCTAGTTCATACACTTATTCATCGTTGGTGCAGTTACTCACACCTTTCGTACCGTCTGCTCAAAAGATGTTAGATGTCCCAATGGTTTATAGGGGTGACATCACGTTGGGCCTCATTCCCATCCTAAGTCTGGGGTAATGCCTTCTAAGGTGGCACCTGCTTTGGGGGAGCTGGAGTGCAACGGCTGCTTAGGAGAGTGGGAGTGCAGCGACAGCTTGGGGGAGCAGGAGTGAATTGGCTTGGGGGAACGGGAGTGCAGCGGCTTAGGCTTAGTGTATTCTTGCTTGCTCTAACCAAGTCTTTATTTTATTTGCAGATCTTGCTTTCACGGACCATCAAGTAGTAGTCGTGTGAATGTAGGAGTCGAGCTATCTACTTTGGATTCCTCTCTTTAAGTGAGTGAAATATCCGTTATACTGCAAATTTTCATAGGTAGGATGTCTCATGATGAACATGCCTCTTTTATAAGATGTTTGTAATATGTTTCTGACCTTAAAATTTTTTTTGCTTCCGTCAGACACGCCTCCATTGAACGTGCCTCCTGTAGTAGGGTATTTGTAGTATGCTTCCCCTCTTAGTAAAATTTCAAAAAAAAATTGCCTCTGTCGGACATGCCTCCATTGAACATGCCTCCGTCGTAGTGATTTTGCATGTAGCCATGTTTCTTGCTTGTAACACACGCTCTTCTATTTTTTGTAGGTTTTTTATTCATATACATGGCTTCTTCAAAGGTTGAGCTTACTGCAGGCAAAGGTGAACCAGCTCCTTCCGTTCCTCCCAAACCATGGTATTCAATGAGTCTATTGCTGATCATGTGATTAATGGCATGTCGAAGTCGACTAAAGGGGAGGTTAATTCTAGAGTCTTGATGGAGGGGGAGAGCAGGCAGATTGAGTTGCTTAGGCTTGAGCAAGTGTCGATCCTTGCGAATGCTCATGGTGATTTTCTGATTCCCCCCATTGGCTTGTGGAGTCATTGTAAGCCTGGGGTCGGTTGGGAGGACTGGTGTGCACACATACTTTCTGACTCTGAGTATGTTTCCTTATTAAAGAGAGCCAAACTTTTGAAAGCATTGGAGGTGGTGTCCAAATTGTCAATCCAACGTGACACCACTCTAATTCATACACTTATTCATCGTTGGTGCAACTACTCACACCTTTCATAGCGTCTGCTCTGAAGATGTTAGATGTCCCAATGGTTTATAGGGGTGACATCACGTTGGGCCTCATTCCCAATCCTAGGTCTGGGGTGATGCCTTCTGAGATGGGTCAAGATGTCACTTCAGAGATTCAGCTACTGGGAATTTCGAGTGAGGTCACTCTGTCATCACCTTCGATGGTATGTACTTTTTTTATATGAAGACCTATACTTTCTTATTAACCATTCACTGTGCACTTTTTACAATGAGTTATTTGATTGATACTTGTATTTGTTTTAGCATCCTCTGAAGAGTTCAAGACATGTTAGTAGTGAGGACGAGCTCCCACAATTAGTGCGACAACGGAAAAGGGCAGCACCCGCGTTGGAGGGAACATCCTCAACTAGGCTTGTCCAAGCCAAGAAGGCGAGGACGTCGGTATATACATATCTTCCTCTCATTCTTCTCTTTTTTTTGCTAATCATCTCATAACATTGTTATTTGCCTTCTTTCTTTTGACAGGAGCATGGTCGTGGCCCAATCGAGGAGGATCATCCCATGGTAGAAAGAACCAACGGGCATGTACCAGCTGTATCAGAGAGCATGGAGTCTTATCTCAGGGTGTGTGAACTTTTTCTTGGTTTTTTGGTGCCATGTTTGTGCAATTCCCCTTAGTCCAAGTTGAAAATGATGTTTCTATATGCAGGATTTCATAGCACTGATGTCAACACAATTATCCCTTTTCAATGATGAACTAAGTGATCGGGCTTCGTCTTCATCTAGTGAGCGGGGGCGTTTCCTACCATTATCGTGTCAGAAAATAGCATGGCTAATTCTGCGACTTCCCCTCTTGATATCATACAACTGGAAGGGGTAGAGGAGTCTCCTCTCGTAGAAGATCCCTACGCGATGGTAAAGGTAGCACTTGTACTACATGTTTTGATAGCATAGTCTAGCCTATTGTAAATGCCTTGCCAACATGCGTTTGTTTGATTTTTATGGGAAAATTCTTCATATTGACAACATGTTGTATTTCACCCTGCAGGGATCCGCTGATGTGAATGAGGGCGGGCTGAATGTGGTGACAAGGGGTATTCCCCACAGGTCAGATAATGGAGGTGACAGTGCAGTAGCATGCTCCTTGGATGTGACTTCCGCACCTTCCAACACAGTTACTACTACTATGGTAACAAACGATGCAAGCTCTCGTGGTGATGGAGTCGTGAGAGGGGAGCTCGAGACTAGGGTGGTAACATCTCCACCCCATCTAGCGTCTATTGATGAGGATCCTCCATTAGATGATGATGATCGTGCTGCATCCCCTCTTCAGAGTTGGAGTAAGGAAAGGTCAGACAGTGACAGTTCCATGAGCGATAGCAGGAGTTACAAAGCCTACAGTGACCACGAATTCAAGCTGGAGCTTTCTGGACGAAAGGTTGAAGATGACTAGGTTTTAGTGGATGAAACGTTGATCTCATATCTTCATAAGGCCGTTGAAACTCATTCTGATTGCGGCATTCAGTTCCTAAGCCTTACCAGGCATATTCGCCAATCTTGCATCGTTACGGTTGGTGAGACATTATTCATTTTGGCCCATCTTCAGTACAAGGTTGCCCACCTGGAGGTGGTATCTTATGTGTTGATGATGTGGAAGGAGATGAAGTTGTTACATATGAAGTTGGACTGGTTGAGACCCGGCATTTATAACTTCTGGCGCTGTCAACAAGAGTGAATGCTTACGGCGCAAGTGAAGATAGCAGATTTAGATGCAGAGATTAACGAGCATCGTCAGCTCCAAGCGAGAAGCACCGTCGTTTGGCTTGACTCTGAGGAGCTTGTGGTGGGTGATGTTTTTGGGAACCATAGTTAGATTGGTTGTATTTCTTAGTGTACCCCTTATGACTTTTGATGTATAATAACTCATACTATTGTAAGCGTTTATTCATGAATGAGATATCGTCTTCTTATCTTCACATGCGGAACGTTGGCTCCCTATTTCTCTTCTTTTATATGCGTAATTTATTTGCTTGTTGCAATGTAATATTTATGTCATTACACATTGTGAGTGTCATTGGTGAGATCGTGTGAGGTTGTTAGAGCTTGACACGCGAGTCTGGGTGATACATCAAATACGCAGATTTGAGCGGTGTACTACAAGTATTCACAATGTCTATCTTATATGTTCTTTAAGCGAGAACGTGAAAGCTTATGTGACTCATCAAACATGACGCCTATCATGGGTGTTCTGAAATAGAGGCGTGAAAGCCTATGCAACTCACGAAGCATGAAGTTTATCATGGGTGTTTTCAAGTAGAGCCGTGAAAGCCAATGCAACTTACCAAGCATGACGTTATCATGGGTGTTCTTAAATAGAGGCGTGAAAGCCTATGCAGCGGGAATGTGAAAGCTTATGTGACTCATCAAGCATGACGCCTATCATGAGTGTTCTTAAATAGAGGCATGAAAGCCCATGCAACTCACCAAGCATGAAGTTTATCATGAGTGTTTCTAAGTAGAGGCGTGAAAGCCTATACAACTCACCAAGCATGATGTTATAATGGGTGTTCTTAAATAGAGGCGTGAAAGACTATGAAACTCACCAAGCATGAATTTTATTATGGGTGTTTCCAAGTAGAGGCGTGAAAGCCTACGCAACTCACCAAACATGACGTTTATCATGGGTGTTCTTAAATTACGGCGTGAAAGCCCATGCAACTCACCAAGCATGAAGTTTATCATGGGTGTTTCCAAGTAGAGGCGTGAAAGCCTACACAACTCACCAAGCATGACGTTATCATGGGTGTTCTTAAATAGAGGCGTGAAAGCCTATGCAACTTCACCATGCATGAAGTTTATCATGGGTGTTCTCAAGTAGAGGCGTGAAATCCTATGCAACTCACCAAGCATGAAGTTTATCATGGGTGTTTCCAAGTAAAGGCGTGAGAGCCTACGCAACTCACCAAGTATGACGTTATCATGGGTGTTCTCAAATAGAGGCGTGAAAGCCTATGCAACTCACCAAGCATGAAGTTTATCATAGGTGTTCTCAAGAAGAGGCGTTGGAGCCCCCATTAAGTAGCGATATTTCGTAGCACATTTTTAGAGTCAAAATTTTCTAAAGTTCCTCCGTTCATTCCAAGTTTGAGTACAAAAGAGCAGGCCAACTAGCTTATATCATGCCTAGTTGTCTCAGTGCCTATTGTTTCATGCAACGACAAAATATTTTCTTGTACAAAAAGAAGTAACAGACAAAATGCCTACGTATAGTATTTCTTGATAAACTTGAAGTTGATAGGTGATGGTAATGAGTGTCTTGTTTAGGGATCGACTAAATGACAATATCCACTTTCAGCTAAGGATACTATCTCGTAGGTTCCTTCCCATTTTGGTGTGAACTTTTGAGCGTGCATACCCCGCATGGCATAATCTGTCGCTTTCAATACTAGGTCACCTTCATGGAATACCCGTGGACGTACCATTGCCTTGTAGGTTTTGATCATTCTCTCCGGGTAGGCTTGGGTGCTTTCCTTGGCCTTATCTCTACTTTCATTTATAGCTTCTAGATCACCAAAACTTATGGGGCACTCGAATCCTACTAAAGATGCTAGCTTAGCTGATAGTATCATTACCTCTACAGGTATGACTGCTTCATAACCATAGACCAAACCAAAGGGGGTTGCTTGCGTCAGGGATCGTTCCCTTGTTCGGTATGCCCATAGTACTAAAGTAAGTAATTCATGCCATGTGTTCTGGGCGTTATGGACCATACGACTAAGTATCCTCAGTAACGTCTTGTTAATTGCTTCGGCTTGACCATTCCCCTTGGGATAATAAGATGCGGACTTATCATGTCGGAGGTCATATGCTTCGAATAGTTCAGCCACCACCTTGCATGTGAATGTCATCCCATTCTCTAATATGATTCGTCTTGGTAGCCCAAATCGACATATGATGTTCTCCTTGATAAAGTTATAGACCTGCCCAAATGTCCCCTTCTTGAGAGCTATGGCCTCTACCCATTTAGTGTAACAATCTATAGCAACAAGGATCCAAATGTAACCTTTTGATGCAGGGGAGATGGGTCCAACAAAGTCTAGAGCCCAGGTATGAAATGACCAAGGGACCTTCGTTGGGTGCAAGGATAAGGATAAGGCGTGTATAATGTTTCTGAGGACGTGGCAAGCGTGACATTTTCATGCATAGTCTAATGCATCAGCTTTCATGGTGGGCCTCCCGCCTCCTTGGTGTTCGCCACATGTCCCTTTGTGTACTTCCCCCATGATAGTTCGTTGATCATCAATACCCAAACACTTGAGAGGATGGTCGTCCATACTAACCCTGCATAACTCTCTATTGAGCATAAAGAAATAAGGACTATACTTCTTAATAATGGAGGCATCTGCTATGCTTGATGGGAGAGTACCATTGTTCAAATATGAGATGTAAGGTTGTCACCAATCCGTCGTAACTTCCACTAGATGAACTTTTTTGGGATCAGGGATCAATTGACACTTAAGACAATTCTTTTGCATATTCGTGGCCTCCGCGGTCATGTTTGGCCAATAGAAACCCATCCTTTGGAGACGTCAGTGTAGGAGCGGCCCTTCCCTAGCACAATAGTCTTCTTGTAGACGCATGAGGTGGCTTTGGCCTTCCTCCAAACTCATGCATCGTGAAAGTATTCCATCAGCCCCCCTATAGAAGAGAACTTCACTCAAATTAACAAAGTTCCTCAACTCCTTGTTCATAGCAGCTTCTCCTCGAGATAACGACGCTTTAATCTTGCTTCTCCAATCTTGGGATGGTGGATCAGTGTTTCCCTCAGCTACGGTGCTCGTGGCTTTAACAATGACTTCAACCATTGGAATAGGGTTGGTGAGAGGGAGTTTAGTGGCCAGAGTTGCCAAGGCATCGGCATGGCGATTATTAGATCTAGAGATGTGTTCAAAAATAACATCATAAAATGTGGCAACAAGCTTTTGAACCTCATAGCGGTATTTTGCGAGAGCAGGTTCTTTCACGGTAAAATCTCCTCTAACTTGGTTGATGATCAATTTGGAGTCCCCTTTGACCTTGATAGTGGTGGCACCCTTATCCTTTGCATATCGAAGTCCCAATATAAGAGCTTCATACTCCACTTCGTTGTTTGTACATGGAAATGTCAATTTGTATGCCATTGAATAAATGTTGCCCAAGGGATCCTCCAAGACAAGTCATGCTCCACCGCTAGAATGGGTCGATGACCTATCAAATTTCAGAGCCCATGGCGCACCGTCACAAATATTGATTTCATGTAGGTCTTCAGGTATGGTCTCGGCTAGGGGTTCCAGTTCACCACTCGAAAATTGGGACAGTAAATCAGCCAACGCTTGACTCCTTTGCGCCTTTGTGGTGAAGGGCGTAATGTCAAACTCACTCAGCAACATTGTCCATCGGGTTAGTCTCCCATTCAATGCAGGCCTGGTTAAGAGAAAAAGAATAGGATTGGACTTAGTCATTAAATGAACTCGATCACCCAACATGTAGTGTCAGAATTTTTGCGTGGCAAATACAAGAGCAAGACAGTGCTTTTCACAATGTGTATATCTAAGCTCAACATCTCTTAGGACCCTACTCAAATAATACATTGGGCGCTCCGCCCCCTCCCTTTCTTGTGCCAATAAGGCTCTAGTGGACTTGGAGGTTGAGGTGATGTAAAGCAGCAATGGTAGGTCACTACGCGGTGGCACTATGGTGGTCGGTGCAAGGAGCACATCCTTTAGGACATCATACTTCCGTCGGTGCTCCTGTGTCCATGAAAATATTTGATCTCCCTTCAAGAGTGGTTGTATATCACTGATGGACTCGGCTAGAGAGGGTATGAATCGGCGGATGTAGGATACTTTCCCCAAGAATGCCTTTAACTCCTTCACGGATCATGGTGGGGGCATGTCCCTTATAGCCTTTGCCTTGGATTGATCAATGTCTATACCCTTATTGTGTACATAAAAGCCTAAGAACTTTCCCCATGAATAATTGAAAGCACACTTCAACGGATTCATTTTAAGCTTGTACGCTTTGCACCATTCAAAGACACTCCTCAAGTGCTTCAAATGTGAATCTGCACTCTTGGACTTAACTACCAGATCATCCACATAGTCTTCAACATAATAGTGGATCATATCATGAAAAATTTTTGTCATGGCATGTTGATAAGTAGCCCATGCATTCTTCAGTCTGAAAGGCATTACCACATAGTAAAAGTTTCCAAAGGGTCTCTGATCTCCATCCTGATTTGATTGTATCCATTAAATCCATCCACGAAAGAGAACATTTCATGTTCCACTGTAGCATTGACCAAGGTGTCTACATTAGGCAGCGGGAAGTCATCTTTAGGGCATGTCTTGTTCAAGTCTCTAAAATCCACACAACAACGAATCTAACCATTTTTCTTTTTTATCGGAACGATGTTTGTTAACCATGTGGGGTGCTTCATAGGCTTGATAAATCATGCCTCTATGAGCTTTAAAATTTCAGACTTGATTTGGAGTTCCACCTTGGGGCGAAAATGGTGAGGGTGTTGCTTGACAGGTGTGCATTGTTCAGAGACCCCTAGCTTATGTTTCACTAAGGTAGAATCCAACCACGGCATCTCAGAGTACGACCACGCAAAGACATCCTCAAACTCACCCAAAAGCTTTATCAAGTCATCTCGTTGTTTACTCTCCAAGTCATTTGCTAGGAACACCAGTCTATTTCTGCTCCCCTCCCCAATATGGACTTCCTCTAGCCCCTCATGCGGTGGTGATGGGTTGGTTGGTAGAGATATATTTGGTGGTTCATAATTCATCATGTGGATCCCTTGCATAAGTCCTTGTGTCTTAGCGAATGCATCATCCGTCATTATATCCCCATCTGCTTTACCATCAGGGGGACCAAGCTATACACATGACCTCGCGTACCATCATAAGTGGTACTCCCTCTTTCCGTTTGGTAAAGTCACGCGGGCTTCCAACTTGATCCCCGATGTAAGTGCTTCTTTTCCTTTCGCAAGCTCCCACCTCAGCAAAGGAGTGGCAATCATCCTTCTAAGTGCGAAGGCACCTGCCATTGTAAGTTCATCAAAAAGCATCGCCTCTATCAAGTGAGCCTCGGTCTCATCGAATGGTGCTTTGATAGCCGCCACCATGATGTTCTTACCACGCCATCGTGATTTTAGGCACTGATGCAAGGTTGATAGGACACATTCGTGGTCGTGAACCCATGGCCTCCCTAACAATATGTGGTAGATCGTATTGTACTCGATCACATGGAAACAGTTGGTGGTTCTTATTGGTCCAATTTGTAACTCCACATTGACATAACTCATCGTCCTCACACTTGCTAATGAGAACTCCGTCACAACTATTGATTGTCTCACTAGTCGCTTCTCTGGGATTCCAAGTGCCTTGAAGGTAGCATAGGACATGACATTCACTCTCGATCCACTGTCTAATATGGCGCGCCTTACTTGTACTCCATTGACCGTTGCATCCACATAGAGGGGGTGATTGTGTCCCTTCCTCTTAACATGTCGATCGGCATTGGTGAATGTTATGGCACTCTCCTCGTTCCACCTCATCTTGCTCAAAGGCGGTTGTGCAAAGCAACAATTCGTCCGAGCATAATTTTACTGAGCAACATCTATTAGCATTTTGGAGACTTGACGTTGTGCAATATCATCCAACCCAAGCGTATCAAAAAAAATTTACAAGTCCTTGTGTTCAAGAGTTTATCTATGAAAGCAATGTCTCTCCCTATGGTTACTTCCTCATCCGCTTCCTCCACTATGGTAACACATGAGGTAGATTCTATTGTGTCGGTGCTAATCATGTTGACATTGGCATGTTGGGGAAAATGGGGTGGGTCCACGGGTCCGACGCCTTCCGTAATGATCTCACCCTTATTCAACTTCTCATCAAATAATCTTCTAAAAAATTTACACTCTTGGGTGGGGTGTGATGTAATGCGGTGATATCTGTAAAAGTTTGGAGAACTCATTTCCTCCCTCGTAGGTAGTACGGTGACCCAAGGCAAGGTGATCTCTTTGTCCTTTATCCATACATCCACTAGCTCTTCCACCTTATCCATGGTGCAAGGAAAAGACGACGGGTCATTCCTCTCATCTCTTACGACCGCGCCCATGTGGTTGTACAGTCACTACTTGAGGATGGTAGCGTGACATGGTGGGTCTCCAAGGGCGTTCAGGATGGTCATTCCTCTTTGGTTGTCGTGGCCTACGTACTAAAGCGCTTGTCCTCTTAGATGCTTCTATCAAGCGGGTGAAGGTGAAAATCCCCAAATTCTCAAGGTAAACCTTGCAATCACCCAACATCCCTCTGATGCACATCTTCACAAGGGCTTCCTCATTGTAATCCTCTTGGCAATCCATGGACTTCTCCTTAAACCGTTGAACGTATGACACAAGGTCGTTAGTGATCATTTGCCTTTCTAGATCAGGTATCTTAGTCTTCTCCTCTATGACAAAGAACTTCGCCAAGAAGGTTGATACCATTTGTACCCACGTCAAGATCGATTCGAGTGACAAGCTCGCATACCAGGTGTAAGTGCGCTCTGCCAAGGACTTGGAGAACTCCCTCAAATGCATTAACTCATCATAACCACAGGGTCCCATATCATCAATGAAATGTATCACATATTCTTTGGCACACCCATTTCGGCCGTTATACTTTCAAAACTTTGGAGGAACATAATTTGCTGGGTATGGTATCATGGTTATGTCAGTCAAATATGGTGGCCTCAGGTCGACAACAACGATGCTCTTATCCTCTCCTCTTGGAGTTCCTTTTGGAGAGCTTCATGGGTAATGAAATGACTTACTTCCAACAAGGATGTTTACGCTTGGGGTGAGTTTGGTCTAAGTTATTGTAGTAGTCGGGCTAGCAAAGTTGTCAAGAGGTGTTAGTGTAACATTGACTTGTGCAAGAGCTTGAGTGTTGGCTTGAATGTTCTGTTGAACATGGTTCTGGGTGAATGTTTGTGATGGAACACCTACAGCGGCAGATGGTTGGACGCCCATGAGAGAGGTCAATGGTGTGCTTGTGGTGGAGGTTAGTTGCGCTCCCATGATGGAGGCTGGTTGCACGCCCATGGTGGAGGTTGCTTGTGCGCCCATAACGGAGGTTGGTTGCGCGCCCATGATGGAGGTGGTCGGTTGCGCGCCTATGATGGAGGTTGGTTGTGGGTGTTGTGGTGTGGTGGCACTGATGTATGCATTCAATGTATCAATGACTCTCCTCATCTTAGCATTAGAAGCTTGGAGTTCCCGAATGGCTTCGGCTTGCTCTTGTGCTTGTGCAGGTGCACTTGGTGGCAACTTACGAGAGGTGTTCTCCTCCTCTTGTCTGCATTCATCGTTGAGTATGGGTCCATCTCCCTCCGTGCGTGATAGAGCTACTCTTCCCTTTACATGTCCAGCCATGATGGTGCTTCGCTAGTGTGACAAACCACTCCCCAGTGGAGTCGCCAAATCTAGATGCAAGTGTGTCACGTGGGTGAGGTTTAGGAGTGGTCTAGTCCTAACTCGTTACCAAAATAACGCCTGAGAACGTCAGGGAGGACGCCGGGATGTGAAGGGGGAGCACTCTAGATACTCAATGGTGGTGACAAATGCATGCTCTCTCTCTAGAAGTGGGAGTTTATCACTCTAGAAATGGAAGCTTCTTTCTCTAAATTGGGAGCTTCTCTCTCAAAATTTCCAATCCTCTCAAATGAAGGAGGATTCCTCCTTTTATAGGTGAACAAAAGGAAGGGGGACCATTGCAACTAATCCATTGATTAGTTGCAAGCCTACCACTCAAATCATGGCACTTAAGCTGACTGATCACTGCCAATCGGGTGGCGCCACGTAGGTCTTTGTGTAATGACCATGATCTAGGGAGAACACGTCTAGCCGGTAAGGCGTGACGACAGTGTTCACCCAACGCCTCCTCTACAAAGGTTCTCTCAAACTAAACCCCTCTCCAAGGTGGGAGGGTAGCACACCCTCAATGTCTAGAGTGGTCGTACCAAGAAGGTATGTCCCCCGTTCAGTACAATGTAACCTCACCCCTAATCCTACCAATCCACAGCCTCTCAAGCGTTCCCAGGCAACTATTACATCCACCTAAGTCTTTGTCACTTGACTTTGTGGTTTGTGATGTGATGGCTCGTTGCAATAGTGTAGCGGTGTGTCTTGTCTAAAGCGCGTAATCGTTGTCTTCAAGTTGTATCACAGAGGTGATCAAGGCACCTTCATGGTACACCCATGAGGATGACATCAATGGTGCTACCATGGGGTGACATCAATGGTGTTACCGTAGGGGTGACACCCCATGGTGCTGTCATAGGGACGACCCCACGGGTACCTCAACGGTGGCATCACATGGGGTGCACCTCAGCGGTGATACTCCATAGTACGTATTTGGTGGAGACACTCCCGATACGCCTTAAGAGTTAGGCTTTGCGAGTAGACAACGTTGAGTCTTCAACCCTCATATACACTTGGCAACTAATAACATGTGGTGTTAGCTGTATTCACGAGAATCCCGTGACATGTACTAATTCGATATCGTTTTTTTCACGTATATACAGTCATGCGTAAAGGTTACTATTGATACTATTCCAATTGAATAATTCTATTGAGTTTTTGTTGTCAAGTTGAGAAAAGAAGGATTCGAACTACAGATATCATCCTAAGGAGAGAAACTATAAGATCTTAATTAAAAGCAGGTGCTATTAAAGACATAATTTTAAGTGATTAGACATATAGCCACGATTAAATGAAATTAAAAAAAACTCAAAAAAGATAATAATGAGATACGTAATATTGGTATTGAAAATTTTATAAAACTATTATTAACTATGTCATGGTAGATCTGACGCTAACGTTATATATCATTAATCAATCTTACCATGTAGATGCTCAATTAAAAAAATTATGATTGTAGTTGGCATGACCACTATAAAAATGAACTTTGAGAAATAATGTTTAAGTACTTGAGAAAACTAAATTAATTTCAATAAACTATGTAAAAGAACAAAAAGAAAAGAAAAGATTAGCGGGCCAAATGGACAGAACAGAAAGTCAAAAGCTTCTGCACCCATAAGGTATTTTTGAATGTGCTACTCGACGTTCACATAGGATGCACGTGGATAATCCTATGGTATCTACATTTTTTATCTATACAAATGGACAACAAAGTGAGTGGGGAGGTGGCATGGGAAAAAAAAGGTGATGTGGCAATTTTGTAGCGGCCATGTAATGTGCTTCAACAACGTAGGTTCCAACTCTCTACGGCTTAACAGACTGTTTGTATCTGTTACGGAAACAATGATAAAATGTCTAACGTGAAACTATTACGAAACTTCAAGGAATGGATTGAGCCTTTTATAGTGCAACGTTTACTTTGAGATTGACATCAAACTACACGTGTCAAACAAAGAACACAAAAGACACTAAACAAAACACAGATCAAGATAAAACTTGGTCATATCTTAAACCTAAGTAAATGTAAAGCAAAAATATACATGTTTCATTTGTCATAAATCCAAGGATAATCCTCAACCCTATGAATTTTGGTAATAAACCAAGGCCTCTCTTAATCATCCCAATAATCCTCTTTAAAATGAGAGGAGACTCAATAATTTAAAGATAATACACAATAAACAAAAACGGTTAAAAAGATGCTTAGCAATCTGAAATACAAGGTTCTTAACTGAGGTTTTCCCAAAAGCCATTGCTGAAAGTGAATCCAAGAATAATCAACACAAAACAGATAACACTAAGCAAGCAAAATATCCAAGAGAACCCTACTAACCCTAGTCTCTACACCTTGAAGACTCCTTCATTTGTTCTCACTCTTCTTTTATTAGCATCAAGTGTCCAAAATGTAGTGCTCTGATTAATCTCAGGAGTGTACAAACTTTCATTTAAGAGTTTCTCATAAATGCATCATAAATAAATCAAGAAAAAATCCTTAAACTGATAGCACGAGCTAGCATCACACCTCATGGTTTTGTTCTCACTTTTAATGTGTGTATCTTAAAAGATTATTATTAGTACTCCATGACTCAATATAATAATAAACTATATGCATATGGTACAAGTTTATTTTTCATACACTAATTAGTTAATTTTGTAATATAAATATAATAAATGGAGATATCCATTTGAAACTCGAACGTATTGTAATGACAAATACCCAACAGAAAGTATATCATGGGCAGAGCACAATCATTGTTATTATAATTTTTGGTATACTCCCAATGCAATAAGTATTTAACATCCCACGCAAATCTCATGATCCTCCACCCAATGTAAAATGATCGTTCATTTGATTCTATGTGTTTGAAAAATCAAGCTTGCGCCTCCCACCGTGACACGTGTAATACTTTTTTTCTTTTAAGAACTTGAGCAATATTTCTTTTTCATAAAATGGGTATAAATATTACTAGGCTGTTAACCCATATAATCACCATGCAATTTCATCTTTATGTGATATGAGATTTGTTCTCCTAAATTACGTTTTCACGTATGATATTTGATTTAGGATAAAATATGCTTCTCCAACTATTACAAGTTTAAATCTATAATTTTTAAAGTGTTAATTTGAAGTTTGAATTATCATTAAAGTTTTTATTGGATCATCCCTTTAAATACTGAATCTTTTATCCATGCTAAACTTCTTAGGGTTCTAAAGGAAAATAGATGAAGCTGTTGAAAAAATTTGCTACTATAATGCTTTGTAAAGGAAAAGTTCAACAAATATTTTTTTTTGTCAAAGTTACATTACATATTCTAAGGGGAATGTGGTGTTATGACTCGAATTCACGCCCTCTAAAATATGAGTATAAGGGTTTAACCAATTGCGTTAACACATCTTGTTATGTAGATTCAACAAATATGCTGGAAGTTTAACAAATATTTTATGTGGATTCAACAAATGTATCAGAGTGTTTAACAAAAATCCTAGTGTCATGCAAGGAAAAATGCTCCCGACATTGGTAAGATAACGCCCAAATTTGCTCTTACTTTTTTTGTCAATAGCTAGTTCTATGACTTGAAACCATGTTCAGATTCTACATTGCCTCTTATTTTCTTTTGAAACCATTTTTTCATAACTCTTAAGACCATTTTTTGTAGAAAAATGATAAAGGATATTTGTATACGTTCATAGAGTGATTAATAATTTTTTTAACTGAGTCTGCCTAATTATTAATGAGTCTGCCTAATTATTAATTTCTAAAATATAGACAGAATTTTTGTTTTTTAAACATACTATAAACGTGAAAGTGGAAGAGATGTTGTAAAACTTCGGTTTAATTTAATGATAAAAAATAAAAATGGAGCTGTTGAGAATTGAGTGGCTCAGCGGTAGGCACGCTGATCAGATGGCTCAGCTCTCTCTCTCTCAGTCCATTCACGCTACTCTTGCCTTCTCCCATGGACCCCACCTTTCCAATCCTTTTAGAATCCCAACTCTATCCACGTCGACACTTTTGTCCTACGTGTTTTTAGCTTACGTGTCCACGCTCCCCTACTTTCCCTTCTTATACTCCTTCCCTTCCCCGTCTGACTCCCACTTCACTCTCTCTCACCATCTCTCTCTCTTGAAAGTTCGAGACCCGTTGAAGCTAAAAATGGCTGCTGCAGACGCTTGTGCTAGGAAGCTTATCGTGGAAGTTTGCAACGCCAAGAATCTGATGCCGAAAGACGGCCAAGGAACAGCGAGTGCTTACGCGATTGTTGATTTCGATGGCCAGAGACGGCGAACCAAGACTAAGTTTCGCGATCTCAATCCTCAATGGGACGAGAAACTTGAGTTCTCGGTTCATGATTCCGAATCCATGGCTGCTGAAATTTTGGAGATCAACTTGTACAATGATAAGAAGAGTGGCAAGAGAAGCACATTTCTTGGTAAGGTTAAAATCTCTGGAACTACTTTTGTGAAATCCGGATCCGAATCGCTTGTTTACTATCCGTTGGAAAAGCGGAGCGTCTTCTCGCAGATCAAGGGGGAATTAGGGCTCAAGATTCATTATATTGATGAAGATCCGCCGGCTGCTCCTCCAGCTGCTGAGCAGAAGGCGGAAGGAGTCCTACCAGCGGAGGAGAAACAGCAGGAGAATCAGAAAGAGGAGGTTAAGCGGGAAGAAAAAGCTGAGGAGAAGAAAGAAGATGAGAAGAAGGAAGAATGTAAACCAAAAGAGGAAGCTAAAGCAGAGGAAAAAGAAAAACCGAAATCGAATCCACCGGAGAATCCGAAACCCGAGGAGACTCCAACAACTGCGCCGCCAAAACCACGGGAGGTGGCGGATCCTCCAGTTGCTCAATCAGAAAAGAAAAATCAGCGGAAGGAAAATACAGAGACGGATAAACGCCCCGATCTTAGCGTGAGCGAGCTCGAGCTTCGATCTCTGGCAAGCGACCGGAGCCGTAGCGCATATGACCTCGTCGATAGAATGCCATTCCTCTATGTACGCGTCGTTAAGGCCAAGCGAGAGAAGCCTGAATCAGGATCATGCGTTCATGCAAAGCTCGTGATTGGAACTCACAGTATTAAAACCAATAGCCAAATCGACAAAGACTGGGACCAAGTTTTCGCGTTCGATAAGGAGGGATTAAACTCCACCTCTCTGGAAGTTTCTGTTTGGGAAGAGGGAAAGAAGGAGAACAGTGATCAGCCGCCAGCGGAAGTTTGTTTAGGCACAGTTTCGCTTGATTTGCAGGAAGTACCTAAAAGAGTACCACCCGATAGTCCTCTGGCTCCCCAATGGTACTCTTTGGAATCGGATAAGTATCCGGGAAATGACGTCATGCTCGCTGTGTGGATAGGAACTCAGGCCGATGAAGCTTTTCAGGAGGCTTGGCAATCAGATTCTGGTGGGTTAATCCCGGAGACTCGAGCTAAGGTCTACCTTTCGCCGAAGCTGTGGTATTTGAGACTAACGGTCATACAAACCCAGGATTTGCAGCTAAACGCAGCATCCGAACCTAAGGCTCGTAATTTGGAGCTTTACGTGAAGGGGCAGCTTGGCTCGCAGCTTTTCAAGACGACCCGGACATCCGTCGGCTCGGCTTCCTCCACTTCATCTAACCCCACCTGGAATGAGGATTTAATTTTCGTGGCAGCCGAGCCGTTTGAGCCCTTTTTGGTGGTGACCGTTGAGGACATCACTAATGGCCAACCCGTGGGTCATGCTCAGATCCACATGGCGAGCCTCGAAAAGCGTACTGACGATCGCATGCAACCAAAGTCCAGATGGTTCAATCTAATCGGTGATGACAAACGACCTTACGCCGGCAGAATCCACCTCCGAGTATGCCTTGAAGGAGGCTACCACGTCCTAGACGAAGCAGCTCGCTTGACCAGCGATGTTAGAGCTACCGCCAAACAGCTCGCAAAAGCACCCATCGGTCTGCTTGAAGTTGGAATTCGCGGCGCCACTAATCTACTCCCTGTGAAGACCAAAGACGGTACACGTGGCACAGCCGATGCTTACGTGGTGGCTAAATACGGGCCCAAGTGGGTTCGCACCCGTACAATCCTTGACCGATTTAATCCACGTTGGAACGAGCAATACACTTGGGATGTATACGATCCTTGTACGGTACTCACCATCGGCGTGTTTGATAATGGAAGGTACAAGCGCGATGATGCTGGAAACCCGAGGAAAGAAAAAGATCTACGGATTGGGAAAGTACGTGTACGGCTATCAACGCTCGACACAAATCATGTGTACATGAACTCGTATTCCCTCTCAGTGTTGCTAGCAGGTGGTGCCAAGAAAATGGGAGAGATCGAGATAGCCGTCCGATTCACTTGTCCATCATGGCTAAGTCTGATCCAAGCATACACAACTCCCACACTCCCTAAAATGCATTACGTCCGTCCATTGGGCCCAGCCCAGCAGGATATCTTGCGCCACACGGCAATGAGACTCGTCACGAGTCGACTCGCCAGGTCGGAGCCGCCTTTGGGCCAAGAAGTGGTCCAGTTCATGTTGGACACTGACACGCACGTGTGGAGCATGAGGAGAAGCAAGGCCAATTGGTTCAGAGTTGTGAACTGTCTGTCACGCGCCGCCACATTGGCCCGGTGGTTGGATGGTATTCGCACGTGGGTACACCCGCCCACGACTGTTTTAGTACACGTGTTGTTAGTGGCCGTTGTGCTATGTCCCCATCTGGTGCTCCCCACCATATTCATGTACGCCTTCTTGATCCTCTCATTGAGATATCGTTATCGTCAGAGGGTCCCATCAAACATGGACCCAAGATTATCCTACGTGGACGCTGTAAGCAATGATGAGTTGGATGAAGAGTTTGATGGATTTCCAACCACACGATCAACAGATCAAGTGAGGATCAGGTACGATAGGTTGAGAGCATTAGCAGGTAGGGCCCAGACACTGTTGGGTGACGTGGCGGCACAAGGGGAGCGTTTGGAAGCGTTGTTTAACTGGAGGGATCCAAGGGCAACAGGGCTATTTGTGGTATTTTGCTTAATAGCGTCCTTGGTGTTCTACGCAGTCCCGTTCAAAGTGTTTGTGTTGGGGTCGGGATTGTTTTACCTGCGGCACCCGAGGTTCCGGGACGACATGCCGTCACTTCCCCTCAACATTTTCCGGCGACTCCCTTCGCACGCCGATCAGATTATGTAGATTAGTGGAAGAAGTGTGCAGGGATTATGGTGCATCTTTTCTAATTTATTCTTTTATTTTATTGGGTGAAGTTAACCGGAAAAGTTAATGTTTTTTGTTGGGTATTATGGTATTGAGATCTAATAAACAATCTAATTAATGTCCGTTGAAGAATGATGAGTAAGGGGTTGAGTTTTTTTATTTAGTATGAAAAGCATATATGAAGAATAGTCCGTTGTGTTGTTTTAAACCCATTTCATGCAATTAATTGAAAGCGTTGAGTTTAAAGGGAAAATGTATGAGCATTATTAAAGTTTTTTTGATCCAAAATTGACATTTGAGAGGTGACCGTTGGGTGAGGAAGCCATGAGATGAGCCACCCAAAAAATCCACTAACAAGATTCGGTTCACCTTTTTATGCTCATTTAAGAGCAATTATACAGCCAAACCTTTTTGATGCTCAATTTTACACTGTTAATCTGATTTTATGAGACTTATTTTTAATCACAAAATAACTTGCGTCGTCATTTATCAATAATCTCTCGAATAATGGGATGTCATAGTACCATGAAAGACTATCATACTTATTTTGATTATTGCTACTAAATTCATTAAAAATATATAATATGACAAAAATATTCATTGTGAAGAAAAAATAATAAAACATATTTTTTCCCCTATTTTACAACTTGTTTTGTCACATAAAAACAGATAATACCAAGTAACATTTAATATCTTTTAATTGAATTTTGTTAGAAAGACTGTTAATAAATGAACATTCGTTGATTGACAAAATTAAAATTCAGACTAACATTTTAAGTAATAAAAAAAATCCTAAAGTCATCCGTTTGAATGTATATTTCATTTTTTTTCAAATACATATCAATCAATGAGGACATTTGACAGATTACAAAGTCAATTTTTTGAACAAACAATGCTTATTTTCTGTCTTAATTTCTTATTTCTAATTTATACCAAACAATGAAAATACAATTTCTCACACTTCTTTTCCTAATTTATATACCAAACTTAGCATATAGCTTAGCATTGTTTGGGGACTAAGACCATCTCCGCTTGTAGTTTATATCATAGGACTCAACACCACATCTTACATCAATAAACATTCTCCTTCCCCAAGTACGTCACATAAAATCATTTGCACTGCAACTGTTTGTGAAAATGCCTAGCTGAAAGTATCCTCATTAGCAGTGTCTTTATCCTTCTAGAACCAGGCCCTGTCTTTAGCACACCATAATTCTCAGATTTTAAGCTTGAGCATTTCTCATTTAATTCTCCATTCCCAGAACACCATCCTCCATGAGAAAACTGCCCATTTCTTCTTTTAAGCAATTCACGATCGATTTTGTCGAGAACTCGATCATTTTCTTTGAATTTTCGAGCGAATGGGCAGTTGCTTTGTACCATTTTTCTGTAGTATTTTAAACTAAGTGACCTGGGATGTTGCTTTGGAGGTGTATCCCAAGTGATATAGTGGAGATCATGGCTAATTGTAGTGTTTTTGTAGTCGTCTGAATTGCATATTACTGTCTGGAAATATCCCTCTGGAGATGAAACGAAATTGGTGTAATAGAGAAGGAGAGTTCTTGGTAGATTATCCCATCCCATTATGCAATATTCAGCAAAAGATCTTGATATTATTGTCCAAGCTGAACCTGGTTCAATACTAAATTTTGTGAGTTAATCAATTCGTTAATATCATACAGAGATTTTCAGAAATTTCTATCAACATAATATTGAATAAATATAGTGTGTAACTTTTTCTATATCTAAAGTATGAACATTTTATCTCTAATGCAGACATGAAATTGGGAAGTTTGTCAGATGAAAAATTCTACGATACTGTTACAGAGATTCTTAGTACTGATACCAGTTTGATCTTACCCTTCGAACATCTCTCTTATAGAGCCGGAGTCCTTTGTGGGTGATGCAAAAGTAGAATCACCTCAGTAATTAAAATTACCATAGGTAGGTAATATATAACTAACTCAATGTCGGCAGATATAGTTAGGTGAAGTAAAGTGATGGCGAAACTACTTTTATTTTTGTCATTGACAATAGACTTGCTTACCTACCGAGTAGTTTGGAATTTGGATCCTTCCAAACAAGTCAACATAGAAATTTTTTCTTTTTCTTTTTATGATCAATTACATATTTTAGAATTTGAAAAATAAATATTTTTAACACTTCTAGGTTAGAGTAGATCTAGACCATTAAACAAACATTTAACAACCTAAATCACATGCACATAACCTCTCTCCTGATGAAAAGAATAGTAAAGCTACACAAACAAATATTGTTACTTTTTTTTAAGAAAAATTAAACAAGTAACTCGGTGAGTAGGCTGAGTGATAGAGAGTTCGGTCACAAAGTTCATGATTTGATTGGAGGTAAAAATCTCCAATTCGAGCCTCAATACCTTGAAAAATCTCATTGGGCCAACGACTCCCACCCTCCACGGTGTAATTAGTCATTTAATTAAAAGTTTTGGAAATACACTGGATGTTAGGAAAAAAAACCAAACCAATGGAAAATAAAATTGATGATGATAATTTATAGAATATGTTTGCAAAACTGCCATCAAATTGCAAAATAATCAAAAGTAGGCCCGTAAATATTGATTAAAAGCTTTGCCCACTATCATGACTGTCGTTTACCACTAATAGAATTTGATGACAGTTTCTTATAGTTGAAGCTCTAGTTCACTAAGAAAAGAAAATGAAACGATTCTCTATTTTCCTTTTCTTGATTATTACTAGATTGTGACCCTACTTAACTTTTCTTGTATGTTAATTAGAGGTTATATTTGGTAAATAAGCCTGAAAATCACAATAAATTTTATATACATCTTTCTTTAATGGGAAATAAATAGATGTGAACTTAACTGTAAAAAAAAATGAAAAGAACCTCTTGGAAAATAAAGAAACAAAATTAGGATCCTAGATTTATTTTAGCGAAATTTGACATTTTTATGGGGAAAGAACTAAGTTACTCATTTGATTTAGAATTTTATGTTGGACCTAGTGACGGCTAGACAGGAGTCTAACTAAAATATTTTACTAGACCCTGTATAGCAAGTGTTAATATTAACGTCAGAATATTAAACTAGGATTTGACAAATTTCTTTTTTTGCCCGACTAAGATCTAGCACGGAGTAAGTTTATAAACCTTAATTTTATTTTTTCTTCCTAAGAGTCTTCGCACCATAATTTTTCTTAGCCATGCTATTAACTTTAAACATAAATCATATATACATCCAAACTCAAACAAAAAGGCATACATAAGATAATAGAGAGAGATCAAATGTTTACCAAGTGTACGTTTTATGTGCTTGTTGTGTAGGGGACCATAAGATAATAGAGAGAGATCAAATGTTTACCAAGTGTACGTTTTATGTGCTTGTTGTGTAGGGGACCCTTCTAGTTATGATTCATATATATGCTCAGAATTTCACATGCACTGATTAATTTATCATGACAAAAAAACAAGAATATATTAAAAATAACAACTAAAAATTAAATAATAAAAAATGACGGACCTGTATAAAGCTTGAAAGCAGTTGGGAGAGTCCTTTGTTTAATTACCCACCAAATTTCTGATTTATTCATGCTATACAGTCCTGGGTCTATTATAATTGGTTTCCCTCTCTTATTCCTGAAAACCCAAAAACATATGGTTTTTATGTTTAGCAAATTAATTTCCCTGACAAAGTATTAAAAGGAAAGTTTTAAGCAAAATTCATTTTTAGTCCTGTAAATCTACTCAGTTTAATTTTATTTTTTTTCAATCAAATCATTAAATAATTTAAAACGTTACAATCAATTTTCTATTAAGCCTTAAACCTTGAAATTCTTCATGTTTATGATAATATGACAGCTTAAATAACTAAGTAGTATGTCGTCGATTCATAAATTGAATGTGTAATTATTTTAATACCTGATAAAACATTAACACGTGATTAAATTATATCAGTTGATTATTCAAAATTTAATTAATAACTTGATGAATTTAAAATTATTTTATAATTAATATACGTGTTTCAGTCGTTTAAAATTGAAGGACATTAAAATTTGAGACTAACACAAGAACTTAATTAAAAGATCAAAATTGTATTAAAAAAACTCACAGTTTCCAACCCAATCGACTAGAATGCTGTATGAAATTGAGATCTCTTGGCAAACCAGAAAAAGCATAGATCAGATCTGATGACCACACAAACCAAATATAAAATTAAAAGAAAATCAACTAATCAGAAGATTATATTGAAGGAAAATTTCAAGTTAAAGAAATAGAAATAAATAAATAAATAAAAAGGATAATCACTCACCATACCATCTTGAGTAAGCAAAGGATAATCAGAAGCACTGAGATTAATAAACCAATCCCATTTACAACTCCTTAGCAGCATCGCCATTCCATGAAGTGTTGTAGCCAGCATCGTCGGCCCTCTGTAAGTAACCAAGTTCGATTTTCCCACTATCCAAACATTGCCCATTTCCCGGAAAACAGCGTCTCCAGCGACGAACCCGGCGATTTCCTCGTGCTCTGCCTCCGATGCTCCACTATCAATGTGGATCAAATAGTAATTTCCTGGATGGTAAAGTGCATAGAGCAGTCTCTTCAGCTTATTAGCATCGCCTTCAGATGCTGAAATCAAGTAGGCGAAGGTCACTGGATATGGATTACTGGATTTTGGAATGGTTGAGTAGCTTCTGATTGAGCTGAAATTGGTTAGTTTAGTTGGAAAATATACAAAAAATAGAACGATTGAGATTAGGATTGAAGAGATCATGAAAATTCTGATACCCATTACTCATTAGCGAGAGAAAATGCCGAGAAAAATTTGGAGGGGAAGGATAGAATCGAGAATGAAGAAGCTGTTGAAGAAGAAGAGGTTCCTAGTAAGTTAGGAATAATGTATGGTAGTTAAAAGGTCTGTTCTAGATCCAAGTTCAGTACTACTCGAGTACATAATACTCATTATACAACTCTGTATCTTTTTTAAATTATCATCAACACTTTAAATCTAAAATCTTATAATTTAAACTCTCAACTAATTGAAAATCACAATAAAAATTCGAGAGTATCTTCATGAACGTTTGTTGGTTAGTAGCTTAGTGTTAAGGTTTTTTTAATTTCATTTTTTAGATATCGTCAAGAGGTATCTTTATGGAGTTGCCTTTGTAGAGGTATCAGATTAGTAGTTTTAACTGCTACTTTTATGACTATTTAGACGGTCACCATTGCTTCTATATGAAGTAATTTTGTGGGCATCATTGTATAAAAATTCTGCATTCATTTTTAGAGTAAATTTCTGAGACACAAACATTTTTTGGTTCGTCAATGGAGTTAGTATTGTTGTGCTGCTTACTGTCTCTACAAGACCGTTGTATCCTGAAGATAAACGTCTTAGACTGAGGGCACTTTGTACAGAGACGTTACTATTTTAGCTCATTGCACCACCTGTAAGCCTCGGTCTAGATTTTCTTTATAATCTTAATTTTTCTGTATTTTATACTTTGTGGTGTAATACATTGTTATTATTAATAAATTACGTCATTTTTTATCCAACAAAGAAAATAATAGTTATACACACAAACATATGTATCACACCTTTTATGTTATAGCATGACAATAATTTTGAGTTTATACAGTTTTAATTAAGTTAGTTATATTTTACATCAAGAATAATTAAAAAAATCATTAATTAGAAGAACGAAAAAAAATTATATACACGTTAACACATGTTTGGATGATCTAATTTCTCTCCGTTTTCCTTGAGTTATAGATGTGCGTTTTTAATTAGAAATGAGAGTTCTCTATTTTATAATGGAGGCTCAAAATTTTGTCACCTCAAATCTCTTGCACAAAAATAACTAATATTTTTAAAAACATGTTTCTTAATTGAGCTGATATAGACCATTTAAATATTTAATTTATTTTAGATCAAACAAAATTTCATTCTCTGTGATAACGAACTATGTTTTTTTAAATACTTTGTGAGTCATATATTTATTAGAAGAAAATAGTAATTATATAGACACACCAAAACACACATGTTGCACATTTTGAATTCATTGCATTACACCAATGTTTATGTTTGGTATACAGTTTAGACTAATTTTTAGGTATATCAATATTTTACTTCAAGAAAAGAATTATAAAAAAAATTCTAAAATCATATATTTTTTTAAATAAAGAGGGTTAGGACTTGTGTGGAATACAACTCAGAGTGGGATATGGAGGTTCCTTACTTTGAAGCTAAGTCACTCAATTTTCGGTCGGATCTCTTCTCATTAAATGTGCATCTTTTGAGGTAAGTGCTCTAACTTAAATGGTCATCTTTGTAAATATCGTATTTTATCTGATCTAATATTTTCAAAATATAAATTTTATTTTTTTATCCATATATTAGTATAATATTATGTGTATGATTTGAAAAATAGTCCAATGCCTAAAAATAAAAAGATTTGTCCAAGAACTAAAAAATAAAAAAGGCACAAAATGATTATAAATAAAAAGTGAAGCCCTAAGTTTTGCTTATAAATAGAGGGGAGATCTTCACTTGAAATGAGAGACTTGGAGAGTGAGAAAGAGAAGGGATTTGGAGAGTGAAAAAGAGAATGGATTTTAGAGAGAGAAACAGAGGTCTTGAGAAAATAGGAGACTTTTTAAAAAAAAAAGAGAGAAAGAGAGTTTTCATTTCTATTCATCTTTCATTTTCTCCTATTCTTTCTATTAAGTGAAATATTTGATTTGCATTTGTGTTGGATTTGTTTATGTTGGTGAGTTTGGATTTTGAATATTATTTTAAACTTTTCTCATAGGATGATTATTAGTATTGTGGGAGTTAGAAATGTGGATTGACATAAATGCTGGACATGATTGAAATGTTGTGTGTGTGGGGGGGTGCTAGCCATGTGCAGTGAAATGTTGGATTTGCATTTGTGTTGGATTTATTTATGTTGGTGAGTTTGGATTTTGAATATTATTTTAAACTTTTCTCATATGATGATTAGTATTGTGGGAGTTAGAAATGTGAGCTGACATAAATGTTGTACATGATTGAAATGTCGGGGAGGGGGGGCGCTAGCCATGTACATTGAAATGTTGTTTACATTTGTGTTGAATTTGTTTGTGTTGGTGAGTTTGGTTTTTGAATATTATGTTAAGCTTTTCTCATATGATGATTACTATTGTGGGAGTTAGAAATATGGGCTGCTTTTTCTTTCCTTTTTTAAAATAAAGCATGCCTGGTCTTAGCCAGCAACAACAGCACAAGGTCATGCTAAAATAATTATAACGAGTCTATATCTTTTTGTCTTTGATCATTTTTCTTTTCTTTTTGGTTTTGATACATCTGTTTAACCCATTAGGCTGTAGGTGTGGAATAACAATTAATTCATAGCTTCTTTGCATTTATGCATGCTTTTGGTAATTTCTAAATTTTGAAACAAGATTATTTATTTTTTTAGTAAAACTTGTTTAAATTAGTTACCAACCATGATCATTCTTTTGTTATTTGATTAGCATTGGGGGAAGAAATGAAAAATGGTAATTAATAGACTATGTAGTAAAAAATAGCATGTTCATGCTAATTATGTATGCAATTAAGCATTTTTTCATAGATTAATTTATTTACACATAAAAAAATTTATTATTAATTTATTTACTAAATAATTATATATACAATATGTGTTTAAAGAAATAAACGAAATAAAAAAAAGGAGTGACATCATTCTCTGTAAAAAGGTAATTTTTTTTAATTTTTTTTTTATCTTTTTTGAGTTTTTTTTGTTTTTTTATGTTTAATTTTATTTCATTTTTTTATTTTTTTGGTAGATATTATTGGTTTGTTTTAATTTTGTACATCTTTTTAATTATTTCACGTATTGTTTCATTATTTTCACTCTTCATATTCTTTTTAAATTTATCATCTCTAAAATTTCTTTCCCATTATTCTTTATTTTTATTTATAGTTGTTATTTCTTCTTACTTGTTTATGTATTATTGTCATATCGTCACTATTGTATGTGATTATTATTTCATTCTTTTATCATCAGAATTGGCGTTCATAAATTAAAACCATAATAATTTGATTTAAATTTTGTTAATTTCTTTATTTAGTTTTCACTAAAAAAATCCGATGACGGACTTTGGAATTCTTGAGATACCAAATTTCTCGAACTACCAAGGTGAGGAGTTATTTTCAAGATACCGAGAGTAACTCCAATAATATTTTGATTTAAGAAAAATATAAAAAACAAAAATAATCTTTCAATGGTCTTTGTACCACTCATTAAAGATCACTTTGTTTCCTCATTTCTATGATGCAAAATGTACCAAATGGGACATTCAAAATTGAATCTCTATAACATTATTTTAAAAAATAATTAGGATAGCATTTGATTAAATTTGATAACCATTTTTCATAATGGGTGTTGTGTGGTACTATAACATTCCCCACATGCAAGTGACTCCCGAACCAACTTTAAATTTTTGTAGACCAAAATATTTGATTTTAAAATTGGGTGACCAATCACGCCCTAAAATGATTGGTGACGACTCTGAATTTCTTTTTTTCAAAAATAATTTTTCAATCGTCGCATGCACGTTGCGACAGCTTGGTGACTCCGCTGGGGACAAACAATTGGTCTAACCATTTTTAGATCGATAAAGAGTCAGGTAAAATTTCATCATATGCTATCCTTTTATGTGGTTCTTTGTTTGTTTATTTGATTCATGTGTTTTTTCTAATTCATACTTGTAGTTGACATAAGTTCTTTTTTTACGAAGTATATTTCTTTACATAATTTCTAATTTCACACATATATACTAGTCCTGTACCCAGGTTTTCCCTTTAGGATTAGTGAGAATGAGTAGTGGAATACCTTCGTAGAACTACGGTTCCCGTGTAGGCTCATGAAAGTTCTCACTCAGGTCGACCCTTTCGGGATATCGTTTGGGGGGCCCTATTACTCCGTTCGGATAATGGTGAGGACAATATGTAAGCCCATTAAGAGATTTGAGAGCCCTACCACACATGCATTTTGTTCTTAGAAGTCCATCCTATGACCAATGTTTGATAGAAATAGAGATTCTGTTTAATTATGATATCATTATTAATTTTGTTCATGTATATATGTCCTACACTCTTTAAACATTTCTTTTCTTTCTCATTATTTCACTTCTAACTTCGTCTTTCTTTTTTCATAGATGTATCATGTTGCGTAATAGGGATCGTAAAGAAGTATTCAATTCATTCATATTTTAGAGACCATGACTTCTACTCCAAGTGTGATAGAAGATCAAGTTATAGTAGCCCAATAGTCAGAGGAAATGCATAAACAAAAAGGAGATTGTCTGAAAAATAAGGATGTCGTTCTTCTACTATCAATCACTAAGATAGAGTTCTCACAGACTAACTTGGAGAGGTTGAATAAGATATGGGAGGATTTTTCACCGGAGTAGAAAAAATTGTTTGTTGGCAAATATGGTCACATCGCTTATCTTCTGTATATTATAGTCAACGCTCCCGTTCTTAAGGCTTTAATGCATTTCTGGGACCCTCTGTACAGATGTTTCACCTTTGGAACAATTGATCTTACTCCTACAATTGAAGAATATCAAGCCCTACTGAACGTCTCGTTGTAAAGCACGGATAATGTTTATAATTGTGACGAAAAGCTCATATTGAAGAGAGCTTTATCCAAGCTCTTGGGTACAGCCTTAGCCGTCTAACATGTCCACCAGGTTTCAAATATCCTCAAGTTAAGTTTCCAAGTCCATGGATGAAGACGAGAATCTCCATTGTAGAATTTGGAATGGCGAAATGGAATTCGTAGTTTTCCCACAAAAGGGGTGTGGCTCTCACACCTATCAAAGTTGAAAGATGAAGATGTTATCTCGAAAGCCCAATGGATGCCGTTGACATTGATGATCTACAAATGTGGAGACTATCAATGGATCCCACTGCCAGGACCATGGGGTTGTACTAGTTATGCTCCGCTAATGGTGCTCCGTCAATTATACATGAGGCAGTTTGTCCATGCCGCGCCCACATTAAATGACATTGAGATCAGTTATGATTCTCAAGATATTGAACAAAAATTGCAGCAGCTAATTGGAGCTTGGAAAATCACGTGAAGGGTGCGAAATGAGAAGAATCACATGAATTGCACAAAGGAGTATGAAACGTGGCGTGAAACCAGAGGCAAAGTAACTATCGCCTTACCAGTTGAGGATTTACAATCACACAAGTTACCAGAAGCTCATTAGGAGATTGTTAAAAAGGAGGAGCAGGATGAGTTATATAAGGAGCGTCAACAGAATTTAGCTATCTTGGAAGAAAACAAACATCTAAAATTAAAAAGATGGTAGAGGATAATGAGAATTTGTGAGTGGTAATCTATGAACAAGAGGATCGAATCATGAAGCTAGAAAGGAAAAATAAGCTTGTACAAGAGGTTTTAGAAGAGATTAAGGGGGCTGTCGATAAGAGGAATGCGAACATCATTGAGTTAGAAAAATAATATGACTCATTATGATGAATCGCTGATAATTTACAAGTTGATTTAGAGAATCAAAAAGTTAGGAAGAAAGAGTCACCAAATGATAGTGAAGAACTATTGAAAGTCATCGCAAGCCTTGAACACCAAGTTAGAGCGTATCATAACATGGCAGAGAAATTGGCAAGAAATAATGATGCTAATGTCGACGCACTGAGATATGATTACCAATTACTGTAACAAAAGCACGACTTGATTCGACAACGATCATGGCAGGCTTTAGAATGACTTAAAGGCGTGGCTGTGAGAGCGAGCAATTTGGCGGAACAAGAATCATTTTTGAAAAAAAGTGTTTTGCCAATCCATCCTAATGGGGAGAACTTGTTTAAGTTTTTAGAAGAAATCAACAGAGATTTGGGTCATTTTGGTCATTTTGTATAAACTCATATTGTGGAGTAGTATAGTTGACTTCTACATACTCAAATGTAGTGAATGGCTCTACTAATTGAATGAAATTGAGTACTTTTGGACTTTCATTTTGCACAATATCATTTTTCATGCATAAATCTACTTTCATTATTATTATTTATTTTTCTTCATTAGCAAAATCTACGATCTCATTGTTTTATTTTTTTTATTTAAGAAAACTTTTCAAAGATATCCCGTCAACTCCGACATCCCAATCGAACGCGAGATTAAGTTAGGGTCATGGACGAGCAATAAAGAGAGCAATCGCGTGAGGAAATGAAAGAAGAAATTAGGGAGTTGAAATAGCAAATTGCCATCGTCCTGCAACTCCTAGCTGCGAGTAAGGGAAAAGCCTGTCTTGAAAATCCGCAAGGGGCTCAATCATCACAAAATCAACTGCCAAACAATACTCCACCTTCACTCCAACCTATCAACTTCATCAGACCAACCACTTTTAGCATGCTTCACCGCTAGTAAATATCCAACACTATCTATTTTCAAATGTCCAGGAAACAATGCAGACAGGAGAAATTGGGTACAATCCATCCACAATAGCACCTGGCCACAACCAAGATTTCACTCCACAAGGCGAACTCACTAATGCGCCAATCATCATACCCGATGTTGATGACCCAAAGGGGCAAAGGCCTGTTACTAAACCAAGCGAAGACCCACTGTTGAAAGATAAGCTGGACTTTTTAGAGGAAAGATTGCGCCATTGAAGGGTCACATGTATATGGTACCATTGATGCCACCCAATTATGTTTAATCTCAGATGTAACCATCCCACACAAATTCAAACTACCTGAGTTTGAAAAATATAATGGTAGTACATGCCCGAGAAGTTACCTTATTATGTACTGTAGAAAGATGGCTGTTTGTGCAAATGATGATAAGCTGCAGATTCATTTCTTTCAAGATAGCTTGATGGGGGCTGCATCTCGCTGGTATATCCAATTGGATAAACAACATATTCAGAGGTGGAAAGATTTAGCTGATGCTTTCTTAAAACAATACAAGTACAACATAGACATAGCTCCTGATCGTCTGGATCTACAAAAGATGGAGAAAAAGCCTACTGAAGGCTTTAAAGAATACTCGTAAATGTGGAGGGAATTAGCTGCTCAGGTATACCCCCATTGTCAGAAAAGGGGATGGCTACAATGTTTATCAACACCTTGAGATCTCCATTCTATGATAGGATGATTGGAAACCCTTCAAACAACTTCTCTGACATTATAGTGATTGGTGAAAGGATTGAATATGGAGTAAAGAATGAAAGAATTTTGGATATCGTATCTGATACATCATCCGTAAAAAAGGGCCATCGTTGAAGCGAAAAGAAGGGGATGCACAACGATCAATTTTGGGTACCCATCACAAGCTGAAAACCCGAGGCCGAAATTTCCAAAGTATAGTGAAGCGCCCAAATCTGTGACATCATATGTGAAAAATACCTCGCAAATTCGATACAATTATCACTCTCAACGATCAGCATTTCAAAACAAACTCGAGACCCAGTTTCAGACCTCCGACTCACCAGCAAAATGTTGGTCAGGTTGATCAGCCTCTTAGGGAAAATAGAAATAATCAATGTTATGTCCAATATGATCCAATCCCCATGTCATATACAGAACTCTTACAACAATTGATACAAAATAATCATTTGGTGTCAATTCCTTATGAACCTCTACAGCCACCATACCCAAGGTGGTATGATCCGACTGCTCGTTGTGATTATCATGCTGGGGCAGTGGGATATTCGACTAAGAATTGCACGGCATTAAAATTTAGAGTACAGGCATTGATCAAGGCCGAATGGTTGAATTTCAAAAAGGCTAATAAGAACCCAGATATCAATTCCATCCCTCTACCAAATCATGGGAATCCTACAGTAAATGTAATTAAGGAATGTTTTTCATATGAAAAGAATGACGTGGAAGATGTGAGCACGTCAATGGAAATAATTTTACATTTTTTTAAAGAAGTGTACATCTACCTAACACGCTTAGAGGATGAAGGCGTTTCTAGGAAGCATATGCATGACTTTGATTATTTGTTTCATAAGAATGTGACGGGGCATACAATTGAGGAATGTGTTGATTTTAAAATGGAAGTGCAAAAGTTGTTAGATGCAAAGATACTTACAATAAGTCATTAAGAAGAAAGGGAATACCATGGAGATGACTCTTTAGTCCTCATGATAACTAAAGAATCATCTGAAGTTAATTTTGAAGTGTCGTCTTATATCCCAAAACCTCTCACATTATATTATGAGAAAAAGTCAAATTGCACCACTACGTCTTATGCTCCGATGCTCATCACCATCCAAATACCGGGTGCGTTTGCTTACAAAGATTCAAGAGCAGTACCATGGACATACATATATGAGGCCATTACAAGTGGTAAGGACAAAACTCAAGCGCTAAATCCGTCAGACCTCGATCTTCCCATAACTAATATTTCGGGAGGAGGTGGGATGACGAGGAGGCAGATGTTACACGCCTGACATTTTGAAAACGGATAAAAGCGATAAGTTTGAAAGGCAAAGAAAAAGGAAATCCAAATAAGGAGACAATGGTAATGAGTTCTAAGGAGAAATGCATGGCGTCCAAGTGATAGATCCAGATATAATAAGAGGTACAAAGAAAGAAATAGCAGTGTCTGAAGAAGAAGTATGTGAATTTATTAAGCTCATCAAGCAAAGCAAGTATAAGGTGATAGAACAACTTAATCACTTACATGCTCGCATATCTTTACTGTCACTCTTTCTGAATTCTGAACCACATCGTCAAGCATTATTGAAGGTTTTGAATCAAGCATATGTTTGTCATGACATTACGGTGGAGAAGTTGAGTGGAATTGTGGAAATATTACCGCATCAAATTTTATCACTTTCATATATGATGAAATCCTTGCTGATGGTACTGGACACACCAGAGCTCTACATATATCCGTGAAATTAGGTATTATGTTGTTGCAAAAGTATTGGCTGATAACGGTTCATCTCTAAATGTAATGCCAAGATCCACAATAGCAAAGCTCCATGTGGACGCAACACATATACGACCGAGCATGATGAGAATAAGTGCATTCGAGGATACCCGAAGAGAAGTAGTCGGTGACATAGAGATACAAATTCGAATCGGGCCATGCCTATTCAAAATTATTTTCCAAGTGATGGACATAAATCCAGCATACAGTTTTCTTTTAGGTCGACCATGGATTGACTCTGCGGGGGCAGTACCATATTCCTTACATCAAAAGCTGAAATTTACAATAGATCATAAACTCATTTGTATATATGGGGAAGAAGATTTATTGGTATCTAAGCCGGCTACCATGCCGTATGTTGAGGTGGCAGAAGAAGCATTAGACTGCTCATTTCAATCATTTGAGATTGTGAACACCACATTTGTTGCTAGTGGGAAACTCGCTCCAACATCAAGCCTATCAAAAGCATCTCAGATGGTGGAAAAGTTGATGATAAAAGGGGGATACAAGCCAGGCAAAGGACTCGAGGGTAAGCATCAAGGCATAAATAAGTTAATCGAGTGGGCCAATAATGAACAAAGGTTATAGACCGACCAAGGCTAAGGAGAGTGGCAGCTCAAAAGAAAGAAAAGATGATTGCTAGGCTTGAAAATAGGGAATTCGATATGAAAATGGTGATCATACCCCATATTCTGAATCTTTCAGAAGTGGAGGAATTTCATTCGAAAAACTGGTTATAGTAAAGCACTACGACCTTGAAGATGATATCGTCCAGTTTCCAATATCAGCAATCTTAGGAAAATCATCAAGTGCAAGTACAAAAGACTTGATTTCTCGATGCGATTAAGATCATGAGCTTAACAATTGGGACGTCACCGAGCTACCAGTGTTTCTCAAGAATTTTTAAGAGTAATGTGTTCATGTTAAAATTCTAATGATTCTACCTAATGCCTTAGGAATTTCGTTGTTATGGGCCTATGTTCTCGTCTGTTTCATGTCTCTTTGAATGAAAATCTAAAAACTTGTTTCATTTCTTTATGCTAATGATAAATACAATTCCAGTTCTTTTTGTTCTTCCTTTTATGTCTACATTTTTCATTTCTAAAATGTTGTTCATACTCATACATTGTTTATTTTCTTTTCTCGTCTTCCTTTCATCCAATAATCTGATTCAGGTCCGAGAATGGTGATTTTGAAAACAAGAGCATAAGCAATAACTTTGACAATCTCATTCTTAGCGTAAAGTCAGATGAAAATGACGAGGATAATTTTGAACCATCTCCGGAAATGTTAAGCATGGTAGAGGAGGATAATAAAATAACTCAACCATATCAAGAGTAACCAGAGGTGATAAACTTGGGATTGGATGGAGAGATGAAAGAAGTCCAAATCGGCACTTCTATGACAAGTCAAAGTCACCGAGAATTAATTGACTTACTCAAAGAGTATATTGACGTCTTTGCATGGTCTTTCCAAGATATGCCAGGTCTAAACACTGATATCGTGGTTCATCATTTGCCACTTATGCCCGAAAGTAAACCAGTGCGACACAAGTTATAGAAAATGAAACCAGACATGCTGATATAGATCAGAGGCGAAGGTAAAAAGCAAGTAGATGCAGGTTTTCTAGAAGTAGTAAAATACCCTGAATGGGTTGCTAACATAGTCCCAGTGCTAAAGAAAAATGGGAAAGTAAGGGTGTGCGTCGATTATAAAGACTTAAATCGACAAGCCCTAAGGATCATTTCCCATTACCTCATATCGATGTCTTACTAGATAACACTGTAGGATATTCAACCTTCTCTTTCATGGATGGTTTTTTGGGGTATAACCAAATTAAAATGGCTCCTGAAGATCGTGAAAAGACCAGTTTTATAACTTTGTGGGGGTACTTTTTGTTATAAGGTTATGCCATTTGGTCTAAAGAATGTAGGGGCGACTTACTAACGGGCAATGGTAACACTGTTCCATGATATGATGCATAAAGAAATCGAAGTGTATGATAATGATATGATTGTCAAATCTCATCAAGGGGAAGATCACAGTGTCACTCTGCGAAAACTATTTGAACGGTTATGAAAGTTCCAGTTAAAGCTTAACCCGATAAAGTGTACATTCGCAGAATCTTCAGGGAAACTACTTGGTTTTGTTGTGTGCAATGAAAGAATAAAAGTTGACCCTGACAAGGTTCGAGCCATCATTGATATGCCACCACCTCAAACTCAAAAAGAAGTTAGAGATTTTTTGGAAAGCTTAAATTACATAGCCTACTTCATCTCACAACTAACTATAACTCGTGCACCTATCTTTAAATTTCTCCATAAAAGTGATACAGAAAGATGTAATGATGATTGCCAAATTGCTTTTGAGAAGATCAAGCAATACTTGCAAAATCTGCTTGTACTTGTTCCTCCAACTCCAGGGCGTCCACTCATTTTGTCTCTTACAGTGACAGACTAATCCATGGGTTGCGTACTTAGTCAACACGACGCCTCTGGAAGGAAAGAACAAGCAATATACTATTTAAGCAAAAGGTTCACAAATTATGAGGCTAATTATTCGATGTTGGACAAAACGTGTTGTGAATTAGCCTGGGTTGCTCATCTGCTTAGACAATACATGTTATACCACGCCACTTGGTTAGTTCCAAAGATGGATCTAATCAAGTATATCTTTGAAAAGCCATCACTTTCTGGGTAAATTGCTAAATGGAAAATATTGCTCACAGAATATGATATTGTCTATGTCACGAGAAAGTCAATAAAAGGAAGTGTACTTACTGATTATCTTGCAAATCAACTAGTGCAAGATTATGAGCCTATGAAGTTTGATTTTTCTGATGAGAACATATCAGTCATATTAAAAAATGAAGTAGAATCTATGGATCCAGAATTGTGGACAATGTTATTTGATGGCGCATCTAACGATGTAGGACATGAAATTGGGGCAATCCTCATATCTCCTGAGAGAAAAAATTCTCATTCATGGAAATGCCTTGACTGTACAAATAATGTGGCAGAATATGAGACATGTTCCATGGGAATTCAAGCAGCTTCTGATATGAAGATAAGGAAACTTCGAGTGTATGGAGATTTTTTATTGGTAATACGACAACTAAACGGGGAATGGGAAGCTAGAGACTCTAAGTTGGTACCTTAAAACAAACATGTAACTAAGTTAAGCCAAACTTTTGAAGTGATCTCATTTGACCATATACCCATAGAGAATAATCAAATTGCAGATGCACTGGCAACTCTAGCATCCGTGTTTATCGCAGACTTTAAGAAAGAAGTGCAACCCATAAAATTGAGAAACGAGATTTTCCTGCTCACTGTATGAGCATTGAAGAGGAGCCAGACACAAGACCATGGTATTACGACATCAAGAAGTATATAAAAATGGGGAATATCCATCCAAGGTTTCTGAGAATGATAAACGCACTATTAGAAGACTGTCCATGAGTTTCTTCTTGAATGGTGAAATACTCTACAAAAGAAATCATGATATGGTGCTCTTAAGATGTGTTGATGCAAGGGAAGCGAATCAAATCATCTTGGAAGTTCACGAAGGAATTTGTGGTGTTCATGCTAATGGACATATGATGGCCAAACAAATCTTGAGAGTGGGATATTATTGGTTAACTCTAAAATCTGACTGCATCAAGTACGCCAAGAAATGTCATAAATGTCAAATTTATGTGGATAAAATTCACGTACCTACATCCCATTTACATGTCATGGCCACGCCTTGGACGTTCTTTATGTGAGACATAGACGTCATTGGTCTCATCACACCAAAAGCCTCTAACGGGCATCGTTTCATTTTGGTCTTTATAAATTATTTTACCAAATGGGTGGAGGCAAGTTCTTATTCAAGTGTAACTAGAAGTGCGGTTGTTAAGTTCATTGAAAAGGAAATAATTTGTCGATATGGTCTACCTGGAAGGATCATCACAGATAATGGGATAAATTTAAATAGCAAGATGATGAAAGAATTATGTGAGCAATTCAAAATTAAGCATCATAATTCATCTCCTTATCATCCCAAAATGAATGGAGCAGTAGAAACAGCCAATAAGAACATAAAAAGGATCATAGAGAAGATGATGGAGGTTTATAAGGATTGGCATGAGGTGCTTTCGTTTGCACTACATGGGTACCGCACATCAGTCTGAACATCAACTGGGGCAATGCCATTCTCTTTGGTATATGGGATGGAAGCGGTCCTTGCAATTGAGGTGAAAATTCTCTCCATCAGATTCTTAATTGAATTGGTTAAAATTGAATTAATGACACAATATGAATGATATGTGTGTGGTTACATGGTAATTTATAAAGTAATTATGACAATTCAAAATTGTTGTGTTTGATATTTTAAGAGTGTTCATTGGGAAGTTTGATTTGATTTTATGTAAATTTTCAAACTAATCAAATATAATGGGTTTCGTGACACCAAAACCAAAGCAATCAAGCCAAACCGTCAATTGTTGGTTTAATTTGGGTTGGGTTAGCGTTTTTCATTGTATTTTTTGTTAATATTAGAAAAAAATTACAGTGCAATATATAAACTATGTTCAATAATGTTATATAACTAATTAATAGAATAAACAATCGTCAACTTGTTATGAAAGGAAAGAACTGATGCGTGTCGAGTAAGGTCGAAGTTTAATCATGTGCATGAGGTTGAAATAATTCTCGTTATTCTTATCTTTTGTTCAGTAGTTTGGTTTGGTTTGATTTATAACATGAAGAGACCAAAACCAAACTTATTTAATCGGCTCTCAAAAAGTTAAACCAAACCAAATCTGTGTTAGTAATTAAACCACCTAATAAACAAATAATTTATATTGGTTTGGATGGGTTAGTCGGTTTAGTAGTCTTTTAACACTCTTAGGTTTTGATATAATTTTATGGTGCATCAGTAAAAAATAACTTTTGAAGTAATTAAATTACCTCGCTAGTATTGATTTGTCTTAGTAATTTAGATTATTTCCGTTTTTTTAAAATAATCCAATTACTTCATCATGAGGTAATTTAGACTAGTCAATAAATTAGAATTACTGTTAACTTTGAAGATTACTCTAAATAAATAAGACAATACAATTATCATCAGAATTATAAGAAAATTATAAGAGAATTGGAGCCTGAGAATACCTGTACCAAATGGGCCTTAATATCACATAGCTTTGGAAACTAGTTCAAGTGATATTTCAAAATGTATGCTTCATTAAATAATTAATAAATTCTTTATTTAAGGTGTTAAGAATAAATAAGTATGTATTAATCTTATTGTGCACGTTTTATATAAAAAGAATTTGCATATCTTTTTAATTATCTGATTGAAACTTTAGTTTTGTATTTGACTAGTAAATCCGCAGATTATATTGTTGTTATTCTATAATATCGTTAGCAATTATTTTTAATTATTACTGTGTTATCGTTTTATTATTTTAATATTTTTTAAACTTTCAAATTTATATTTTAATCTTGCGCTAGTGTAGGCATTCAACATGGATCAAGATTTATTGGTCAGAAGACATGGAGCTATGAAAGTTACATTTAACCATCCATAAATTTATCAATCGATGAATAATTAAATCATTTTAATCAATGACAAAAAATACAATCAACCTACAAAAAAATTAATACATAAGTCAATTACATAAAATATAAATTTGAATAATTGTTAACTTATTCATTTTTTGAAGGACTTCTGAGAGAATCTGTAGATATGGATCTGCGTCATTGATAGTGACGTGTCAATTTGAACACTGACGTCTAAATACACCCATGTGGTGTTTACGTGGGACAGTAAAGCTGAAATAAGATAATAGTGAATATATTTGTAAGAGCCGTGCCCGGACCTATAAGGGTGGTGAGCCCATTTCGAGATCGTATGTCAAATGTTGAGTCTCGCCTTCGAGCTAAGGGACAAAGGCTTAAAGGCTCTTCTTTGCCTAGGAACAATCTGGAGGTTGTGGTCTGGTAGGATTAGGACAACGTTACGCTTACCAAGAGAGGAGAATTACTCGATGGGTATGGCCTCTTTAGGCACCTTGGATGTGCCCCCCTCCGAAGAAGGAAGGTAAAAAAGACGTGACCCGACTCTTAAGAGTCGGGTCAGAATCGTGGCGGGTTGACGATCCACAACCCGCCCTAACACCGTCCACATGGTGGGTAGCCCGTACTCCGCTGCACTTATCTCGTCATCCGCTCCATTTCCGGGGAAACTCGACAGTAGGGAGTCTCCTTCGGGGTCCGTTGTGTAATGTGAGTCCAACGTCTGTGATCGGACTGCTCGATGTCGTTGAGGCACAACCAGTTGAAAGAATGAGGTATGACCACATTTATTAATGTGGCGCCGTTTTAAGTTTGTGATGCACGTGTTAGATGTGTTTCACATTGTTGTCACGTGATTACCACGAGGACGCACTAGCGGTCCTCACATGGTCCGTTTATATAAAGAACCTTTGGTATCATTATTGGGAGAATCATTTCTCATCAATCTCGAGGCAAAGACTGAGAATGTTCTCTCCTCGAGTTTCTCACATACCTTTAGAGTCTTAAATGCTTTTGTCACCTTCCTACGGCGGCCTACGGTTGTTTTGTCTTTCACCCTCCGACCACCAACTCTCATGTTTCCAGGCATGCTTGGCATAGACTAGATCACTCATACACACATCACCCTAAACCCCGAAACATTTTGGCAATTCCAATAGGGAGTGATCTGTCTACCATCTTCTTCTTTCTTCGAGTATGGTTGAACGTAGTCGAATCACGAAAGCTTCTTCTCATTTGGAAGGAGATAATGTTAACCTAACCATTGAGATCCGTGACATGGAAGATGCTACTTCCAGGGAGAGCCAACTCCCTCAGCCTTTCCTCAGACACAAAAAACTCTTTGTCAGACACAAATACTTCTCAAGTCATCAATGACATGGAAGAGCTTCTTCTAATCATGATAAAGTTTTTTGTGTCTGAGAAAAAGATGAGCATTCTCGAGATGGGGTGTGAGCGTCAAAAGAAAGATGAGCACCTAATGACTTATGTCAGATGGTTCAAAGACAAAGCACCGGATTGCCAAGATGAGTGGAAGGAGGAAGACTTGGTGAAGATGTGCATCTGCGGAAGGATGAATGAGTATAGGGCGCATTTGGAGAACCTTGACATTGCACTTTCTCACGCCTCCATGTGGCTGCCCAACGCACCTACACTTCGGTGTCCATGCCAAAAGATGCAGAGCAGGGTGAGCGTGGGGGGCTAGCATGGAAGCCTGCAAAATACACGGCAAGTAGCCATGGCACAACCCCAAAGACGAGGTGCAAAATGGGACAGAAGTGAAAGGGATGATCCACTACCTTTCCCCTGCTCCATGGATAAGGTGGAAACGTTGTTGGATGCCTTGGTCAAGGATAAGGTCGTGCGGAGACATTGGGTGGAAAACTTGCCCACCAGAGAAGAAATAGAATCACCTTGGTATTGTCGCTTCCACCGAGACACCACTCATGCAACCAAAGATTGTAAAACTTTGAAACGGATTTTCTATGACAAGCTCCAAAAAGGAGAGACCATTAACGCGAACATAGAATTCGTGGGGATCCACCCTTTCCCCCCACATGCTATATGAACATTGTGACAGGAAGTGGTTGATATGCTACCAAACCCGAGGAGGGGTACGTTAAGTACAAAGGCAATCATGAGTTGTAAGGTTCAAAGATTATGTACCCGACGTCACAACGCGCATGTTTATTTTCTAAAAATTACAATTATTTGTCTATGTGCATGCTTGTACAAATAGGAAGGGCCACATGAGACCACCTCTATTGCTGATAATAGATGGGATGACCCTCAAATGCTTCAAATCGTATCGACGATGTTCAACTTTAAGTGCATAAAAAAACTATCATGTTTAGCATTGTAATTTTTACTTCAACTTTTGTGATTATCAAAATAGCCCAAAAACTTATAACGGGTCCATCATCTTGAAATGCAATTAAAATGTTTCAGTAAAGTTTGTTCCTGAATTACGTGTAAGACGTTTCAGCAAAGATTGATCATGGGACACTTTTCAGTGAAAGTTGTTCCTGGAATGCATTAATGACGTTTCAGCAAAGATTGTTCCTGAAATGCATCTAAGACATTTTGGAAAAGTTTGTTCCTGAAATGCATGTAAGACGTTTCAACGAAATTTGTTCCTGAAATGCATGTAAGACATTTCAACAAAGATTGATCCTGGGACTCTTTTAAGACGTTTCAGCGAAATTTGTTCCTATAATGCATATAAGATGTTTCAACAAAGATTTTTCCTGAAATGCGTATAAGACGTTTCAGCGAAGTTTGTTCCTCAAATATGTTTAAGAAATTTCAGTAGAAATTGTTCCTGGAATGCATTTAAGACATTTCAAAGAAATTTGTTCTTGAAACGCACTTAACATGTTTCAGCGAAGTTTGTTCCTGGAACGTGTTTGAGACATTTCAGCAGAATAGGACCCTGGGATGCGTTTAAGACATTTTAGTAAAGTTTATCCCTGAAATGCAATAAAAACATTTCAACAAAGGTAGTTGGATGAAATTTAGCCGATGTTGCAAATCCCTTCAAAGCATAACTTGGCTGTCATAACATGTTTGAAGTACACAAGTTATTTTAACTGCTTATTTTGCTCGTTACTATAGAATATGACCATTGTCGTGTAGATTAAATCTAACTTAAAGATTTATTATGAATATGCTCATGTTAAAATTTGTATGCAAGAGCGACATAAGATGTAGAAACTTAGGTTCGAATGTATGTGTGAAGTAGGGATGCATGATAACAGTTTAAAGTAGGAAAGAGTGAGCATGTCTGATGAAAATCCAAAGTATGAACTGATGCATGATAAAATTTGAAGTAGGGATGGGTACATAACCCTTTAAGCATGACCATTACAGACAGTCCAATATGCACGCGCCTCCTTCGACAACTTGATTATATTTTTTTGTATGTGTGTGCATTCTTAGGTAATATCATGAAGGTTCCCACGTGTATGAACTTTCATAAGTGAATCGTCTACATACGACACTCCAGCATGTGTACCTGCCGTCGGGCCATTTCTGGACGAACTTTGCCCCGGTTAGTTATCTCAGTATAAGAAAGTGATGGTACGTTTGATCATAATTTTAATGATTTATCGCCATAAATGATTGAGAACACATCATTGAGCTATATATATCACATACGAGAATAATGTGAGTAGAAAATGCTGCATGACTTTATTCACTCGTCATGATACTTTGGTATTTGAACACACATTGTGAACATGCATATGCTACATATACTACCACGTATACTCACTCATGCTTACATTAAAGCTTAAGGTTATCATTGCTAGTGTATATATTTTTTCAGCTAGTCATCCTTTTGTCTATATTAAAAAAGACCTGCATAGCCAACTACTTCTTGCAACTCTTACTGGAGGCTAAATGAAAGCAATTGGTACATCATCACATCTAGCTAGGGACTACAACAGCAAAGGTGGCCATCACAGTTGAACATATGGCTCATCAACTAAGATCACAACGCATGAAGGGACAATGTACAAGTTCAATTGCTACACATTTGAACTTGTACAGATGGCTAATGTAGATATGGATATGTGTCATTGAGAGTGACGTGTCAAGATTGAACATGTGGCGTCTAAATACACTTATGTGGCACTTACTTGGGACGGTAAAGCCGAAATAGGATAATAGGGAATACATTTATAAGGGCCGTGCCCGAACCTATAAGGCTGGTGAGCCTCGCATTCGAGCTAAGTGACAAAGGCTCGAAGGCTCTTCCTTGCCAAGAAACAATCTGGGGGCAGTGGTCTGGTAGGATTAGGACAAAGTTATACTATACCAAGAGAGGAGATTTACTCGACAGGTATGTCCTCTTTAGGCACCTTGGATGTGCCCCCCTCTGAAGTAGGAGGGTAAAAAAGACATGACCCGACTCTTAAGAGTCGGGTCAGAGCCACGGCGGGTTTGGGGAGCCCAACCCGCCCCAACGGCGGGTTGAGGAGCTTCAACTTGCCCACACGGCGGGTCGACAACCCTCACCCCATCCCCATGGTGGGCAGCCCGTACTCCACTGCACCTATCTCATCATCCGCTCCACTGTGGGGAAACTCAGTAGCAGGGAGTCTCCTTCAGGGTCCATTATGTAATTTGAGTCCAACGAATGTGATCCGATTGCTCGATGTCGCTGAGGCACGACCAATTAAGAGAATGAGGTGTGACGGCATTTATTAATGTGGCGTCGTTTTAAGTTTGTGATGCACGTGTTAGATGTGTTTCACATTGTTGTCACGTGATTACCACGAGGGCGCACTAGCGGTCCTCACATGGTCCCGTCTATATAAAGGATTTTTGGTATCATTATTGGGACAATCATTTCTCTACAATCTTGAGGCCAAGACTGAGAATGTTCTCTCCTCGAGTTTCTCACATACCTTTAGAATCTTAAAGGCATTTGTCACTTTCTGACAACTGCCTAAAAATATTTTATCCTTCATCATCCGACCACCAACTCCCACGTTTCCAGGTATGCTTGGAATAGACTAAATCACTCATACACACATCACCCTAAATCCTGAAACAGAATCTCTCGTACTGTATCGATCGATTATCTGTAAACTCTTGCATATGTTTATCTTTTCTCCCATCTCGATAATGGCTGGCACATAGGGACATTGGTTTAAACTTCGTGTAGTTGATCTCATTGACTAGCTCTAGTTCACATGGAAGAGGCTTCTGGCTTGCTCATATGCGCTCTTTGGTTATCTATCCGTAAGAATCATAATATTTCATTTTTGTCCATAAAAAATCCTTTCTATTAATTCTCCTAGAATCTCTATAACTATGAGCAAATGATGAAAGCATTGTGATAAGGAAAGAAGATACCTAAATCTCTTTTTTCTCGAAAAAGTATTATCTAATTTTAAAGCTTTTGAATAGCTGTTTTTTTTTGTTTTCCACACGTTAGCTCAAGTTTCTAAAGCTCATCGAATTTCCCATGTTTTCTCATGAAAAAAAAAAAGAAGGAAACCTATCAAACTTTTTAACCTCCAACTTTGTTAAAAAGTGAAAAAGCCCACACTATTTTTAGTGGAGTTCACAGTTCATAAGATCTCACTAAATGATTATCTAACCTCATTTAGTTTTCTAGTTCTCCTATTTTGGTACTCGGTAAAAACTTAAAAATTATTTTCTAATAGGATGTGATCTAAATATGTGTGTATATATATAGAAAAAATTATTACGATGGACTTCAGAAACCTTGGCAGGTACTCATACTCGCCAGGATAACTGATACTAACCTAGAGCAAGTATGGAAGCTTGATTTGCTTAATTTGGAGTCAGTCTCGACATCCCCAATTTCATTTAGTGATCAGTGGGTTTAGAAGAAAAATAGCTAAACTCATCATAATGTTAAGTAAGAACAAAAATGTGGGAGAGATGTGTGGGAAGAGGTACAGACTGGAGAAGATTTTCTCATTGATCGCAAAAGTAAGTGATCAGGTAGTAATAATAAAGGGATACACAGATCACCTCATGTTCTAATGAATAGCAGGTGTATCTGTTAACATCTGGTATATCTGTCAAAAAAATGATAGACCAAATGCATTGCACTAGCAAATAAATAAGCAAAAAAAAAAACAAAAGAAAAATCAAACATGTTTTTTCGACGTTTATGACAAAATGGTCTGACACGTTGAGATCTAAACTTAACAGTCTAAGTCTCTCTGACACTCCATTCTGTTAAAAAATCTCGGTAGAACAATATCTCTATTTTAAATAAAGATGAATTAGTTACCTTAACTAATAATTATCAGCAATAACTACTAAATTAACTACAAAAATGTCATTACAACAGAGTAACTGATTACCTACTAAAGCTAATAACTATGAATAATTATGTATGAGAGTAAAAAAAATAAATGAATAAAACATTTTTTCTAAGAAATGAACTGCAAATATCATAATGTTAAATGTTTTACGTAATCGTATTGTTATTGACTTATAAATTATAATAGTGTTGAGCATTACGAAATTTTAAATAACATCAAATAAATATATAAAGTTGTTAATTATTATTAGGTTGAAACAAATTAATACAAAAAAATAAACAAAATTATAAAAAGGAAATAGAGTTTGTATTAAAGAAAGACTTTAAAGAAAAGAGAAATCACTTTTCCGAGTCAAGAGATCAACTGCTTCACGAGAACATCACCAAGTGAAGAATGATAAGATAGCAGATACCCTCTAAAACACGTCAACTCTTTTATATTCCTTCCGTTCCACGTCATCATGCCACCTCAGCACAACCTAAATCCAATACTCATGTCACTCTTCAATGCTGGAAGTATTTTTTCGGGTATGATATCGAGTTTTTGTTAAACTTCATTCTATATATTTATTGAATCTTAGAAATATTAGTTGAATTCATGAATATATTTGTTGAACCCTCCAACATCAGTGTTGAGAAAACACTTCATTGAAGATTTTTCTTCCACTTGACTAGAAAACAAGAAAATTAAAATACCAATATTCAATATTTTTTTCATACTATTCTATCAAATTTATGGTATCGATATTTATTATTTTCACATATTGTTTTAATATAATATTTTATTGAAATTGAGGAGAAAAATAATAATTTTTTTATAATTTACAAGATATTAACAGGCGCCATCAAATAATTATGAATAATTCTAAGAGAGATTTGAGAAAAAAAAAATCATTCTTTTCAAGTAGTTTCTCCAAATCTCCCATTTAATTTTGTTGAATCTTGCGGACAAAGAAATTGCAAGAAACTCACATGGTTTATAAGTCAATGATATCATTCTTTACTCAAAAATAAAATAATCAATAAACAAAGAGAGCTGTTGAACATGCATTATCCATCTCATGGTAAAAAGATGAATGAGTCTTACACTAACAACATCAACAACACCAGGGTTCTCTTTCTTTCTCTTCCTCAATCTTTCGTTTTCCAATTCAAGAAAAATATTAAACCAATGTAACTTGATTTTGATCTTGTTCTTCACAGGCACAACAGCGATTGATTTCGACCGAAATCACGGCGACGGCACGTTGTTTCCGGACGATTTGCAGCATAGCTTTCTTCATCCATTTGATCACAGCTGCAATTCTAGCCATCTTTCTGACAATCTATGGCCTACTAATGACTTCCAAGAATCACCATTTCCATCCCAAGAAATGGTACCTTCCACTGCTAGCTTCAATCCCATTTGGTGGAATCATAGCATTTACATGGCAATATATAACATCCATTAACCCTTCAAAGTTAATCAAATTAGCCTTTTGGTTCACCCCTATTCTCTGTCTATCACTTGGTGCTCTGTTCATTTTAATTGGGTCTCCTGGAAGTTTAGCTGCTGGTGTTTTTTCCGTTGCTTCTTCCTTCTTCCTATCCATTTATGCCTGTTATGTCAACCCCAGATTACCATTTTCCATTCAAATTCTCTCAGATTCTACTTTTTTCCCTCCTCATCGATTCTTCGTTTTCCTATCAATCAATCTTGCGGTTCTTTACTCCGCTTTCTTGGCGTGTGGAATCGGGGGAGCCATCGCTTCAGAAACCGGGTTCACTTATCTTTTCGTATTGTTCTTCATTTTAAGTCTGTTTTGGACAATGCAAGTGATCAAGAACACAATGCAAGTCACAATCTCAAGAGTGAAGTATTTGAGTTTCGCTTGTGGGATCGAAATGAGCACCCGACCTGCTTTTCGCGATACGTTTAAGTATTTGACGGGGAGCGTTTCGATCGGGTCGGTTATTGGTCCGTTTTTCAGTTTGATCTACGGGATTTCTAGGGGAATCAATTTGATGGGAGGGGATACAGATGAGTTTATGTTCTCTTGTGCAGATTGTTGCTCAGGAATTGGTTCAAGACTAATAAGGAGGGGGAATAGATGGGGTTTTGTTCATGTTGGAGTTTATAATAAAGGGTTTTGTGAAGCATCAGTTGAGGTATGGGATATGTTTAAAAGAGTTGGTTTGGAGGATTTGATTGATTCAGACCTTACCGGGTCTCTGTGTTTTCTATGTGGGGTTGCCGGTGGTGCTTTGTGTGGTTTGGTTAGTGGAATTTGGGCTCTTGTTGTCCACAAGACTTATGCTACTGAAGTTGCTATTTACGCTTTCTTGATCGGCTATTTTCTGGTAGAGTACCTCTGTTTCTTTATATTAATACAAAGAGTAAATGACACCAGGCTCCCCCGACCTTTAACATTTGTGACTAAAACGTTTGTCATATTAGTAGTCGTTCAACTTTTGAATTTGCGACATATATTTTCAAATAGGGTAAAACATTCGACACGTCACACATTTATGTCATTTTAGCCGTTCGTTCAACTTTAGATTTGCAACACATATTTTCAAATTAGGGTCAACAAATTCAACATTTCATCATTCTATTTTCTTCCATAATCTCTCCTTTAGGTTTTAGTAAGAGTTTTTCACTTTCGGTGTAAGGAATTTCACCATTCTATTTTCTTCGATAATCTCTCCGTTATGTTTTAGTAAGAGTTCTTTTACTTTCAGTGTAAGGATTTAAGCAAGAGTTTTTACTTTCGGTGAAAGGATTTAAGACGCGCATGTCACTTCGATTTTGATAGGAAATCAACAGCTCATTAAAATAAACTGCATCTCAACGAAAGTCAGAGGTTAAGGACTAAACTGAGATGTCAAATGACTAAACTTAGATGTCAAATCTAAAATGTGCGTCACTAAAATGACATAACCCCTAAAAGTTGTAAAGTCGTGTGGTTTACCCCAACTGAAGTTTTAATTCAGGTAGTAATGTTGTTTGCCTGTTTTACAGTGTCGAGTCGGAATGGCATGGCCACAAGCGTGTGTTTCGGCTTACTACGTTGCCTATGCAGCAAACCCTCAAAGTCTTCGATTCGATTCAACGATCCCAGTTCGTGTTCAAGAGCTTCAGAGATCTCGAGTTTCATCCGTTGAAAGAGACTTAACTTGACCTGGAAGGTAAAAGAAATACCACCTGGTAACTGATAACAAAAACAGAGACTAGCTAGGGAATATCATTCCCTCTCCTTCTGTTGCTGAGTAAAGTTCCTTCATCTGCTTAGATTTGTTGCTAAATGGAAAATTAACTGAAAGGTAAAATGATTAAATTTTTTCCCAAGCTATGTACAAAAATTCTTGAATTCGAATTCGATGATGTTACACCGAAATTTACAGCTTTTCAGAACTCCATTTCTGCTTTCTTCTTCATTGGAAGGTTTTTCTAGTACAGTTAACATGTTTGTAGGACTCATCAAACAACAATAACACAAATGCGTTAATACAACTTATGTGCAAAATTCCCAGTACATAACGAAACTAAACAAAGATTAATGGCATTTGATTCCAAGATGCCCACGGCCGCCACACTCTGAACACATAATGTTACCAGTTCCTCCACATCCTATATAACAATGATTATCACAAAAGCAAATGTATTGGCAAACTGTAGTGAAGAAAGTATGTGAGGACAAATAACTAGTACGCATGCAGCAATCAATTTTCATTTATGTACCCTTTGTTTTGCCCTTTCACTAAGGTCTTAAAATATCGTTAACTAAGTTCTTACCTAAGCATATATCAGTGTCCCCTACGAAGCAAGTGCCTCAGCATCAAGCCACTCACTCTAATATTTACAGAAATAATGAGCTTATACTTTCATTAAATGTGTTTCTTCACTCGCAGTAATAAACTTGTTTACTATGAGAAGCAATGTATATGCAAAGTGTTTCAAAAGGGAAGGTCTGTGTATTATAGTTTTCTAGAACTGATAAACTTGAAGTCGTAGTGGCCAAAAAGTTGAGAGTTTTTTCAGCAAGAAGTATACCTAGGCAGCGAACTTTTACTATAATTCCCTGGCTCTCCAATATTGAGTCAACATATAAACCCGATCCGGAGCAAGTGGTGCAAAGTACAGCACCTTTGGCTTCACAATCAGTACACCTGAGATTATCTCCAATTACTTTTTCTGCCAGAGATAAGCCAACAGGCTTCTCAATTCTTTCCTCTGGGATAGACTTATCATAACAAAACAGAGATTCAAGACTGCTTCTTCTTCTATGCACGTCCCCAGATGAACTTGATTCCGCCTGGTACATGAAAGAATTTGACACCATAATCTTTATATATCTAGATGCTTTATACACAAGAATTTAACATGCATGATATTATGTGTAGATAGATAGATAGATAGAGAGCACTAGAACTCTCTCCTCTAGAATTATTTTAAAATCAGGAAAAACTGAAGTACTTACCGGAAAGGGGTAGGGGATGGAGAAAATTAGTATTTCAAATGGAGATAAAAAAGAAACATAAAAAACCAAAATATGAATTAAACAATTATCTGAGTACCAGATGATGTGTGGATAGGGAAAAACTCAAAGTACCAAACAAGCTGATTGATCGTTCATATTTCTTCGCTCGAGTTCAGTAAGGCGGTAAGGAAGTAAAGAACATAAAAGGGGTTCTTATATATCCAATTAGTAGCAGCAAAGACCCCTTTTTACTGGTGGTAGCAACAAAGACCTGATATGTAACTAGCTGATAAATTCGTTTAAAGCTGAGAGCATTGCACCTTTGAGAGTATGCATTTGCACAAAACTATAATCAAATATCTCATGTTAGTTTTATCTAAGTTCCATTGAAACAGGCACAAGGGTTATTGCTTTTAAACAAGATAGGTTAAACACGCACATACTAAGTCAAGCCTCAGAGGTTTGAGATTTATTTTCTCCTGATAGAAACCAGACCAACAAAAATCTCTCAAAGAGCCAGTCAAGTGTTATTTTTCCTAATCCTTCTGAGGTTAAGACTTAAGCCTAATATCAGAAAAGAGTAAAAGAGATGCAAGACTAATAACCCTTGTCCAAAAAAAGACAATTTATAACATTACACACTTTATCCTGATCAATAACCACGTTCTAAAACTTCAAAAAGGAAATTCAGACTCTCTCATTCTCATTCTCAAGCCAAAATAAACCAACCTTATTTTAGTTTGGGACGACAATACATATACATTGAATGAAACGATTGATAGGAAAAGAATGAGTCGAAGTGCCAGGAGCACCAAAGAAATCGCATCCAATAACAAGCTACAAAAAATGAAGAACAAAGAAACAGAAAGCAATGAGACAATCCCAATCACAATATAACTTTAAACCAAATCTCACTAAACAAAAAATTCATCATAAATATTACAGAAGTTACGACAAAAGTTGAAACAATTAGAAAGAAAACTAACCCCTTGCGAAGCAGAGAGGGGCACCGAACCGTTGGAAGATACAGCGAAGATTTTGCAGAACCTGATACAATTAAAATTGATCCTAGAGTAAATCCTACTGCTAGATCTTAAGTTGCATGCGGAATTTGAAAAAATAATTGAGGACGCCAATGTCAGAGTAGTAGAATCCATTGGCGATTGCCAGCAATGCAAACGGAAGAGGGAGATTCCAAGAAATTTGCTGAAGAGAGTAATGTCTATGTAAATGGTTGAAAACTTTGGGAAAGTCGCCGAGTGAGATTAATCTGAGGGGTTAGCTATGTGCCTCTCGTTGTTGGCGACAATGCCGAGGAGTTGGGAAAATTAATGGGATTTTTGTTAATCGTACACCCTTATATTAATTATTTTATAAAAATTAATTATAATATTTATTTTTATTTATTTTAATTCCCAATCAGTCTACCTTCAAATCAAAATCAATTTGTAAAGTTTTAAAAAATTTCTTCACAAATTTCAAATGATGACTAGAAAAAAGAAAGATTATACGAAACATCACCCATTCACATCACCCATTCGCCTTACTGTTACTCTCTCTCTCTCGAAGTCACAGCATCTTTCTCTCTCTGCAAATCCTTGAGTCTTCATCTCCCACAACAAGGTAATATTTTTTTTGTCCAGGTTTCTGAGCGTTTTTTTCTAGGTTTCTGAGGGGGTTTTTTCTGAATTTCTGAATTTCTGTTTTTTGTGGATATCTGAATCACAACAAGGTTGATTTTTTTGGGTTTAGAATATTATGTTGCATGAGTTTCTGAGTGTTTTTTTCTACTGAGTTTCTGAGTGTTGTTTTCTAGGTTTCTGAGGTGTTGGTCTTGGTGGGTGTCTGTTTTCTGGGTTACACTAGGGTTGTGTACCCCTACACGATGATTACACGTGGGTCGTGTAGGCTACACGAAGACTACACGATGATTGAACAAGCCTTGTGTAGGCTATGAGGACTACACGAGGATCGTGTAAGCCTCTTGTAGGCTACATGAGGAATATACCAGGATCATGTACCCCTCGTGCAGTCTACACGATGACTACACGAGCATCGTGTACACCTCATGTAGTCTACACTATAACTACATAAGAATCGCGTACACCTTGTGTAGTCTACACGAGCATCGTGTACACCTTTTGTAGTCTACAAGATGACTACACGAGCATCGTGTACATTTCCTGATCTTATGCTTTCCTTGAATATTCTACAGGTTATTGTTTCATCAAATATGCAAATAAGATAAGTCCATAACGTTAACACAATTTCAAAAGCAAGGGTCAATGAAAAGTGCAATACTCACTACATAGAGGTTATCAAGACCAAGCTGATAGCTCATCAACTCTCCCTATTTAAGGAGACATGCTTTGGCCATCTCTTTGATCTCCCTGCCATGAAGTTTTCAGCAACTGTTTGCCACTAGTTGCTGGCTAGGGAGGCCGAATATGTCAACGGCACTCCATCTAAGGAGGAAATCCGATTTCTTATCAATAAGGAACCACTATGTTTTTCTAAGAAGGAGTTCTCGTTGATGACCGAACTGAAGTTTAGTGAAGCCTAGGATGAGAAGAAGACTCGTTCCCCCAATAGGCTCTCTGATTTGTACTTTCCCAAAGCCTAATCAATAACCATGGTTGAGCTAGAGGTGAAGTTTAAAAACTTTGAATATAAGTCAGATTCTGATGGGGTCGAGATAACTCTGATTTATTTGCTAAAACATTTTGTGTTGGGGAAGGAGAACCGTGCCCTAATTAAGAAGAGATGATTGGTTTTGGTTGATAACCTTGAAGCATTCAACCAATATTCATGGGGGGAGCTCTCGTTCTCCAAAACAATGAAATCATTATTAGTTGTGAAGAATACAAATGCTATTTTTTGTGATCTTAAAGATCAAGAAAAAAAAACGCAGAAATCCCTCGTTGTTGTTCATGGCTATTCACTCAATGGATGTCCATTTACCTTCCAAGTAGAATTTATTTTATTCTATGTAGTGATGTATTGAATTATTTGTGTTGAATATTAAATTACTCTCTTTTGTTTAAACAAGCATGGGTATTTGAAACTATTCCCTTGGTGGGTAGTTTGTATGGTAACCAGGTTTCGACCAAGGTGCCAAGGGTTCTCAAGTGGTGTCCGACTACGATAGTACCGATTGAGAATATTTGGAAAGAAATTTCTTCGAAAGAGAATGTATGTTGGTGAATTATGTTGACAGTTAATTTATATTACTTTCTCATATATTGATTTATATTTTTTGCATTTTAGTTGACAGTTCTTTCATTGGTCCCTACTGAGGAGGAAGAAGAAAAAAGCTTCTACTGATCTGTAGTTGGAGAGAAGGTATGTTCAAAATCATTTTCTACCATTCTTCTTGAACATGGACCTCGTGTATTTTAAATATCACATTAAAAAAGATTATAAATAACTTCTTACATATGACTCAAGTCATTAATAAGGTGAAGAGACTAGTTTTGGAACTAGGTAAAGTCAACGGTGCAAAATCCAACATCTACTTAATTGTTCATGTACAATGTAAGTATAGATCAAAGTTAGGTACTCAATTGGTTCACTACACAATGGTTACAAGGACCTCGTGTAATCATCGTGTAGTCTACATGATAGTTACACTGATCTCGTGTAACCATCGTATAGTCTACATAATGACTACACGAAGTCTGTGTAACCATCGTGTAGTCTACACGATGACTACACGAGGTCAGTGTAACAATCGTGTAGTATACACGATGGCTAGACGATGTCAGTGTAACCATCATGAATACTATACAAAGAAGAAGTGTATAAGAAAATTACGGAACTTACTTTTCCCTTGGGCATGTGAACCAAGCTTTAAAACATGCTTCATTTGAAAAGGTTTGAAGTCCGTTTTGGCAACGATATTCTTTCAACTTTTTTCCTTTGTTGTTTTTTCTTTTCAACCTTTTCAGTTTCCCAATTAGGTGACTCTAGGACCCGCGATCTTTATCTTCCTCTTACCAAGTTCACCAAGGCAAACGAGCTCTTCTTCTTCTCCATCGTTGGACTGCTCCGTTGACCGAATCGAATCCATCAATGCAAATATTATCGATGCAACCTTTTGTACTTCTTTTTTTACTTTTTCTTCTTTTACTTCTTCTTATTTTTTTTTTCTTCTTTTTCTTTGTTATCTTCCATTTCTTTTTTGCTTCTGTTTTTTCTTCATCTTCCTTGTTTTCACCTTCCTCCTCCTTATTACCTTCATTATCTTCTTCCTTTTCTTTGACATTCTCTTCTTCCTTCTCTTGTTTTTCTTTTTTCGTTCCTTCTCTTATTATTCCTTCTCTACCATCTCCTCTTCTTCTTCCTTCTCTAACATATCTTCATCTTTTTCATACTTCTCTCCTTCTTCATTTTTTCACTTCCTTCTTAATCTCCTTATCCTCCCCATCGCTAGCCATCATCATGGCAAATCGAGGACAAAATGATTAATCATCTGGCCACGATGTTACCAGATGATCCATCAAAATTTTAATTTGAGAAATTGCAAAGGAAATGTCTGATTGTATGGACAGAATCTTCTAATCCATTGAAATGAACTTTTGGTCCATTCCAATCAGACATTTTCTCACTCAATCTTCATGTCCACTGAACTTCTTAGACATAACATTCTTCTCCTCTATTTTTTCAATGGCCTCTTCGAACCTCTTCCTTTTCTCCTCTTTCTTTTCAATGGCCTCCTTCTCCTTATTAGCCTCATCTTCTACTGGAAATGGTGATGGAGGAGGCGTCGACTAAAAATATATAATATTAAGTAGGCAAAACAGAGAAATGTGACTACATGATGGTTACACGGACCTCATGTAGAATACACGATGGTTACACGAATCTCGTGTAGACTACACAATGGTTATACGGACGTCATGTAATCATCGTGTAGACTACATCATGATTACACAGACCTCGTGTAGACTACACGATGGTTATACGAACCCCATTTAGTCATCGTGTAGACTACACGAGATCAACGTAACCTTTATTACATTGCAGCATATCGATGCATACCTGGAGCTCATGAGGAGGCATTTGCAAGAATGCAACCCTCAAATCAGAATCGGTGTTGGTGATTTGTTTCTACAAGTAAGTATGATTTGTTTTTTAACTTAATGAACTGCACACCGTAATCTACGGGCCTCGTGTAAACTTCGTGTATATTACACGAGGCATTCACGCTCCCTTGTGTAGACTTCGTGTAGACTACAAGAGACCTTCACGCTCCCTTGTTAGACTACATAAGGCCTTCACCGACCTCATGTAGACTACACGAGGCCTTCACACTCCCTCGTGTAGACTACACGAGGCCTTCATGGGACTCGTGTAGACTTTGTGTACTCTTCATTACCATTTTTTATTGACGTTGATGATTTAAATTTTTTCTCATGACATTACAGGAGAACCTGTCTGGCCAAATGGCAGAGTTTGAGCAAGATCCCGCAGGCTGGGATATTGACATTGATGATCAGCTCTGGTACCTGCTCCTCAGCTTGCAGATGAATTTTGGAAGGAGCTGGGAACAGCCAGATAAGGTTATCTTTCCCATGAATGTGAACCGTAATCATTGGATTGTGGTTGAGCTTGATTTGATTGGTCAATGTATTCATATTTATAACTCCATGAATACGTCATATCAACGCTCCTTGTACATTGAAATAATGAAACCTTTCATGAAAATTGTCCATCGGCTATCTCAAATGATAAATATTCATGAGAGAAGACATGGGGTTCAACCCAAAGATGAGTGGAAATATGAGATCATGAAATGTCCACAATAAGAGAATAGGTAAGTGAAATATACATTTTTTTGAAAGTCCACTTAACATTTCATACATATTATTTAATTGTGTTTTTGCATTTCATGTGTTTTATAGGTTCGATTGTGTGGTATTTACCCTTAATTTTGTTGAAGCCCTCGCATATGGGAAGAACCTTTAAGAAATAACTCAATGACAAATGTTAAAATATCGAAGGCGAATTGCAATTGAGTTATTTACACGTGGTAATGTTGTACCGAAATAATATGGATATATTTTTTGGATTTTATTTTATTAAATTGTGAATTATGGATTATGAGTTTTTTTTGTTACTATATGTTTAGTGTAGGCTTCATGTAGCCTACACGATGACTACACTGGAATTGTGTAGTCATCGTGTAGACTACAAGAGAACTTCACGGGAATCGTGTAGGATTCATGTAGGCGACACGATGATTTCACAAGCATCATGTAGTCATCATGTGGACTACACAATGACTTCACGGGTATCGTGTATTCATCATGTAGACTACATGAGAACTTCACGGGAATCGTGTAGTCTTCATGTAGACTACACGATGATTTTCACGGGTATTGTGTAATCTTCATGAAGCCTACATTATGACTTCACGGGCATCGTGTAGTCATCATATAGACTATATGAAAACTTCACAGAAATTGTGTAGGATTCATGTAGGTTACACGATGACTTCACGGGCATCATGTGGGCTTCATGTAGGATTTGGGCAGGCTAATTAAACTTTATGGATTTTTATTTTATTAAATTGTTAATTATGGATTATAAGTATTTTTTTTGTTACTATATGTTTAGTGTAGCCTTCATGTAGCCTACACGATCACTACATGGGAATCGTGCAGTCATCATGTAGACTACACGAGAACTTCACGAGAATCGTGTAGGATTCATGTAGGCTACACAATGACTTCACGGGCATCATGTAGATTACATGAGAACTTTACGGGTATCGTGTAGGCTTCATGTAGGATTCAGGCAGGCTAATTAAACTTTATCACATTATTAAATAACAAACACGAGTATATTTTTATATTAATATTTAATTTAAGTATACAAATGTCATTATTTATATTTAAGTGGCTTGGTCATCCCGTTGAGATAGAGGATATGGATTTCTGCACGTTTGTCGGTTGTGGCCAATTTTCCCACAACATTTGCACTTCCTTCTCACTGCTTCATCACCTCTAGATGGAATTCTCTTTATCCTAGGTCTGCCACTTTGTCGCCTCGTTATAGGTGGTAATACCATTTTTTCATGAACCTCTTGGCTGATGACCCAATATGTTTGATCCCTGAGAGGATGTATTATTTTCGCATACACAGTAATTATAGCCTCATTTTTATAGAACCTCGAACACGTGCTGTATGTAGAAAAATTACGCCGTCGGCATGCAGCCAACGCATGCATGCATGAAATTTGATCGAGATCAAATTCTCTGCACGTATAAGTCTTAAGATGAAAGTTTACCACTACTTCCCTACCCCCATCCATGACACGAAACTTGTGGATGTCAGAAGGAAACAATGATAGTGTACGTGACACAAGATGCTTCTTATTAAGCTTAGTCTCAACCCAATCTATCATCTGCGAGGTGATTTGACAGACAGCCGTCCATCGTTCATAGAACCACCGTTGTAACATGTCACATATATTTTCTATAAAGCATGTAATGGGAAGCTTTCTAGCATCCTTCAAAACCTCATTCAAACATTATACGATATTTGTAGTCATTATATTGTTTCGCCTTCCATCAAAACGAGAACGTGCCCACCTCTCAACTCCCCCCACCGACACGTATTGTAAAATATCTGAAAATGCATCTGTAAAATGAATCATCAGCCAATCAAATTCTGATTGACGGTGTACCTTTGCTGCTTTAAAAAATAATGCGATCGCATCTTCATTTTTATTAATTGATTTGATATTTTGGCCTATATGGAAGATGCAAGCTCCATGAACCACACTGGGAAAGATAACATGTACAACATTTATTATACTTGTATGCATGTCATATATAAATACCAAGTCTTCCAGATCACCGATTACATCGTGAAATTTACAGAAGAACCATTCTCATGAATCATTATTTTCTGAATCTGCAATTCCAAATGCAATGGGATATACTTAGTTGTTCCCATCTTTTAAGGCCGTTGCGTTAACAGTAAATGACAGGCCGTATACAGCTAAAAATTCATGAACAGAGGGTCCGAGAGCCATGAAAAAATTTAAAATGATCATGCTCATCGGTCTCTATGTGTGTTGTTGTCCCTGAAAAATATTTAATATTGTTGTATTAAAATCGACAGAGTACATAGTGGATGGGATGCGTACACGAGGTCCATGTAACCATCGTGTAAACTACACGATAACTACACGAGGTTCGTGTAACCATCGTTAGTCTACACGATGACTACACGAGATCCATGTAATCATCGTGTAGTCTACATGAGGTCTGTGTAACCATCATGTAGCCTACACGAGGTCCGTGTAACCATGGTGTAGTTTACACGATAATTACACAAGGTTCGTGTAACCATCATGTTGTCTGCACGATGACTACACGAGGTCCGTATAACCATCGCGTAGTACTCGTGTAGACATTATGATGGCAAAATAAAAAATAAGTACCTGAATTTTTTTATTCTAACGTATGACAATATGCTGAGAGTATCATATAGTTGTCTTCAGGAGACCCTCGAACTAATTCCAATGCATATTTTCTATCCCTCGATGCCTTATGGTAACCTATGTTGGCACTGAAATCAAGCCAAACATCTTCAATTATGTCTTTTAGCCTATATATACGTCTAACATCCATGTATTTGGACTGTATATAATGATCAATCAATGAATATGTAGCCTGATGGTGGTCATGTCTCAAAACTTCAAATGTGCATGTATGTGTATATATGAACTTTGTAACTTTGAAGTATGGACAATTTTTCAATTTCATGGCATGTAACCTCCATTGACATGTTTTCTCAACACATACAAGTAACAGTATTAACTGGCTTGACTTAAAGATCTGAAACTCAAAATTTCTTCAGATGGCCATCATACGAGCAACCTTAAGCATCTCGGCTTTATCACTATACAAATCATCCATATTTATTATGTCTGTTACAAGATGATTCAAATCAGCTCATTGCTCACTGACCCAGTATGTTGTTCATTCAAATCAGGTTATGATGACAATGGACAAGTGGTCTCATGTTCACCACTAGTATTCAAGTCTGGAATTGTTGTATGGATGTCTCCACTGAATATAAGGATGTTTTTTTCTTTATTATTTATTTTAATTTAGGGATAGTTTAGTAATTTCTCTTATTGCTTCTTTGGGTATAAATATCCCATTGTATCTAGATTTGTGTTAACTGAATACAATGTTTTCTTCTATTTTTTCAATTGAGCTCTTTATATATAGCACCCCTACTTTCGGCTTATCTGAAGATTAGGGGTATTTTGATCATTTTCTCACTCCCACACTTAACTTCATTAAATATGTTGCATGTAAAATATTTTTACGTCATATGCATGTGAATTTAAGTGTGGTTTTTTATGTTATTTCGATTTTAGTATTTTTTTAGGGAATTATTTTTTATACCGAAAATTTTAAGATTTTGTGTTGTTTAAGGTTTTGATTTGTAGAGTTTTTATTTCCCGTCCCCTCCTTGTCTTGGCCTAACCCCTCCCTCCCCCTTTAGAAAACTATTTTTGCTTTCCTAAACTCTAAGAGAAGAATTGTAGTAACTTTCCTAAACTCTAAGGGTGGAGTTTTAAAAACTTTCCAAAACATTTAAGGCTAGGGTTTTAGAAAGCTTCCTAATTGCAAACCTATTATATAATATTCCTAAACCCTTTTGCCTCTCCTTTTGACTCCTACCTCTCTTTGTGTCGTGCAGCAACCCCCTTCCCCTCTCCTTTGAGTTGTGCAACATCCCCCTTATTCCCCTTGTGAGCATCAATCGGTCACCCCCTTCTCTTTGGTGATTTCGGCTTCTCTCTCTCCCTCATTCTCGTTCAACCTATATTTGCATGACATAATATCATGCTCCTCACCTTCGTGCCCTATTTTTCTAAAAATATTTACGCTCTAGGCAGCGGTCGTTGACTCGAGTCGTAGACGTAGTTTCCGCGTTTGCTTTTAGTAAACCCCTGTCACCTTGTATTTTTCCAACTTAAATGTTTTAGCTTTTTTCTTCTTGTCTTGCTTTTATAGATCTGTATAATACTGAGTTTTAACACCCTTTTTATGTTCATTTGTGTTTCATGAATCATTTTTTATAAGAAGTAAATGTTTTCGATAAAAGAATCTAATTTTTCATGAAAACTAGGATTTTCAGATTTTTCTATACACTGTAAAATCGACTTTCTAATTCGGAACCCAAACGATCGACTTTTAGACTGAAATTTTTATGGTAGGTTCTCAACATATTGACGCGAGTTCTGTGAAAACATTAGGTCAAAACTTGATCGCTACGTAGGTTTCAGAACCCGAACGATTGAGTTTTATTCTACAATTTTTAGGGTAGGTTCTCAACATATTGACGCATGTTCTGTGAAAAATGAGGCTTTTCATCGACTTTATGGAGTTGAACAAAGTTCCATTAAGAATAAGTATCCTCTACCCTGAATAGAAGATTTGTTTGATCAACGTTAGGGAGCTTACTTTTCTCGAAACTTGACTTGATCTATGGGTATCATCAGTTAAGAATAAAGAAGGATGACCTACCAAAGATTGTTTTTTGTACTCGTTATGGACATTACGAGTTCTTAGACATGCCTTTTATTTTGACCAATGCCCTTGCCACATTCATGAACGTGATGAATCAGGTTTTTCGTGATTTCTTGGATCAGTTTATCATTGTTTTCATAGATGACATCCTAATCTACTTTAAGTCTGAGGGAGAACATGCGAAACATCTCACAACCACACTTCAAATTTTAAAGGACCAGAGGTTGTATGCCAAGTTTAGTAAGTGTGAGTTTTGGTCATCTAGAATTGCCTTTTAGGGACACGTAGCTTCAAAAAAGGGTGTATATGTGGATCTGACAATGGCCGAAGCAATCATGAACTAGAATCGTCAAACGAGTGTTAAGGAGGTTAGGAGTTTCTTAGGTTTGGCTCTCTAGCAAACTTGGTAGCAGATGCATTAAGTAGGAAATCAGGCTCTCTAGCAGCTCACATTTCCACTCAGAAATCCATTCAGAAGAACTTCAAAATGTTGGAGTTGGAATTATTGGTCAAGATCACATCGAATATGTTTGCTCAATTGATGGTGTGACGAACACTCCGGGATAGAATATGTGATGCACAGCGTGAGGAGCTGTCCTTAGTGAAGACTACATCGGAGATTGGGAGTGCCAAAAGGAAAGGGTCTAGTTGACTCGAGATGGAGTACTCGAGTTTAATAACAGAGTTGTACCTCTTACTGAGGAGCTAAAAAGGGAGATTCTTGTACAAGCCCACTCTACGCCCTACTCGGTTCACCCGGGTAGTACAAAGATGTATCAATACCTACATAAGCACTTTTTGTGGAACAACATGAAGGGTGACGTGGTAAAATTTATGGAGCAATGTCTGACTTGTCAACAAGTGAAGGATGAATGCCAACACCCTTCCAGTCTTTTACAACCTTTAGAGATTCCAGAATGGAAATGGGAGCATATATCGATGGATTTTGTAGTGGGTTTACCAAAGACTGAGAGGATTTGATGCCATTTGGGTCATAGTCGATCGTCTGACTAAGTCTGCTCATTTTCTACCTAGACGAGCGACATTCTCAATGTAAGATTGGGGAAAGCTATAGTTAAGAAGATTGTTAGACTCTATATGGTACCTATATCTATAGTATCAGAACATGATCCAAAGTTCACTTCCAGATTTTGGTGAAGCCTTTTGGGTACCCAACTGAACTTCAGGACCCTCAAACGGATGGACAAACAGAGCGGACCATCCAAACCCTTGAGGATATGTTACGGGCATGTGTGTTGGATTTTCAAGGGAATTGGAGTGACAAGTTTCCATTGACCGAGTTTTCATACAATAATAGTTATCAAGCAACAATTAGGATGGCTCCCTTCAAAGCATGATATGGAAGAAAGCGTTGATCTCCAATTCATTGGGAAGATGTTGGCGGTAGGATGTTGCTTGGTCCAAAAATGGTCCAATAAGATAATGAAGATATTGGTAAGATTTAGAAAAGGATCCAAGCCGCTCAGAGTCAACTGAAGAGTTGTGCGGATGTACGTAGGAAGGAACTAGAATTTGTAGTCGAAGACATGGTGTTTGTCAAGATTGCACTAGTAAAAAGAAGTTATGAGATTTTGAAAGAAGGGTAAGCTTAGTCCCCATTTCATAGGACCTTTCAAGATCTTGGAGAGATAGAAGTTGTCGAATACCGTGTATCCTTACCCCCAGCTTTGGCAGGAGTGCTTGATGTGTTTCATATATCTATGTTATGGAAGTACATTTCTGACCCGTCGCACATCCTGAGTTATGAGCCGCTTCAATTACTAGAGGATTTAACTTACAAAGAAATTCTAATTAAGATCTTAGATCGAAATGTGCAAGTGTTACGTACTAAGGAGATTCCCATGGTCAATGTACTTTGGAAAAACCATCAAGTAGAAGAGTGCACTTAGGAACGAGATGACGAGTTTCGAGCACTATACCCTAGCCTTATCTAAGATCTAACTCCAACAATTTTTTGGGACGAAAATTTTTATAAAGGGGAGGATGTAGCACCCCTACTTTCGGCTTATCTTAAGGTTAGGGGTATGGTGGTCATTTTCTTCCTCCCATGCTTAATTCATTAAATATGATGCATGTAAAATATTTTTATTTCATGTGCACGTGAATTAAGTGTTATTTTGATTTTGGTATTTTTTGGGGGGAATTATTTTTTATACCGCAAATTTTAGGATTTTGTGAAGTTTAGGGTTTTGATTTGTAGAGTTTTTATTTCCCTTCCCATCCTTGCCTTGGCCGAACCCCTCCCTCCCCCTTTAGAAAACTAGTTTTGCTTTCCTAAATTCTAAGAGAAGAATTGTAGTAACTTTCCTAAACTCTAAGGGTGGAGTTTTAGAAACTTTCCAAAACACTTAAGGCTAGGGTTTTAGAAAGCTTCCTAATTGCAAACCTATTATATAAGCTTCATAAACCCTTTTGCCTATTATTTTGATCCCCCCTTTATTTGTGTCATGCAGCAACCCCCTTCCCCTCTCCTTTGAGTTGTGTGACATCCCCTTTGTTCCCCTTGTGAGCATCAATCGGCCACCCCATTCTCTTTGGTGATTTCATCTTCTTTCTCTCCCCCTCATTCTCGTCCAACATATACTTACACGACAAGCATCTCCTTCTCCTCAACTCACTACTATAAAATGGGGCTTAGATGACGGTGAGAACCCGTTATCAAAATCCTTTAATGATGGGGATGCGACTGTCATCTATCGAGTTGTCATCTAAATTCATTTGATCAAAAATCATCATCAAAAGGTGCCGTCAAAACACTTTTGATGATGGAGAATCTCCGTCATCAAACTTGCCGTAAAAATATCTTTAATGATAGGGATTGTCCATAATTATAGGTACCGTAAAACATCTATAATGATGGAGAATCCCCATCATTATAGGGTCGTTTTAAAAAAAATGGCTATGAAAAGGCAAAAACCTACCTTCCCATAACAGTTACTCATTAATATTATTTAATTTTAATCATCAACGCCACCTTCTCCACAACCACAAACTCAACTCAAAGAATTAAATCAGATAATAATAGATGAAGTAAGGAAGTAAATGCTGAATTAGCTAGAAATTGATAATAAAGTAGCCAACATTATAGCAACATGCTATAATTACAATTCAACTAAATTGATTCAGAATTCTCAGAGTAATCAAAAACTTAGAAAACGAGGCTATACACATTCAAATGCATAACCATTAGCATTACTTACTTTAGAAGGTATTGGGCCGAATCTAGCATCAGTATCTGCAACCACAACAATATTGTGATACGAAAAAGTTAATAATAAGTTCATTACTACACCAATGAAAAGAGTATAAAAATCTGGGAAAAAAAGTCACAAATTACAATACAACCAACCTACCAATAAAGCATTTAACTCTTGGGAAACATTTTTTTCATTATGTGGGCCTTATCTCCCTTTTTATGCTTCAATTTCATAAACGGAAGGTGAATCAGAAGCAGTTGTTAGATATAATAAGGAAAAAATGCAGAATGAATAATCAAGATCATCATTTATTTATGTTGAACGTGGTGAATTAGGGACGAGATCGGTATCTTTGAAGAGAAAAATTATGGTATTATATTGAATAAGAGACTACAATGAATGAGGCATTCTAGTTGGTGTATCAGAGACCAAAAACAAGTGGGTTGCTTCTACATTCTTTAACTAAACTAGAAACTGAATCAACTTACCCAACGAGCATCTAGAAGTAAATGACCAAGACGACGAATTGAGACCTGATTGAGTTTGTCAAAGTTATCCGCTAGACCATCCATCAACTTCTAACTGCTCTAAAACCCTCTCCACATTCTCTTTGCCCTACTAGATACAAAACCTTGGAAGTTTTCACAGTTAAGTGAAAGGAAGATATATAGGAACTGTAATAATACCTTAACATTTGAAAGATAGACACATTTTAGCTGTGCATTAGCTTCTTCAGTTGTCTGTGCACCTAAGACATTCAGCATTGAGAACTAAAAGATACTCAAGAGCTTGACTTATGTAAAATGCTAAACCATGCAGTGTAACATGACAGCTGTGCAAGAAAATCAAAGTGTAGAAACAATGTAATATACATAAAAGAAAAAAGAAAGTTCTAACAGGAGGAACCAAGAGTGACTTACATGGACTTTTGATTGCAGAATTATCACATCTAATAGAAAACCGAAGTTGCAAAACAAAATCAAGACCATTGCATGTATGCAAGTTGGTCACAGCAACCTGCCCTCCTTCAATTTCAGCTAAATTAACACCATTAACCTGACAAAGACATGATATCATTCTTCAAATCAAAAACTTCTCTGAAGAATTACTTTCCAACTAGAGCTACTGTCCATGGAAATAATTGTAAAAAATTGACTTCCTGTTCGGAATACAAAAAATTGGGATTTAATCCGAAATTTTTAGGGTAGGTTTTCAACACATTGACGCAGGTTATGTGAGAAAATTAGATCAAAACTTGATCTCTACGATTTAATATGAATTTTTAAAATTTCTGTCCCGATTGGGGGAAAACAGTTTTTTCGATGTCTAAGTTTAAGGTCATTTTGGTATTAATATATACTCGGTTTGATCTAGAACTTTACAGTGTTACTTTATGTATATCTGTAGTAACTCTGTAAGTTTTCAGAAGTTTTCGATATGGTTTGCTTACTGAAACGTTTTTTTTAACAATAATACCGTACATGAGAAAAACAGTTTTTTTTATGTCAAACTTTTGGTTCTTTTGGGTACCGAGATCAACTCAGTTTGGTCTAAAACTTTTAAAGTGTTATTTCATATGTATATTTAGTAACTCTGTAAAGCTTCGGAAGTTTTGAATAAGGTTTACTTACTGAAACATTTCAAACCATAATACCGTATTTGAGAGAAAACAGTTTTCTGTTGCGAACTAGCCTTAATGTTTTGGCAAAGCAATCCACCTGTGAATGTTATGAAATTTATTTTGTAGGACACTACTATATTCAAGGTCAGCCGGTAAGAAATTAAGGATATTAGGTAAAACCCTAGTTCGAGTTGTGTCAGTTCTTACCGAGTCAATGTGTTGTATTAGTTTCTGTTCTTGTATATTGTATCATACTGAATAGATAATGCTTTTGTTTCAAGAGTTTCCCTTTCATAGTTCTTTAGAAGGAGATCAATTAAGTGAAATCTTATACATATATTTGTCAGTTTGTTTTGCTCAGTCTGATAATAGTGGAATAAATTCTTATCTATTTTCCTTGTTTGACTGTTATTTTGCGATGTGTCTATTATGTTGTTGTACTTTACTACAAATGATATTCTGTTATATGAATCTGAATTTTGGTAAAGATATATGTTATAAGATATGAAAGATGATTGTATGATCACTAAATATAAAGGATTGTGTCGTTAGAGCCACGTACCCACCAAACCTCTATATGTGTTACCTCATCCATCAGGAGAGGGTCTCTAAATATACTCTAGTTAATTATGTGGGAAGGTAATTATTGCAACAGGTTCCACCTCTTCAAAGTTGCGGAATGGTACTCGTGAGAAATGTCACTTGTATGTACCTTACAAACTAACAACTTACCGACGGGTAATCTTTGTTCTGCTCTGGGTGTGGTGGCGAGTTCTGACGGAAGTTGGCCAGCGTCTCTATAAGAAAAGTTATGAATACTTTGAATGAACGATAAGTTGTGTAAGTAAAACTCTATATGATAGAATGGCATTGTTGTATGTGATTGCTTGTTTGTGAAGTTATATATGTGTGATTTACTTACTGAGTATATTCTTATACTCATTCTGTTTTATTTTATAATTTTACAGATGAGAAAGATGCATTCATTTCGGATGAAGTCTAGAGTCGCTAGCACGTGAGTAAGTCCAAGTTGTTCTTTTTGGAAAAACAATAAAGTTTTATTTTACTTCATTCAAGTTTACTTACTTTATTTATTTTCTTTCAATAGACAATTATGACTTAGTAATCTACAGTTACTTGACATTTTGAATTTTGGGTAATAAATCAAACTTCGTTTAAGTATTAATTTACTCTTGTTTAGTTTAAAAAAATTGACTTACTCGCGCGCGAGTTTGTTTTGCATAAATTATTGAAAGAAATTTTGGGTAAATTTTCAGGTTATTACGATATAATTGTTTCATGTGGGGTTCAATACCATATTTCTCAAGTAAAATTGCAGCCATGGCATTGTTTTTCATATTAGGCTCTACTCTAAGTTGATGGGACAACACCTTCATAGTACACATAGATGTGGCATTAGTCTTCCTTGATATGTGTACAAAAGAATTATCCTCATTGTAACTTTTTATCATGAAGGTGGTCCCATCCGGAGTAGGTGACGCGTGAATCCTCCAAGTGCAACCATCTCCAGTACAAATGCAAGTAACTCTAGTCACTCTTATGACATCAAATCCCTCCTGAATCACAAAACATTGGAAAACTTCCCTTAATTCTCTTATGTTCTTAAACACAAATCTTTCTTTTAGAACAACTTTATCACCTTCTTCAACTGAAAAAATGTATATCATCCATCCCTCTCGTATAATCAACAGATTGCACCCCTTCATGCTCATTAGAATCATACATAATACCATTTTCATTAACAGAATTATAATTTGATAACCCATCCACGGATTGATCATCATTCTCCAAATCATTTTCTTCAGACTCGCTATCACTATCTAAAGACTTGTCCTCAATATCACACAACCATTCATCAGCAGACTCAATGATTTCATCAGTTCCAACCTTCTCTAAATTACAGATAAATAGTTCAGTTATGTTGGTAATAGAATGAATGTTGAACATTATCATGAGTTCTTTGTCATTGTCGATGTCAACAAGACCCCCCAAAGGGCTAGGTAAGTGACAACGTATTAGGAAGTTGAAGCTTTCTTTATTCAGTTCCAACACTCTATATATATATCATCTACCAAATCTAAGTAACTATACTTATATGGATCAAGTTTGACATCAGACTAACATTGGATTGGTGGTGCACTGAGAAAATAACACTTCTCTCTCATTAGGCACCTACATTGATAGTGAATGAAATTGAGAAAGTGGTGTTTTAATTAAAACATAGTTTTATAAGGAAAAAGAAAAGTAATGTTGTTATTTTTTCATCCCTGGTGATTTTTCGTCCCTGGTTATAGAGAATCAAATTATTTTAACAATAGCACAGAACGAATAGAGCACTCGGATATGATGTGAATAATCCTCTTATAAGGGAAGTAAGCATAACAAATAATGTAGAATAATATAGTAAGCATTAGTTAATAGCTTACAGTAAGCATTGGCACTATTATAACTCAAGCGGAATAAAATCAGTAAGCATGTTCAGATCATTTGAAAAAGTCACAAGACGAACAAATTCCCACAATTTACAATCCTAAGGTAAAACAAGAAAATTTGGGTTTTCTCCTCCTTCAATGGTGGAAGAAACAACCAATAACTCAGAAAAAAAGTAGAAGAAACTAGTTTTCAGCTATGGTTTTCGGGAAAAAGAAGAAAGAATGAAAAATACCTCAGCCTTTTCCCCTCTCTTCCCTTGATTTCGACTCTCTTCCTTTGATTTCGACCTGTGAAATTGAATTTTTAGGCAATTTAGAGTTTAAGGCTTTGAGGAGAAGATTGGATAATCGTGGGTTTGAAAGGGGAAGATAAGGATCCTCGGGTTTAAGGGGAAGGTTGACATAAGGATCGGGTAAAGAGGAATTCGGGTCTGATGCTGGGTCGGGTAAGGGTCAAAATTTAAGGATATTTTGGTCATTTCATTAAAAAAATTAACCAATTTATAACATAATGGACTTATGTGTTTTTTTCTAAAACTACAGGGAGTGTCCGTATCTTTGAGGAAAATCTCAAGGGGTGTTAGTGTACTTTTTCCTAAATTTATTGTCATTGTTGGGATATTATGGGATCTGATTTGATCTTGGATGTGTAAGAAATTTTTTCGTACAGGACAAGTTCTACCAGATTTAAACTCAAATTTTTTTGTACTTATTTTGAAGATTCCTAATGCCATAGTGATTGACCAGTTTCGACCTATTGCTTTAAGTAATTTCTGTTTACAATTATCAACAAGATTATTAGTGATCGCCTTTCTATTATTTGCTCTCGTATTATTTCACCCAATCAGTCTAGGAGGTTATTGACTGAGGACTCTATGGTTTTCACTAAAGTTCATTTTTAGATTGACAACTGGTTGAAAACTCCGCTGATTGATTTGGTTGATGATCATCATTTGTTACATCCTCATTTGGAGTCCCTAATGAAAGACGTGTACATTGATCCAGGTGATTGGTGTCTCCCTATGTCTTTTCATTCTTCTCATCCAGCACTTACTTCTAAGATTGAGGGAATGGCGGTCGGCTCTATCACATACTCGCTAGTTTGGACACGTTATTTGGATGGTGTTGTTTCTTGTAAAGCTTCATATACCTCTCTTACTGAGGTTGAGAATTCTGAGTGGGGGTATGCAGATTTAGAACACATTTATTCCACCCTCTCGGTTTATCCTTACTTGGTGCTTGTTCCATGGAAAGATGCCTACTGACTGTGTTGCATGCTCGCTGCTTATTTTCTTTCTCGATGTCATCTTTGTTGTACTGTGGAGGAGGACTTACGTCATTTATTTATAGATTCCCATTTTTCTCGTGGACTATAGGATGTCGCGTCAAGTGGTTTTAGGAAGGATATTAAACTTGATGGTACTCTCTTAGATCTTCGGTAAACGGCGATGAAGATCTCTTTTAACACATAATTGAAAGCTTTATGGCAGACTTCCATTATTACCGTATTTTGGGTGGTGTGGTTCCTTCGTGATCAAGCCACTTTTGAGAATAAAAAATTTGTCTTTGCTGAAGCTTTTCCCTTGCTTTGGCGTTCAGCAGACTCATTTAAGATTGGCACGATGCAGAGTTCAATTGAGGAGCTTTTGACACTTAAAAAATTTTATCTTTTAAGCTGTCCTTCTAGAGCATCGCGTATCTTAGAAGTTTTTTTACATCCTCCCCCATCAGATTGGATTAAGGTGAATACAGATGGAGTGGCTTTCGGTAGTCCTAAGCATAAAATTGTCGAGGCATTTTTTGATCGTCTAGAGGATTTGTTGAAATTTGTTATGCTATTCACCTTGACGTATGTTTTGCTTTCGAGGCTGAGTTAGCTGGCGCAATCCACGAGATTGTTTATATGATGTCCATTCTTCGTTCTAGATCTTGAAAAGTTCCCTGATGTTGGCGTACTGTTTAGAATAGATGTTTAAATTTAATCGACTAGATTAACTTGTCGTCACTCATATTTATCGGGAAGGTAACCGAGTTGCAGATTATTTGGCATCCATGGCCTCTAGTATAATTACTATAACTTGGTGGTGGAATATTCCAAATTTTTATTCTTCGTTTATTTTCGATGATATTTGTAACATGCATTCTTTTATGTTATGTTGATTTTTTTTAATAATATGTTGGGTTGGATTAAATGATGATGGTGCTACGGAGGTGCCAGCCTAATTGGGATGTCCTGATACACCTACTGATTTCTTTCGCTAACAACTTTATATAAAAAAATATATAAATTTAAATGAAATCGGCTAACGTTGAAGAATAAAAAAATTAGTGGAATGTGAAATCTTAGATATTTGGTGTGGAATGAAGACTCATATTTGTCAAGAAATCATATGAATGATTCTTAATTCATCAAAAAATTTACAATTCAAACATTAGACCGATCATTCTCATTCGTATTTCACCTTCCATTACCATCAATCATACACCTCATTCCTTGGGAGAGTTATCCATGTCCTTGATTGAAAAAAAAAAAAGCAAATATAGCCCTTGTCTTTTTGAGAAAATATTATGAATATTGGAAAAATTCAGATATTTTAATTTTAAGTTAAAAGAAATATAAATGAAAAAAAAATTGAACCTCCCAATTGAATAATAGTTTACATAATGTAATAATAATATCATTATTGTAGATGCTCGAAATTTACCGTCAGATCGAATTTCCATGCGTCACCTAATGAATTCAACAATATGCAAGATAATGAAACGACGAAGGATTATCTGGATACCGGTGTGGTGCCCGGCCTAATACACTCCGACGCTCAAGTCAGTAAGGTGTATTTGAAATTGTATTTTTGAGGGTTGAGAGAATGCATACCGTCTTTGTGAGGGGTCATCATCTATTTATACTGAATGAAAGAGAGCATTTGAAGAATATTCTCCTCGGATAAGTTATTTTTCAGTTATTATCTTATCACTTCAAATAACTTTATGATTATTTCGGGCTGTTCAGATCATGTTTCTATTACGTGGGAGGGGATGATCCCTCGGACACGATGAGCCCTCGGTCATCTTGGTGACCTCAGACATGGTGAGCCCTCGGTTATCCTGGTGACCTCAGACATGATGAGTCATCGGTCATCCTGGTGACCTCAGACCATGTGATTTTTTATCCCCATAATTATGATTGACAAAAACTCTTGAATCTTGACTCTTGGCCATTTGATTGTTCCAATCTAATGTAAATATTGTTCTCCCTTCTTTTTAAATTATATTTAACTATTCTAACAAAGTATATAAAATATCTGCCAAGATTTTGAATTATTTTTTTAATTTTGCAAGGATTATGATCTAAATTTTGTAATATTCAACTGTGATCTTTTTTTTTCAAAATTACGTTACAAATCTAAAGGGAATGGCGGAATATGACTCAAGCCCACGACCTCTAGGATATGGGTGTGGAGATTTAACTAATTACGTCAACTCAACTTATCATATAGATCCTATATTATATGTAACTAAATTGACTCTAATAGAAAATGAAATAAAAAGATTGATACTTGTTTCCCCCCTTAAAAAGGATCATTTAAGCCAGAATGATCAAAAATAAAATTAAAAATTAAAAAAAGCATAATCCTATAACTATGAATGGTTGTTTTTAGTTTAGTGGAAAGTAGATTATACGCACGTAATGTTTTCACAGAAATTGTACTAAATAACAGTTTCTACACACCTAATTAGGATGTTTGTCATCTTTTTAAATTCGTTAGATTTCTGTCAAATTTTTTTTAATTACATCATTTTGTTAATAGATGTAACCACCGTCGTGATTAATTAAGTAATAAACTTATTTTTGAATTTAGTAGATTTTTTTCATTTTTACATTTTATAGTTTAAAGCATTAATGATTCGACATTTTGTGTGAGCGAGAGACTTGATAGGAGAGAGAGTGAGATTTTAATGCTAAAAAAGAATTGGAGAGATATTTGATTTGAGAGATAGAGTTTTGATTTGACATGAAAGAGAGAAATGATGAGAAAGAAATTAAAATATCAAAAAGTCTGGATTATTATTTTTTGAGAGAGGGAAAGACGGAGAGAGAGAGTTAGAAAGGGAAAGTTAGTTGAGATATATGTAAATAATTATTATTTTATTTTGATTTACATTTATATTATTTTAATGAGAGGGAGATTTTAATGATGAGGTAGAAATTTTGATTTTGATTTGAAAGAAAAAGAATTATGATTTGATATGAGAAAGAGTGAAATGATGAGACAGGTAAAAATAACAAAAAAAATGGATTAGAGAGGATCCATATATAATGTAAAAAAATATTAACGGTTACATTTAATTGAAATACTTAGTGTCAATCATTTACGTAAATATGATTCATATATGCACGTAAATAAAGATTAATAGTTATTTGTAAAAGTAAAAAAACTTACTTATATACTGAATATTTGTTTTAAAAATCCATGTCATTGACTCATTAACTTTCCTTGTAACCACGAATTTATAGTTATTGGTAAACAGAAAAAATATACTTATATACATAATAAATATCATATTCACAAATTACTGATAGTAAAAGTTAACTTACAATACTTAATAAATGTACTGTTAAATTTAAACATGATATCTAATAAATGTACTACTAAATTTAGTCCAGGATTCATTGATAAATCATAACATCATTCATGATTTTTTCATATAACACATTTTTTCATACAAGTTACTGATGAGAGAGAGTGTTATTAGGCATGAGAGAGAGAAAGAGATAATGGTAATGTTTTTCAGTTTTAGGGTTGATGAGAGAGAGTGCGTATGATAAGGTAAGTAATTAACTATTGATGGGAGAGATTGTGATTTTAGGCGTGAAAGAGAGAGAGTGCAATATATATTTTTTTTATGATGAGAGAGAGTGTGATTGATAAGATAAGTAATGATTTTTTATGAAAGATAATGTGATTGATAAAGTAAGTAATAGTTATTTGATTAAAATATTTAAAATTTAAATTAAAGTGAAAGAGATATTTTGTTTTGATTTGAGAGAAAGATTTTTATGGATATGAATAACGGATTGGAGAGAGAGAATAAAGACGAAAAATTGTAAATATATATTATTTTATAATTATTTCATTTACATTGAAGGACATTTACGGCATTTATATTACAAAAATCATGGGTTCAATTACAGATTTGACAAAAATCTAATAGTTTAAAAGGTTGATAAAAATCTAATTAGACATTATGATATTGCAATTTGCCTAAAAAGCACATTTTTCTATTGATTAATGGAAATTTTAGAAGTTTTTATATTTTGTGTTTTGAACTTTAGACTCAAAATTTTAGGGCAATTTGGGGATTGAAATGGGGGAAATGATGTAATTTTTGCTATAAGGAAAGAAATCTTGAAGTTAAAACACTGAAGAATCTTGACAGTTGGTTTAAATGAACTTAGTAGACAATAATTTTTGTCAAACATATTTGTTATAGCTATTGAATTATGTTTATATTTTATAAACAAAACAAAGTAATATTCTTAAAATAGATCAACAGTATATGCATGAATGAAATCTAGGTGGAATTCATAAAGGAAGGGCAAAATGATAAATTTTGAGGCAAATAAATCTTTGATAATAAAACCAATAAATATGGTTTAAATTACTTCTCATAACGTTAGAGGCAAAGTTATATATAAAGAGGCAGTTGGACAATGAAGTTAAAAAAATGAGGACTACTAGTCAAATGTCATTATCAGTGCTACTTTCTCTTGTTCTTAGTTTGAGCTTTACCTCAATCCATGGGAGGGAAATTGGAGCAAGTGATGAAAAAGTTAAGTCCAGGGTTTAAAAGAGAATTGCATTTTGGAGTAAATCTAAAAGGCGGTATTCCACTTTCTACTCCTGATCCTGGAACAAACCCTATGCCTCCATCTGTGCCTTTGGTTGATTTGAAGAACGAAAAGTTGAGTTTCAGAGTGTATCCAAAAGACGGTATTCCACCTTCTGCTCCTGATCGTGGAAAAAACCCTAGGCCTCCATCTATGCCCTTGGTTGATTTGAAGAACGAAAAGTTGAGCTTCGGAGTGTAGCCAAAATGCGGTATTCCACCTTCTGCTCCTGATCTTGGAACAAACCCTAGGTTTCCATCTGTGCCTTTGGTTGATTTGAAGAACAGAAAGTTGAGTTTCAGAGTGTATCCAAAAGGAGGTATCCCACCTTCTGCTTGTGATCCTGGAACAAACCCTAGGCCTCCATCTGTGCCTTTGGTTGATTTGAAAAATGAAAAGTTGAGTTTTAGAGTGTATCCAAAAGGCGGTATTCCACCTTATGCTCCTGATCCTGGAACAAACCTTAGGCCTCTATATGTGCCTTTGGTTGATCTAAAGAACGAAAAGTTGAGTTTCGGAAGAAGGCGGTATTCCACCTTCTCCTCCTGATCCTGAAACAAACCCTAGGCCTCCATCTGTGCCTTTGGTTGATTTGAAGAACGGAAAGTTGAGTTTCGCAGTGTATCCAAAAAGTGGTATACCACATTCTTCTCCTGATCCTTGAAAAGCCTCCATCTGCGCCTTTGGTTGATTTAAAGAACGAAAAGTTGAGTTTCTGAGTGTATCCAAAAGGCGGTATTCCACCTTCTGCTCGTGATCCTGGAACAAACCCTAGGCCTCCATTTGTGCCTTTGATTGATTTGAAGAATGAAAAGTTGAGTTTCGCAGTGTATCCTAAAGGTGGTATACCACCTTGCTCCTGATCCTGGAATAAACCTTAGGCGTCCATTTGCGCCTTTTTTGGTTGATTTGAAGAACGAAAACTTGAGTTTCGGAGTGTATCCAAAAGGCGGTATTCCACATTCTGCTCCTGATCCTGGAACAAACCTAGGCCTCCATCTATTTCTTTGGTTTATTTGAAGAACGAAAAGTTGAGTTTCGGAGTGTATCCAAAATGTGGTATTCCACCTTCTACTCCTGATCTTGGAACAAACCCTAAGACTCCATCTGTACCTTTGAAGTTTGATGAATTGTATGCGACAAAACAATCAGGTCGTCCACTAGGCCACCCCGCTATGATAATCCGCCTAGTTCCATTTGAGGGTTGAATTTGAGTTGTATTCTGACACATTTTTGTCATCATGATCATAATAATGGAATTTTATTTATGGTACTAGTTTATATGTTCTGCTAGCATATTATTCTATTCAAGCTTTAATGAATGAGCATGGTAAAATGCATTTTCAATCTTCTTAGTTTGTTATGTAGTATATTGATGTATAAAATTATTATAACATGACAATACACATGACTTGACACACTACACATTCTCATGATAATGGTAAATTGTTATTTGCTTATCTTTTTTACACATCGTTGTAACATAACATGAGACTAAATATATGAAATTGGTTCATAGACAATTCAGGATCTAATTGTCAAGAGTAGTTTACTCTCTTGAGATGTATGATCTAATCTAGACGACCCACAAGAGACAAACTGAAAAGGCAAAAAGAGTCATTTTATTTATTTATTTATTTAATTTTGCATTTGTCAGTATGTCCATATGTGATCGAACGATCTTAAATGTCAAACTACCAACTTATAACAATGACGACCAATGTGCTGATACAGAACATTATTAAAAAGTAATAAAGAAGAGAAGATATGAAATGGATAGAATGTAAAGGTTGGAATATATTTCAATTGATAATCAAATATAGTTCATGAAATCTTGATTGAGATATAATTATTATAGAGAAAAGGGAAGAAAATCATATTGAAAATTGTTTATGTTAAGAAAGCAAATTGTTTTTCTTGGTTCTTTTTTTTAATTAGAATTAATCTTGCTTAGGATACAGAAAACTCCAAGCAAATGATAAAGGAAACGTTGAGTTAATCTTTATACCTCAATCACAACAGAATGAGACCGAGTTACCTTTTCATGTTTTATCTATAGGTAAAGAAGAGAAAATTAGAGAATTTATGACACTGAACGGGAGTCCTTGATCGATAATAGAGATTGATCCACCATTAAAAACACCGCTACATAGGATCTTCTATGGCTAATAACTTGAAAGAATATTTTGTCATAATTTAATGTGAGGCAATCGTCACCTAACATACAAAATTAATTCAAAATTTCATTATTATGTTTGCTTTAGGTGGTACTAATTACCAACAAGTTTTGAAAAGACAATTGTGCCCTTCCTTTAATTGCATTGAAAGTCTATCTGGTATTTATTTTCCCTCCCGTTTTTCGTCCTCATCTATTTATATAATCTTATTTCCTTTCAATATTTGTATTCTTCAATTAGTTCCCTCACGTTTTTTATTCCCAAATTCAAGTCTTTGATTCTCCTCTAACTTAAATTACAATTTTCCCTCCACCAATTAACATTCAAATATAAGAAATAAATATGAACAAATCACAAAAATATATTTCATGAATGCATATTGGACTATTACATTAAAAAATTATAAAATAGAAATTTCATTTTTAATTTATAGGATTGTTTCATGTATGTCAGAATGTGTGTGTATATGTATGTATGTACATGTATATGAAAATGCACAAATTATTTTCCAAAATAGATCAAAAGAATATGCATGGATAAGATCTATAACATGAATTATGGTTCATTCTTCATTAATGCTAAGTGTTAACAATAACATGCTGATTAGGTAACTAAATATTTGATACGGAAATCATTAAATTGTCATTCACTCTACTTCCAATAAAGTTAGAGCCAAAAGCTATGACAATAAAATATTCGACAAAGAATGAGGGCTAATTGTCAAATATTATTATTAGCGTTACTTTCTCTTGTACTCAGTTTGATCCTTGCAAATGGGAGAAGGAAAAATAGGAGCAAATGATGCAAAAGTTTTGTCCACATTCGTGCAAAAACAAAGAGAGTTGGGGATTCGAAGGTTGAAGAAGAGTTCAAATTTGATGGCCGTTTTTTTTAATTTCACCCCCACCCCTCTTCCATTTCAGGGCTCATTAGAAGTTGTTTATCATAATAATTTACTTTAATAATGGTAACTATTATTTACTTCACTAGTTACTATGTTCTATGGGGATCCCTACTTGTTGAGAAACTTAGTTGATCTCTTATCTGTTTGGTCTGTTTTAGATAAGTCTTGGTCCGCCTTTACTTTTTTATTTTTCAGTTAGTGTAATCTGGACTCTTCGTATTGTCATCGATCGTTCTAAAAAAATGACAGATTATCTATGTTTCTTCTATTGCTCATTTGTTGGGATTTTAATAAACTCACTAACATAGATTACTATTATCGTAGTTAATTTAAGTCGTAGAAAATAATATATCGAATATATTAATGAATCAATCTCAGGAAAATCAAAAAATAGAACATCAGATTTAATCGTGAAAAATCCTTCAACGTGAAGGAAATAATCGCGGGACAAACTCCGAATCAGATTTTCACTATAAAACTAATAGAGTTACACAAATTCTTTTCTAGCTAAAACTAGAGGAATACACTAATCAAAAACTGATCTACGTTACCAATAACGATGGATACACTAATCTTATTAAATGGACAATCAAGACAACAATTGTAGATTAACAAAGAAATTACCATTGAAAATGCTATATAATTCTCACGAAAACATCGTCAGATTACCGAGACGACGAGAGCATGAATTTATCTTTTACTGCGAGATAAATCCTCTCCCTTTTTCTCTATATTTCTCCCTTACGTTGCAATGTGCGATCCGCCCCTACGGCTGAACCAACTCAGCTGCTTCTCCCAAAATTCTTTCAAAATATGTAGATGATGGCTGCAATTTTTCTACGGGCGGCTATTGAAATTGTGACCTTATCTCAATTAGAAGTCTAGCGGCAAAGAAGAAAACCCTTTCAACAAGGGTTTTAATTGTGTGTTACACAGAACAATACCATACACCTAGCTTCAATTTGTTGTTTATCATTCGGCAAGATTATGGTCAAATCCAATAACCCAATAATTGGGCTCAATGCTTCTATGGGCCGGAGAATAAGGTAGCTTATGTCTCCTTCTATTGGAGGAACAGCCCAACATTATTCTATACTATTGACGAAAAAGAGCATGATAGAATGCATTGTTGGTTCCCCAAACTTTTTTATGTGCCGTAGTAACGTTCGCGGCTGTTATGACAACACAACCGCAACACATGATGTTTGTTAAGGATAAAATTGTTCTTAGCACTTTTTTGGGTATTTGGATTGAATGAACAACATAGATTAGATCATCATAGATGATGTTGGTTTGCTTTCTGACAATCCAAATCGACTCCTGATTTTTTTAAAAAAATTATTAAAAAAGCACTAAATGATCGAGTAAATTTGTATTGTCGGAAAGAAAATGAATAATTTGGATCTTTGAAAAAGAACTAGAGAGATTTGTGCCCACATGAGAACGCAGAAAAAATTAAACAATTTAGGAACAGTAAACAGTAACACAATATACATTATTTATATTACATACTTTTATGTCAAGTATTTTATATTACTTAAAAGAAAAGAATATTACATGGAAAATACTATCACATCATACTTGTTGCTGAAAGTGCAATTGTTACCCAACATACCAGATTCTTTAAACATTAGATTATTATAGAATTTTACACAGTACCATAGGATTTTCTGATGAGAATATATCATTATCAACTACAAGTAAAAAGTGTTTTAGAAAGAATTACTAATGATAAAACCCAATAAGAAAATAGAGGAAAAAAGAGGGAGGGAAATCATGATTTCTCTTCTCTTATGCTAAAAATTATTTACATTCTTTAAACAATATCAATATTAAGCCACATGTAGTGTCTATTATACAAAACAAGAGACCGATCAGTCTCTCAGTCTTATCATAAATATTACAAACAATAAACAATTGCAAACAATACAGAAATTTATAAAGTCTGAAGCATGCAACAACAAACAGATGAGAAATTGTATCGGACAGATCACTGAGAAAAAGAAAAACGAAATTAAGATCCAGTTTAGTTTTTAACGAAATATTACTTTTTTATAAGAAAAAAAACCAAATTGCCCATTACTAGATGGCGTCTAGCAAAAATCTCTACTAAACCCTGCTTTAACATGCTGAGTAACAATTGTTAGATTGCAGTCTAGCGAGAGATATTTTGACTAGGACATCGTCTTACAGTCACCAAGTTTCAACAGAAAAAAAAATAGAATTGGCAACTTAATTTTTTCACTTGTAAAAAAAAGCTAAATTTCCTTAAAGAAAAAGTCAGGGTCTTAAAATCGTTTTTTCCCCCTTCTGAAGGGTCCATCCATGAATTTCTCTCTAAAGAGATCCTTATCTAAGTCCACATTACCTATGACCTTCATCGCCTAAATTTGTATTTATCTGTATAAACATCATGCCACAGTATTTGCAGAGTTGCGATGGATCTCATCCGCACGGGCAGTCGACACGTAAATAGCGTTCTGCAATGAGCTATGAGTTCTTCCATAGCAAGCGTAAACCACAACTCCTATCAGCATCCATACAGAAACACGAGCCCAGGTAGAAGATCTGACAGTTTAAAAGTGCATTGGCATCAGATTAGGAATATGATAACCAAGAAATTATGCAGTAATCACGTGGTATAAACTCGAGAGATAATGTAAAATGTTTAGTCAGTGCTTCACTTTTTCTTTTGCATATAAGCAATCAAAGAAAGTCTCAACTACCAATAGTTTTTTTCTAATGTCATGAAAAGAGCAAGATGCCCCAATTGATTTACTAAACAAGACATTAGAGAGAGAATTTCCATAAGTGCAGAAGTCAGCAAACAAGTAGAAGAAAATCACAAACATTGAAAGAAAACTATTTTCCTTCAATTAAGAAGAACCGAATATTTCATTACAATCAGAAATTCTAATAGAAAATGTAGCAGGACCTCCCTTCCACACAGTCCTTAATCCTCACTAATATTTCAGTCTTCAAATAAATCATAATAGATAATCCACTAGAAGAGAAAATGATAACAATAAGATAGCGTAATAGAAAGAATCTTACCCAAGATTTATCAGTAAGTAGACATTAATGAGAATGCAGGCTATAGGTAGCAGAGGAACGAACGGGCAAATGAAACCTGGAAGAAGAGAAAAGAGAAATTATTAATCAGGAAATCACAGAACTCTACGTAGCCAAGCATATTTTGCTGGCTATAAAATCATTTTGTTAAAATTGGATAACTAAGATTGTAGGGTGTATTTGTTTATTTTTATCTTATCTCTAATTTATTAAATGACTTTAATAGCAGGACTCCCACATATGAGAGAAGGATTAAAGCTAATTCTTATGTGCTATGAAATATTAATATTCTTGGATTTTTGTTACATGAACACAACAAATAGGTGAATTTTTTCTCATTTTTATTCTGCTACATGAAAGACCCCTTCCTCTAATAATGATGAACTTCATTATAAATTTCAGGGTCAATAGAATACCGTCTACATACTATTAGTAATCGTACCTCCTGTGTGTCCAAAGCTGTGCCTTGCGTCATCCTGATCTATACATGTCAGCACAATCAGACCAGATAGAAGAAGAGTACCACCAACTCCACAAACTGAGTATCGGAGAACGCTGATAACATATAAACAATGTTGTTGCAGAATAAGTATTTTTTCCGAGAGGGAGGGAAGAGTAAGTAGATACTGAATTATGATACTGGCAAAGCAAAACAGTTGATGGAGCGACCAAAAGAATCCCATTACATAAAGCAAACATTTAAACCTAGTCCTCATACAAGAAATTTTATATCACTGAAAAAAAAAGAAAGGAAAATTTTAAAAACCATAATTCAGCTAAATCATGATAACAAAGAGAAAAATATATAATTGTCACTTGTAGATCGAAAAGAAGCACAAACGACAACCTTGGGAGACTCAAATTTGAAGCTGCATATGTGAGGAGAAAGATCCCTACGCAAGTCAGCATTATGGTCCAGCCAGCAATTTTACGCCTGTTATTCTCATCTAATAAGTCTGCATAAAATTTTGATCAAATGTAAGTAAATAAGATCCACTATCCACAATTGTGTACACGCTTAAGGACTGAAAATCTTGAAAATACACCCCATACATTATAGAAAAAACAAAACAACATCAAATTTCATGGATGGTGTCCAGATGTTAGGACCCAGGTGCAAGGTGAAAGATATAGATTCTGTTTCCCATAAAAAAGGTGTAGTATATAGATCGAATAAGTTATTTTGAACAACTGAACCTGGCTGGGCTAACCCAATTTAAATCTTTTTTTATCGTTAAAAGGTGAAAAGTATTATTTACAAAAGAAACCCGAGAAAGGATAGATACGACGTAATAACTGATCTCTAGCTACAAGGGTAGCAAGGTGAAAAGTGCTATTCACAAATGAAAACCCAGCCAATACTTAATTTTTGGCCATAGGGAGTTGAGCCCCCTGGCGTCTCGGGAAAGATTGTAAGGTTTTGCCCTTCTTTTTAAATCTACAAAAACGTTTTTTAAGATCTCCACATTTTTGGGCAGCGTGGGCCTTAGAAATGGCTCGTTAAGCTGAAAAGATGCTCTGCATTTTAAAAGCAAACAAATATCCAATCATTTCTGTTACAGTTTATTAAACCTCAATACATTAGCCCGTATGTATATATTGGTAGGACAGCATTATACTACTCTCCTGATTAGTAATTAATAAGATCTTATTTCTTACTTAAAGAGAATAAGCACACAATATCTGTGAAGTAGAGACAATGCCGAAGTCAGCGTATCAAAGAACTTACAGTTTCCTTGAGCAAGATATTTCCCTATAACGGGTAAGTCAAGCGATGCATCCACTTTTTCTAGTAATGGCTTAATACTATCCTTTGAAGAGCTAACAGTGTTCTCTAAGTCTTCACTGTTGATCTCCTTGGTACTCGCACTATCGGCCCAAGAAAATGAATCAATTGACTCCTGGAGAGATGCTGGCAATGGCACCTCATCTGGTGGGACATATCTGAGTATCAATACAGATATAGCTACCATAGTGAAAGCAAGAAGGGTACCAACACTAACCTGCATAAGTGGGTAATCATCTACAATTCAGTATTCACATGACACAGTAAAACCAAAAAACTCAAAATAGTTGCATAAGTTTACTCTTTATACTGCTAAACAAATTTTAAGAGCGGAGAAAAAACTAGTGTGGGGTATAGCTCGTAATTCAGCATCCTGTAGTCAACTCACAAAATAAGACACTCTATATAAATAGACAATTTGATATGGCCCCAGATAAAATAAGATTTATTAGTTGCAATATTCCAGATTATCCGGGAAAAAATAAACTAATGCAGATCACTGGTAAAAAAGAAAGTAAATGCACCACTTTTTAATTAGACCATTGAAAATGAAAATTATGCAAAAAAGAAAGCTAAGATGGATGTCCATCAAATAACACGTACGCGGTCCAGAAGTAACTAACAAAATTCCTAGTACCATGAGAAGTGAATGTTAAACTAGAGCAATCTCAAAAATTGGACAGCTTCTGAGCTCTATTTCAGAACTATGATTGTCAAATGGTTATTTTACACTATATATGCATGATTAAACTGATTTTATTCTACCAAAAGCATAACGTTCCAAGTAAACCATGATATAGGACACCTAAAATGGTCAACCCTTTAACTGTGCTTGATATAAGAAAGACAGGAAATAGACATTCGAAGACAAATAAAATAAAATAGTGATTTTACCATCCCAGCCAGCTGTGAAACATCCATAAAAAAGGCCAAGATTGCAGCACCAATGCCAGTTGCTATGGTGCTCTTTAAAGGAACTTGAGTGCGCCTATTAATATCTGAGAAAAATGGAGGCAACAACCCATCCCTTGCCATTGCCATCAAAATTCGTGGCTGACAAGCGCATTTAGATATATGTCAACAGACAAAAGATAATAAAAGAAGAGAGATACATCAACAGACAGAAGATAATAAAAGAAGAGAGATACAAGAAACCTAAATGTGCTGACAACAACGAGATCTATACTGAAAGGAAAACGAAAAACGAAAAACAAGCTGTAACTGGGAAGCAATTATGGAACTTAGCTGCCAAGAAAGTACGTCAAGGATTCCAGTTATTTACCTGGGGGAGAAGAGACCCCATCAATGTTGAGCACAAAGCAGTAACAGCTCCAACAGTTATAACATACCTGGAAGGAACCACAAATAGATGGTGTTCAATCAGAATGACTGAGCTGACTTTGTGGAAAAATGAAGTTACATACAAATACACTAAATATCTCATAATAGCAGTGCACTTACGCTGCCCACTGCATTCCATGGCTAGCAAATGCAGAAGAAATGGGGGTGTCGGGATCCATTGCATAGTAGGGTACCAGACCAACAATGACCACGGAGACCAGCATATATAATACACAGCAAATAGATAGCGCCGAGGCTATACCCAATGGCAGATCTCGTTGGGGATTCTTAACCTACTCGAGTGATTATTCAGAATGTCAAGTCATTTTAAATAACAACTTTGCAGGAATAGAATTGACTTTAAAGTTCTTGTAAATTAAAAACTAAACAAATAAATAAGAATAGAAAATCAGAACTTACCTCCTCAGCTGTACTGGCCACGGTATCAAAGCCAATGTAGGCAAAGAAGACTGTTGCAGACCCTGAAAGCATCCCATCCACTCCAAAGGGGAAATATCTATTTCATATAGATAAATCAAAACATTTGTTAGAACGTAAAGGTATAACATATAGAGATGAAGGAAATAAGAAGTAGATGTTAAATTTGTGGTTAACATTCTGTTAAATAGTGAGGCTATGCATAATGATAAATCAAAACACTTGTCAGAAAGTCCAATATACATATGAAAGCCACAATATCTGAAGAGGAGAGTTACCCTGTAGGAACTTCATATCCACTCCATCCAGACGTAAAGCCAAGATAAGTGCCAGCTACGATTACAAAAACCATTGCACATACATTTGCTGTCGTCACAATGGCTTGTGCTCGTGTACTCTGACGTTGTTGGAATCGAAAGAGCGTAAAGAAAAACGTTTATTATTTATTCAAACTTCACAATAAAATACTTTGTATTTTATAAATAGTTAGCTTCATACCTCCTTGATTCCCACACACAACAGCCCAGTGACAATAAGTACTAACACTGCTGCACATGGATCAACAACAATATCGAGTCCAGGAATGGATTGACGGGCAAGGAAAGCAGGTAGACTATCTGCACCTCCAAATAGCATCGCCTAGAAAAAAAGGGCTAAAACAATTAGATAAGTACTGTAATAAATATTAAAGCGTGAGAGTCTCCGATAGTTGATTTTATATTTCAGTTATAAAAAACAACCACCTGAAGCACTCAATAATTTATTTCTGAGAACCGAGAGTACAAGGAAATTAACGCACCAGATTTGGGGATATGCCACGAGCAACAGCTGAGCCACCAATTGTATATTCCAGTATTAAAGCCCAACCAATCAACCAAGCAACACTAGAAGAACAAATAATAGGATCATCCCCAACTTGACTATGGTGAAGAGAACTAGATGTCACTTTAGTCATGCTAAAAAAATCTAGAACATCAATGACCTTAATAGGATCTTCAAACCCAATCAAAATCAAAACCATACTGGTTAAGAAGTTTGAAATTTACATGAGAATCTATGCTATAAACTCGTTATGCAGACATGTTAAAAAAAGGAAGAGCAAAAGAGTCAAAGATGCTTTTCAATTCTGGGAGGAAAAAAAATGAATTTCAATTGGCAATATAGAATCTAGTACGCACCTTAAAGAAGTATCAGCTTTATGATAGACTAAAATTTTCTTAGTTTAAAAAATAAAGTGATAAAAGCTTACCCTTCTCCAACGCATATGTATGAGTAGTGATAAGCACTCCCAGCAGATGGACAACGACTTGCAAGCTCTGCATAACAAAATGCTGAAAGAGCAGCTGCTATTCCAGCTATCAGAAAGGAAAAGGCAAGAGCTGGTCCAGAATGCTCTCTTGCAACAGTTCCGACAAGAATATAAACTCCAGCTCCAATTGTAGAGCCCACTCCTAAAGAAAGGGTGTAAATACGAATATGAAGTAGGATAAAAACATTTAAAGCTACTAATATAAATTGAAAGCAGGAGTACAAAGTCAAAAGACTCTACACAATTCCATTAAGATGACATACACTGCGACGCTAAAATGCATATCCAGAATATTGATGCATCAAATAATGCTGACAACAGAAAAGAAATTAGCAAACTGTTTCAAATCTGAGCTACTTGTCTTCCTCTCTATTATGATTGTTTCGGTGGTTCATAATGGAAGTTAATAATAGTAATCTAGAATGAGAACGAAAAGAACTTAAAATTGATGCTTGACCAAACTGAACCTCAACTTTGAACCACAGCCTTGGAGCAAGAACTATTAAATGGGAAATGGGAAATGGGAAAAAAAACAGAGCAATTAGTCATAACATAACCAGAAACCAAAGTTAAGTGCAATAAACACATGATAGAATAAGCGCAAAGAAGTCAATTCTAGAAACATGCTTCAAATTCAAAGTACTTGAAATAATAAAAAACGAAAAAAACCAAACCACTTCCCAACGGTATGTTCCATGTTTGTTTCGATAATGGGGATCTAATTCTAGGTTATGTTTCAGCTCGGATTTAACATAGTTTTAAACGTATACTGGGGTGTGATAGAGTAAAAATCGAAGAAGTGTTTTACATGGAAGCTTGAAAGCTCAAACTGCAAACCACAGCTTTATCTAAAGCAAAAGACAAAAGTTAAAATAAACTAAAACAAAAATCTAAGTGAAGAAGAAGCATAAAGACTAGTCATAAGCAGAGATGTAAGAAAGATAAGCACGAACAAGTCAAAACTTGAATAAAACAAACGAGCTCTGAATACCCAAAATTCCACACACAACCAAAAAAAAAATCCGATTCCATACTAACAGAAGAAAGCCAGAAAGCTAGAAGAACGAAATAAAAAAAATATAGATCAATTTACCGATTGCAACAAGGTGAGGAACAGATAGCTCCTTGGCGAGCTGATTATGACCAGACTCTTTATGGGCAGAATCCACCTGTTTTCTCCTAATCAAACCTTTGAAACAACCCCATGATCCCTGCCTTCCCTTTCCACCACCCTCTTGTGAATCAACAAGGATCCCCATACAAAATCCTCAGCTGATTTATTCTCTAAAAAACTAAATTGAAACAAAAAAAAAATGGAAGAAGAAGATCCTAATTCAAGTATACTAACAAGGTTATAATACAAGAAAACTAAAATCTAAGACCAATCTGCCCGCATTCCCAGCACCAGGGACAATTGCAAAAGAAGATCGTGTACAAAATCTGTCAGATTTTTTCTGAATCGCAAGGGAAGCGAGCAGATTCTGGAAAGAAAACGAAATTCTTAATCTATCCCCCTTTTTTGGCTGATGAGGGGATCCAAAATGAGAACCAGATTCTTATCTATTTCTTTATTTATATTAAGCGTAATATTCTTCTTCGTCAAACAAAAAAAAAGCGCAATATTCTTTTTCTTTCAATTTAATTTTTTTATTTCTAATTTACTAATGTGGGCCCCACATTAATTATGCACCTTCTACATTCCTTAATATACATTATTCGTTGAGTTTCATATATTTACTTTCGTGAGACTGCGCACATGAAGATGTTATCCGCCCAACTATAACACATAGTTATTTAGTATCAATTAATTCTATATGGATTAAATAACTGTCAAATTTTAAATGAATAAATAATATATTAATTATTTATTAATTAATATTTTATTATTCGTTAAAATAATTTGACATGATATATCACTTGATCATTTATAATTTAATCAATTACTTAATCGATATTAAATTATATTTTATTATATTGTTAATGTATTATTATGTCATTTTCATCTTGTCAGCTTATATTCAGAATGTCTCATTTTTAAACTACTCGCTTAAACGGTGCTAACATACATATGGTTAAGTTTGTGTTGAATACATTTTCAAATCTACATGTGTAATGCCATGTACACCAGATGATTTTATTAGTACGACAACACATACATACTAAACTAGAAGGATAATAATAATAAAAAACTTAGCTTGTGACCATGATAAAATAGCTCATTATGGGATAAAGTCACAGTCAAAAATTAGACACAAATGTTTGAATTAAATAATATAATAAAATTACGTCTTAATTATTAGTTATAACTTTTAATCCATGGATAAACATTTCCTCCTATAGGATCCAAATGATCAATAAAGACTTAAGTGATTAATAAACATGCTCTAGATGAGTTTATCTTCATGAGGACCCATGAATTAAGTTTTATATAAATAATAATACTAATTAAATGAAATAATTATCATGAGTATTTAATTAAAAATTCTAACTTCTAAAATAATAATTGTAATTGTAAAAGATTGAATTGAAAGCTAATAAATGACTAATATTTAATTCAAATGGTTGGAAATTGGGGTGCCTAAGACTTACAAGGCTTTGAATCTTTTATCACACTTCTCAATTATTGCTCGGTCTATACTATACTTGACCGTTGCCCACTGCCCCGCGGGCAAATTGGACCTATTAGGCGTCGCGTCATGTGATGTTTTTATGACTCCGAGCCAATGGAAGATGGTGGGTTGACACGAATACGATTGCTCTGGGTCCCGCCGTATCGCTCTTTTTAGAATCCATGTCAAGTTGAAAAAACCATCAACTTGGCCGGTTGCGAGTCTACTTGCTTACTTATTTAGCCTTTCAAACTAATCGTTCAGATCTGATGACGATTTTTAAAGGTTGAATTACTCAACTACACAAAATTTCAACTGTTGAGAATCTTCGTCTGAAATTTAGATTCATCTTTTTTACCATTGTCGTTTGTGATATAGAAGGCCCAGATTGGTCGACTGAAAAGTAAAAAATCAACTCTCTACCCGGATCCGGAGTCGTAGATACTTAGATTTAAACAGGGATTCGATCTTTATTTATTGTGTGTTGTTAGGTATTTTTAACCTAAAAATTAATTTGAGAATTGAGATTTTTCTTCACATTTATAGATTGATTGTCAATCTCTTTCATAACTGATATGAGATAATCTCAACAATCTCCCTTGTCATACATTAAGATTGAGTCGGATAACCATCAACTCACTCCACTCGGTTTTACCAACCATCAGGTCCCGAGTCAGATAATTGTTGACTCGTTTCACCCGAATTACCATATATTGGGTCGTGAGTTGGGAAGCAAACGACTCACTCCACCCGGACTCACCACATATCAGGTTGTGAGCCGAAAGGCCAACGACTCACTTCATTTGGATTGTGCTGAAGATTTGTTGGATAAACTTAGATCTGACAATGATACTAGTCTTGGGTGTTGTTATGACTTTTCAACCCTAAAATTAACTTGAGATATAAAAAAATTTCCCACACTTAAAAACTAATTGACAGTATTTTCTACTACCAATGTGAGATAGCTCTAATACTACTTACTGCCCTCAACCTTTAGAAAAACTAATGGTAAAGAATCCGTTCCGAACTCTATATTTCTAAGTCACGATTTATGTAAGTTATGTTTTGCCAAATGAAACTTTAATGCTGTATAAAAATTAGCACACTTCCTAAATATTTAAAAAAAATTAATATTTTAACAAATAATTTGATATTATGTGCGCGTCATTTTTTTACTGCGATTTCGTCATCAAAAAACACATGACATGAGGGGCTTGTCTTGTACCATTGTGGGTGTTGGGGCGGCTAAATTGTAAGTATTGTATTCCACAGGCACCTCATTTGGAGTAATTTTTTAATTTTAGAAATTACCAGATTCTTTTAAAGTTTCATAAACTATAAAACAAGCTGTTAATTTCCAAAACTAAGAACAAACCAAAAACTCTTTTAAACTCTTTTTTACTAATTGGATTCAAACAACATGCAATTACGTTATATATTGTATTAATCATGTAGCCACAAATAAAAAATTTGCGAATAAAATTTTTAGATATTCTATAAGTTAGAAACTCGAAAGACTGGCATAAATTAAGTTGTGCTAATCTAAAAATTAGATTATTCTAATTATATTACACAACAATATTCTTTGAATAGTACTAGTCAATACATACTCGTGTTGCACGTGTAAATAAATATATTATATTTTTAGTTAGATTATTACTTATAGTCATGTTATGCTTATGACATGTAACTTAAAAAAAATGTATTTGGCACCATATTTGTTTTAAATTTATGTCAGTGAAAACAATAAAATGTTATATTGTTGTTATTTGCTTGTATATAATTATTCAACCAAGTTGTAGAAAGTCGCATGCATGTTTTAAGAAATAGTATATAGTATAAATGTGCTCTCAAAATTTAAAAGAAAAAGCGACCTCGTTAGAATTAAATCATTTATTTCATGTATTTATTTTTTACTTGATTTTAATTTTTCATTTGTATTGTAAATTTTATTTTTCTTGTTCGTAAATTTTGTGTACGTGACATATTGACTATACTAACATATAAAATATAGCATAAATAAATTTTCTAAAAGTATTTTATAATTGAATAACTATTATTTAAGTTTTATAGACATAATTTATGTTTTCTCTATATTAAAAATAATTTAATACAAAGTTGAGCTTTCTCAATATAGCTTTTTAAATAACTTGGGACAATTAATTCAAAGTTATCAAATTAAAATTAACTAAAAATATTTACTAGTTACTTTTTTCTAAATCATTAAATAGGTGAATAAATTTTAAAATTAATTCTTACTCGATCAATTTATTATGATTTTAAAAATAATAAACTATTAAATGATACATGTAACTTATAAGGTTATTTCAGATGATGCATCAATAATAAATGAATATAATTATTCAAAAATGGTTCTCATCTACTCTTCACTTTTAATATATTATAGATGAACAATTATTTTCATTAATTTGTCACATTTCTAATAAATGAGTATACTCTTAGTTGCTTGTTGAAAGAATATATTTAAGTATTTCTTTAAATTAATTTGTATAAATTTTCATGTTTCTAAGGACATAGGTACTGCATAATATAAGTTGTATACCCTAACAGGCAAATTACTACTGATTTGAAAACTAAATATTCCTTGTATATAGAAATATATCAAAATTAATCTTTGCAAATATTTACGTTTCGAATTACATAATATTATAAAATCTTTAATCTACAAACTATTTATAAAATTTTATTTTGTAAATAAAGTAAGTGAAAAATATAATTTATACTATATTTTAAAGAAACTTAAAATGTAAAACGAAAGTCAATCAATTTTTCTTTCTAACTCCCTTTTAATATAGCAGACAAATACAGATTAAGATGGAGTTACATTTTTTTATTCAATACCATGTCCCTTAACTTATAATAGTTTAAAATTATCTATTAATTATTTCAATTTTTCAAAAGTTAATTTTAAATATTTGATTCCCATGTGTGTGTAAGTATATGTATGTAAAGCTGGGCATGTACATTTCACAATGTGTCTAGTGTTAATTTAGAGGAAATTGACTTATTTCATAAGAAAATTAAATTATTTCATAAGAAAATTAACTTTGCAACATCTATTTTGCTAATTTTTTAGAATTTTTATTTTGTTTATTAAGTTAGTAGTCTTTTAACATAATTACATAACTAATAACGTTACGACTAACATAATTAAGTTGAATGACATGTTATCAGTCTTTCTTTAACTAACTTTGACTAGACTTAGGGGCAACAAATTTGTTCTATATATAGGTAATGAATTAAATGGTATCCAAAATCATGTTTTTTTAAAGGGTAAATATGTTCAACCAAAAAGTACACTTATATAGTTGACATGCCCATGTATACAACACATATTATAATGCATAAGTTCAAGGTCCATACAACTTACATTATATTGCAAACCAATAAGACAAAATAATCTGAACAGTTACACGCGGCGCTCTAAATGCAGAACGGATACCAAAACAAAAGGACTACATAGAACAAATCAAAGCAAGACAAATCTACAGCTAACCATAACTCAGCGCACACAACCTAACTATCACAACCTGTCTAAACAACACCTAATGATAACCTCAATGAGAAACAAAGGTATATCATAACAAACAACCCAAAATGCCCTAACAGCACAAATACTAAGCAATCCAATATCAAGAAAAAAGCCAAGACTGATACTCACACACTACAAGCAAATCGAGGGACCTCGCCGAAATCAGCCTCGACTATGGTTAAATCCTGGGAAGATTCATCCTCTATTGGCACAACACATACTAGAATCTGTACAAAATGTGTCGTACTTTGAGCTGGGAAATACTCATAATCGATATTCAAGGTACCACCGGAGAATAAGTCTGGACCTCAGATCATCGAGAGATGCAAAAGGAAGGTGAGCAACGATGACAATGGAGATGGAGTCGGCAGCTCAAAGAAGAAATAGACCTCTTATCCCTGACTGAAACTGCATCGCCCAACTTGGAAGAAGAAAACCTACGACCTATTACATGGTTGTACTGAATAGAAACTATAAATCTGTTGAATAAACATTAAATGTTATTTTTAGTGGATTTTTTCAATTTAGAAGTTAGTGGAAACATAAAAGGTCAAGAGTCTTTGTAGATGAAAGGTTTGTAGATGAAAGGCCAAGGGGTGATAGATTTAATTGTTTTTCAATTTTTTTAGCAAGAGTAGAGTCTATATAAAGGCCTTGTTGATTTCATTTGAAAACATAACTTAGAGGAATACAAAAGTTAAATATTTCAAGTGAATTTTTAGTTTACAAATTGGTATCAGAGGCAATGGCGAATGTGACGGGTCAAATGCCGTTACCACGACTAACGAATGCGAACTACGAGAACTTGAGCATATAAATGAAAGCTCTTCTCGGATCTCAAGATGCATGGGAGGTGGTCGAAGAAGGTTTCAAAGAACCAACAAATACCACGAGATATACGGCGGCTCAAAACAAGGCGTTGAAAGAGGCGCGAGTGAAGGATAAGACGGCATTATACATGTTGTTCCGAGCCGTTGATGAGTCGGGCTTTGAGAAGATTGTCGGTGCAACTACTTCAAAAGAAGCGTGGGACATTTTAGGAAAAGTGTTCAAAGGAGCCGACCGAGTCAAGCAAGTGCGTCTCCAAACTCTTCTTGGCGAGTTGGAGAGCATGAAGATGAAGGAGTCGGAAAGTGTATCTGACTACATCACGCGTGTACAAGCCGTGGTGAACCAACTCATTCGTAATGGCAAAGCGTTAACCGATGCACGAGTTATGGAGAAGATTTTGAGATCATTAACCGACAATTTTGATAATGTTGTGTGCGTAATAGAAGAGTTAAAGGACCTTGCGACGCTCACAGTCGACGAGCTTTCCTGTTCTCTCGAGGCACACGAACAACGTAAGAAGAAAAAAAGGAGGAGACACTCGAGCAAGCACTTCAAACCAAGGCGCTAATCAAAGACGAAAAGGTATTCTATTCTTAAAATTTATGAGGTAGAGGGCGTGGCCGTGGAAGTCGTGAAAATGGTCGCGGTGGTCAAGGCAGCAGTCATGAGAGGTACTATAAGGAGAAGGGATAGTCGAACCAACCAAATTGGCGTGGAAGAGGACGCGATCGAGGAAGAGGCGGCCGGTCGAACTATTCCAACATTGAGTGCTACAAGTGTTACAAGTATGGTCAATATGCGAAGGATTGCAACTCCGACAAATGTTATAATTGTGGTAACGTGAGGCATTTTGCAAAAGATTGTCGAGCCGATAAAAAGGTGGAAGAAACAACCAACCTAGTCTTGGAAGACGAAGTGAATGAAGGCCTTCTCTTGATGGCTCAAAATGAAGTCAACATCAACAATGACACTCTGTGGTACCTCGACTCGGGGGTAAAAAACCATATGTGCGGTCACGAGTACCTATTCAAAGAGATGCAAAAGATTGAAGATGGTCATGTGTCATTTGGAGATGCATCAAAGGTGGAGGTCAAAGGCCGAGGTACGGTTTGTTACTTACAAAAGGATGGCTTAATAGGGTCAATCCAAGATGTTTATTACGTACCAGACCTCAAGACCAACATTTTGAGTATGGGGAAACTCACGGAGAAAGGTTACTCGATACTTTTTAAAGGTCGAGTACTACACTTGAAGGACAAGTAAGGGCGTCTGGTTGCTCCAGTCGAGATGGGAAGAAATCAGATGTACAAACTGAATTTGAGAAGTGTGCGAGAAAAATGTTTGCGAGTCAACGTAGAAGACAAGGCGTCGCTGTGGCATCTCCGCTTTGGTCACCTACATCAAGGTGGTCTAAAAGAGTTAGCAAAGAAGAACATGGTGCACGGGCTGCCGGACATGGACTATGAGGGTAAATTTTGTAAAGAATGTGTGCTTGGCAAGCAAGCGAGAACCTCGTTTCAAAAGAAGGCAGAATATCGAGCTAAACATACTCTCGATTTGATTCATACCGACATATGTGGACCAATCGCCCCTGAATCTTTCAGTGGTAAAAGGTACTTCATTACCTTTATCGATGATTTCTCACGGAAAACTTGGGTTTATTTTCTGAAAGAAATATTTGAGGCATTTGAAGTGTTCAAAAGGTTCAAAGTGATGGTGGAGAAGGCAGCTGGTAGACACATCAAATCCGTACAATCCGATAGAGGTGGAGAGTATACTTCGACGGCTTTCATGGAGTATTGAGAGAGCAAGGCATAAGGAGATTTCTAACCGCACCATATTCTCCTCAACGAAACGGTGTGGCCGAGAGGAAGAACCGGACTATTCTCGACATGGTTCGATCAATGCTCAAGAGCAAGAAGATGCTGAAGGAATTCTGGGCAGAAGCCGTGCAATGTTCCATCTATGTACAAAATCGATGTCCACATGTGAAGTTAGATGATCAAACACCACAAGAGGCATGGAGCGGACAAAAACCGACAGTTTCTCATCTCAAAGCGTTCGGTAGTGTGGTTTATGCACACGTACCGGATCAACGAAAATGAAGCTCGAAGACAAAAGCAAAAGGCATATTTTTATTGGGTATGATGAGAAGACAAAAGGGTACAAGCTACTCGACCCGATAAGCAAGAAGGTGATGGTGAGTCGTGATGTGCGAGTAAATGAAGCAAGCGAGTGGGACTAGAACAATTCAACAGAGGTTATCATCAAAGTTGGAGAATCATCAGTCATTGCACCAACAAGTATACCAACAAACTCTGAAACTACCGATGATGAAGATGAACCACAACAACCAAAAATGTGAAGTTTGTAAGATTTGTATGATGCGACAAATGAGGTACACCTTGTATGTATTTTGGCAAATGCTGAAAATATCAGCTTTGAAGAGGCGGTGCGAGACAAGAAGTGGCAAACTGCCATGAACGAGGAGATTAAGGCGATTGACCGCAACAACACATGGGAGCTAGCAGAATTGCCGAAAGGCAGTCAGCCTGTTGGTGTGAAGTGGGTGTTCAAGAAAAAGATGAATGCTCGAGGTGAGATAGAATAATACAAGGCGAGACTTGTTGTGAAGGGATACAAGCAAAAGATAGGAATCGACTATGACGAGGTGTTTGCTCATGTTGCAAGAATGGAGACAATCCGATTTCTCATTTCACAAGCTGCTCAATTCAAATGGCCAATATTTCAAATGGATGTCAAGTCGGCATTCTTGAATGGTGTGCTCAAAGAAGATGTCTACATCGAACAACCACCCGGGTTCATGAAAATCAGAGAAGAGAAGAAGGTGCTAAAATTGAAGAAGGCGCTTTACGGGTTGAAGCAAGCACCGTGGGCATGGAATACACGTATAGATACATATTTCAAGGAGAATGGGTTCAAGCAATGTCCCTACGAGCATGCCATTTACGCAAATAAGAATGGAGGTAACATGTTATTTGTTGCTCTTTATGTCGATGACCTCATTTTTATGGGAAACAATGATGAGATGATAGAATAGTTTAAGGGTACAATGACACAGGAATTTGAGATGACAGATTTGGGCTTGATGAAATTTTTCCTTGGTTTGGAGGTTAGACAAGTAGAGACGAGTATTTTTGTATCACAGGAGACATATGCAAAAGAGATTTTGAAGAAGTACACGATGGTAAATTACAACCCGGTATCAACACCAATGGAACCAGGTGTAAAACTCCCGAAGTTCGATGGAGGAGAACGTGTCGATGCGAGTAGATACCGGAGTTTGGTAGGAAGCCTTCGCTATCTCACATGCACAAGGCCGGATCTTTCATTCAGTGTCGGTATTATAAGTCGGTTCATGGAGGAGCCGGTTTATTCACATTGAAAGGCGGTGAAGCGAATCCTACGGTACATCCAAGGAACGGTGTCACTCGGGTTGTTCTACTCGGAAGCAGAAGATTACAAGTTAGTTGGCTACTCCGACAGCGATTGGTGCGGAGACATAGACGATCGAAAAAGTACATCGGGATATGTGTTATTTATGGGAGATACTGCATTTACTTGGCTTTTAAAGAAGCAACCGATCGTGACGCCCTCGACGTGTGAAGTTGAACATGTGGCAGCATCTTGGTGTGCATGTCATGCGATATGGCTTAGAAATTTATTGAGCAAGATGGAGCTAAAGCAACTAGCTGCAACCGTGATTCAAGTTGACAACAAATCAGCAATTGAGTTGGCAAAGAATCCAATGAACCATGAAAGAAGCAAACACATTGACGTTCGTTTTCACTTTATCCGAGATCATGTGAAGGAAGGGAGTGTGGAATTGGTGCATGTGGCAATTCAGGATCAAGTTGCGGATATCTTCACAAAACCGCTATCGAAAGTACTTCTCGACAAATGCAAGAAAATGATTGGCATGACGGATGGTAGAAGCATTTAAGTTTATGGGGGAGTTTTGTTGAATAAACATTAAATGTTATTTTTAGTGGGTTTTTTCAATTTAGAAGTTAGTGGAAATATAAAAGATCAAGAGTCTTTGTAAATGAAAGGTTTGTAGATGAAAGACCAAGGGATGATAGATTTAATTATTTTTTCAGTTTTTTTGACAAGAGTAGAGTCTATATAAAAGTCTTGTTGATTTCATTTGAAAACATAACTTAGAGGAATACAAAAGTTAAATATTTCAAGTGAGTTTTTAGTTTACAAAATCAAATCTCCTTTTCCACCTTTGTTTCTGGCATAACTTGGGCATTGAAGAGAATAGTCTAAAACCCATAGCTCAACCTGAGTCTCGCTGTCGAAGGAAATCGCTACGAGATTTTTCATTTAATAACACCGAGAAACTAGCATTGAGGAAGCGTATAAAGGCAGAGCCCATCCTTGAGCTCGTCGGAGCTCAGGGCTAGGCTTGAAGAAAGCTCTCTCTCGGCGACTAGCTGCTAGCGATTACGTTTTGTGTGAAATTTTTAGAGAGAGGTGAGACTCTCTCTAGAAATTTCATGGTTTTGTTAATAATAATAAATCATGTTATTTAAACCCATTCAATCACATTTTAATCAACTTTGCTAACAATTATTAAAAATAAAAGTAAATTACATTTAAATTGTGTTGTGATTTCAGTTGTTCTACTTTCCAATCTTTCTTGTAAATAATATTGGGCAAATAAAATCATTTTTAGGAGAACAAATTATGTTTTATCCAGAATTTTGATTTTTTTGTTGGAACCGATTGGTTTTAAAATTAATTAAAAATAAGTATGAACCACGAACGGTTCGTAGACGGAATATCAATTTTTTTTCAAATTAACTTATTTAATCAAATTAAATAACTGAAAACCAAATAACGTGCGATTATGCATATAAGACATAAAACGAGAAGGTAAGGTTAGAAATAATTTTTCACCTATACTTTGTATCGGAGAATTTATGAACTGGCGAAATTCATTCGAGCGTTCTTCAAGCTTCGGGATGTGAATCACGCACTTGAACTCTAATTACGATTTGTGAATTTCCTCAACCAACAAGAACCCGTTAATTTCATAAATATATCTCACGAGAATTTTATGTAGGAATTTGAGTGTGGACTCTCAAGACGATTGAAAAAAAAATCAAAAAAATTCTCCTTCAATATAATTTTCGGCGGCAACAGGCAGGGGGGGAAATGTTTTTCTCCTTTTGCTTTGTTAACAAGTAACTGTATATTATCCAAGATTATCTGTAACCAGATTGCTATTACATATTGATAAAATGTAATTTTTGATATTTACAAATATACCTATATATTTTTAAATTTTCAAAAATTCACCATATATTCATAATTGCCGATAATTTCAATATTTCCTAGAGTTTGAGTTGTATCGAGATTCATCAATCCAATTGATAAATTAATTGATCATTATCAATTAATTTATTTCTTTATTTATTATTTACTAATTATACAATCATTATAAAATAATAAATTAGTTAATTTCAATACATATAATCACGTTTAACTAGTTAAGTGACATTACCAATCACATATAGGTGTAGGAAATATGCATTGGCACCAAAACACATTTTGATCTAATTTACTTAGTTTCTCTATTCCTTGTTCTCATGAGTTCTTTCTGAGACCGAATGAACTCACATGAACAAATCTAAGGATTCAATTACCTAATGAATTTATCTCCATAAATTTTCGATTTATTTAATCCTGACATCATACGACTCCATCATAGGTCGATCCCGAATCAACTCTTTGATTCATGTGCACTACATTTTCTATTGGTGTAAATAAACTCTTTTATTTTCATAGTCAATAGAATTTTTCAACATAATACCCATCATGAATATCAGTAACAAGAGTTGAATATAAAATTATCTTTTTACTCCTCTTATTATTATTTTCTTAACTTATATATCGACTATGAATAAGAAAAACATAATAGTGAATTGGCCCGTACAACTCACAAGTCTTAATCAATGACTCAATACATTGAATATCTGGTCAGGTTGATTTATTCACATACTCATCAATAAAGTATAAGGTGATATTGTTGTTTTCTCAATCGAACAACGAATTTTCATATCTGTGAATCACGTAACTCCAACTTAATTGAATTACAATCTCAACTGTCGATGTATTGTCTGCCAATTCGAACTCACTTGTTCGACGTCTCAAATTTTGTAACTAACTAAGTCATTATTAAGGTAATTATGAAGATACCCTTAAGGTGTAACAATTAAATTTAGAGCTTGGTAAACGGTTTTGGTTCTAAACTAATTTTTTACCGGTCTATTCAACATGTTCATAACATGTCTAGGTTAACTGTTTGAGTCTCCACTCACATGCCCCGAGAGTGACATCCACTGATTCAACGTAACAGTCGTAATCAGATTCGATTGCTCTGTCGATCATATGACTGTGATTATCGTTCTAAATTTTTCAGAAGAGTTCGTCTGGAGACGCATCTGTTCTTCATTATTCGTTCATTGATGAAAGTTTCAAGACTTGAGTAATTTATAAACACACTTTAATTTAAAATAAAAATTTTAATTTATCCATAAGAATTCAATAATACTAATGTCTGAGAAATAACTAAATACAAATAAATGGTTATTACATGCTACTTTATAGACATATTCCAACATTTCATTTATAGTAAATTACACTAATCTCTCGTTTAGTTTGTTATATAAACATTTCACCTAGTTTCAAATCATTTAAGGCCAGCATCGAGTCTAGTTTCGTTTACCCTACAAATAAATTCATAAAAAAAAAATTAAAACACTTTCAAGACTTGTCCATTCTTTAAGAAATTCATGATGATATTGTTATTAAAAGTATTATTTTTATCATTAATTTCTAAAAATACAAATAATCGTGTTCCTAATAATTTATTTTATCAATTTAATCCATACATTTATATATTTTTAACAATTAACTATTTTCATAAAGACTGTTAACTCTTGTAAATGGTCTCAAACTATAAACCATCAACTTTCCTCAATTTCTCAAACTATAAAACATCAACTTTCCTCAATTTCTTACTAAAGGAAATACATGTCACATGGATAACATATGTAGTTAAAGGCTATTAAATGATGATGTTAATCGCTAACGATTGAAATTAAATTGCACAAATAGTATTTAAAAACAAATTAAAAAATCATTTAGGCTAATTTTACTAACCCTTCAACTTTTCATTGTAAATCAAAAACACCATAGCGTGCATTATGCATGATCATTTTAATAGTGATTAAACGAAAAATGAGAGAAATTTTTTTTGTATTGACGGTGAAAATTAGAGTCTCTAGAGGAGATTTTCAAGTTAAAATAATTATATTTTTATTTACGGTGAAAGTCGTGTGAATGTGAGTGAAATTAATCTTTAGTTTAATTGAATCCAATGCACATGTCCGGTCCAAAGCGACAGACTTAGTAAAATTTCAACAGCAACTAACTTTGACCATAACTATTAATTGCTGAATATCGTCCAAAGGATAACGTCATATATTTGGACAATTATTCTGTTTATATTTATTACATGTTTTTTTTTCATTTCACAAGAAATTATATATTCTTATATCTTAAGTACCATGCATCTATACTATTATATATATATATATAATATTAAAATATGTGGTTATCTAACATGCCAACATATTACTTTCTAGATTTGTTTGTTGTCAAACTGAAATGAGAGATTTAAACATAAAACACTATTTTAGAGGAAACATATAGTTACAATTTAGTTGTGTATTGATCACATTTTTTATGATGTTGATAATTAAAAAATACTGGAAAATTTTACGTGTTTTATGTATTAGTTCATGTACATTACATGTGTCAAAGTAAAATTGTTAAAGAATTAAAGTAATTTTTTAGGTCACAACGTTGTTCTTAGTTGTAAACGTAGGGCTATGCATGCTCTTCATGGTACGCGCAACAACATTGACGAAAACCTTAATGTATTGGAGTCTTCTTCTCTCTTACCCCATGATTCTGAAACCCAGTTTATCACGAAGCATGGATGTGGCAGGCCCCGAAGTTATTGCATCATCATCATATGCTATCGTAGAGAAGTTTTCTAGATTTTAAAACCTTTTCTGAATTTGGAAAAACTGACGCTAACACTACTATATGTAGTCCAGTTTCAACTCCTCATGAGTCTCGTGAATCTCCTTTGACTATGGCTGTTCCTATGGCTTCTTCGGAATTTACTAGAAATCGACAAGGATTTGAGTTTCTTGCTCTACCTTTGAATTCGAAAACAATGAACATAATTGTAAAACGCAGTGCGCAAAATGTTACAGAAAACCTTATATTATAAGGTTGGTATTACTGAGGAGGCTAAGGCTGCTCCTGGACCTGAAACGAGACTCACGAGGAGTTAGTGGATAGGGTTAGGAAACCAAATGTTCCATTGCCTATCCAGGATGAGAAGCCATGCAAGGATACCATTAGTGCAAAGTATAAGATCCAGGACGTGATCCTTGAGGAGTGTTTGAAGCATTGAGAACACACTTTGGTAGGTCATTTCTTGACAAAAAGCCTTCATTCAATGCGGTTAATTAACATGCTCACAGATTGTGGAAAACTAGGGGTTTACGTGAAGGTGCCAAGACAGATATATAATGGTTTATTCTTTTTTAGTTTCTCTTCTACGACTGATAAGTAAGGTGTCCTTAAAGGTGAGCCATGGTATCTTCTTGGCAAACCATTGATTTTTAAACAGTGGGCTCCTCATATGAAACTTACTAAGGAGGAGATGCATAGGATCACTATATGGGTGAGGTTATGGAATATTCCTTCCATCCTCTGGACCCCGAATGATATTAGTAGCTTAACTAGTATCATAGGCAAGCCTTTAACCTCGGATGTTATGACTGCTAGTGCTACTAAACTTTCTTTTGCTCGAGTTTGCATGGAAATTGACATATTTTCAGAGTTTCCCAAGGTGCTTGATATTGATATTGGTCACTATGGTATTGATGATGCCAAGGTGGAGTGGAATATCTGGGTATTCCTAATAGCTGCAAGTCTTGCCAAGTCTTTTGTCATGACTGTTCTCTATAGGTTAAGAAGAAGAATCCTACTGAAATCACTAAGCCAACTCCAAAATAGAGGCGTGGATGGATCCAAATTACAAGGAATGAGAAGGATAAGGTCACTGAAGATCAACCAATTTGCCTTACTGTGACTCTTGAGGGTAATGATGATAGTTTGGTTGAACTTGAGCATACTGAAGTCATTACTCGTGAATCAGTTGTTGCTCAGGAACCTATAATTGCTTAGGTTGAACCCTCTTAATGTACTGGGTAGGGGGAGAATAGACATGATCATGTGGATCTTCATGTTCATAGTCCTTAGGAAAAAGAGCAAGTTAAGGCTTTTGGGTATGATACCTTAGCTTATTCAAGTTCTACTCTAAGTTCTAGGTAAAGGCAAAGGAAGAGACAACTTGCAACTAAACTTAGGGCCTATGGTGGCAGCTTGGCAAATTCTTTGCCCCACACCCCATTAAATGACTAACTTTGCATGCTGGAGTGTTCGAGGTTTTAACAAACCTAGGAAACACTCAGATTTAAGAAAGGTTTGTAGAGAGTATCACTTTGATTTGTTTGGTTTGGTTGAAACTAAGGGTGTTCAACGGTATTGTCAGTTGATTATTTCTTGGAAGAGTGCTTCAGGCCTTTGGAATTCTTAGATAACTAGTTGATTGGGTCATTGACTGTGTCACTACTGAATGAAAATTTTCATGGTGGCAAGGGTCTCAGACAGGGGGATCATCTTTCCATACCTTTTTGTCCATGTCATGGAGATCCTTACATGTATTTTGAATAAAGCTGCTACTCTTCCCTCTTTTCAATTCCATTAGAGATGCAAGAGGAAAAATTTGTTAACCTGTGTTTTGCTGATAACCTTTTAATATTTTATAACAGCGGCTTAAATTCCATTAAAATTATGGAAGCTAGACTTAATCTCTTTAGAAGTTTATCTAGTTTATATCCTAATGTGTCCAAGAACAGCATATTCTTTTTTGGGGTGGATACTTCTGTTCAAGATGATATTATTGCAGAAATAGCTTTCCCTAGAGGCACTCTCCCTGTTAAATATCTAGAGATTCCCCTTATATATGCAAAGCTAAATAAGGCTCACTATGAGGTGCTTGTTGAGAAGATTGTTAAGAGGCCTAAGCCTTGGGAGAATAGATTTTTAACTTATGTAGGTAGACTACAACTTATTAGATCAATACTTTTGTCTATTCATGGGTATTGGTCTGGTCTCCTTATTCTGCCCAAGTCAATCATGAAGAAGATTAACTTAGCCTTGAGAGATTTTCTTTGGAACAATAACACTAAACATGCCACAGGTACAAAGGTTCCATGAAATTTCATTTGTTTGCCTTCGAAGGAAGGGGGTTTGGGCTTCAAAGACCTCACTACATGGAATAAAGCTCTTGTCTCCAAGTACTTGGAGAATTGTGACCAATGTAGAAGATTCTTTATGGGTTGCTTGGTGCTATCACAAACTTTTGAATGAGCATTATATTTTTACTATTAAGCAGCCTCCTGACCCTTCTTGGTCTTGGAGGAAACTCCTCAAAATCAGGAATGAAATGTCTCACTTCTGCTCTGTTGGGATTGATGATGGTATTGCATTATCCTTCTTCATTGACCCCTGCATCCTAATGATACTTTATACTGTATTGGTGGTTCTAGCTTGGTGTTGAGTACAGGTCTGCATCTTAACACATCCATGTCTATTCTGATTAGAGATGACATATGGCGTTGGCCTGATAATAACATGGCCACTATTCTATCAAATATGGAGTAAGACCGGATTCTGGAAACCCTAGTTGTAACACCCCCAACTAATTTTACATTTAATCTTGTTGCATGATTAATTGATTTAGTATTTAATATTAATTTATTAAATATTCTGCAGAGAATCACTTCGAGGTGACCTAACGACTCAATTTTTATTTAAACTAATTGATATTTAATTCTCGTGATTAGTTATGTACCTTAATAATTAATTGTAATTAAATTATTTCGTATGAAAAGAAGTCCTCTGTTACTGTTAATATAATATTAATAATATTAAAGTGACGAAGGTTGAAGTAATGAAGTTTAACAACTTTAATATTAGTTTTAGTTAACAGAATATTTGGTGGCATTTTGGGAATTTCATTTAATTTAACCCTAATGGTTCTCTATTTAAGAACCTAACTTCACCCTAGCCAACCACATAACTTTCTGATTTCCTGCCATACGTTCGATCTCTTCTTGAGTGTTTGTCGCGTACCGTGCACAATAAGAGCGGAGAGAGAACTCATTCTCTAGCCGGTCGAAGAACAAACCCTCGAATTTAGGTAAGATTTTCTTTAATTGATTCCTGCGTTCTAGACATATTTGTAGTGGTAGGGTGTAATTGACTAATGGGATAAAGAAAAGGTGATAACATAATTATTTGAGTTAATGCCCTTGGACGCCATCTCTCATGTCCATGAAATAGTTTGATATCTTATTGCTATTATGATTGCAGGCACTTTAACTTAGCTAAATCCAAGGGTCTAGTTGGTGTCAGTATGTTTCCTATCACATAATGAATATTCTATTTTATATTAACACATAAAGAAAAGAGCTTCTTTAATAAGTCACTCCACAAGATAAAGGTTTAGTATTTGACCTGTGCAAACCAAAAAGAAAAGTTTTCATGATAGAATATGTTTAACATGGATAAATCACCCTCCTAGTGTTGGCATACTCAAGTTGCACACCATGTTATTGGAGTCATAGTGGGCAGATAAATGTGTTCTCTTTATTAGCTTATGAAATTAATGAAATTTCTTAGTTAAATGGCCTTGTTTTGATCTGTAAATGTTTTTATGATCCGTTAATATATTAATTTTGTATCGTTTGTTAATGATCTGAAATTGATAAAATATTTTAATGTATAAAATATATTAGTTTTGATACTTTGAATGTTGGTCATTCAAAGCATTATCTAATCATATTCTTTAACTAAAGACACCAAATAAGTAAAATTTTACGCATATTTTAATGTTTGTCATACTCTGAAAACTGTGGTGGTTGAATTGAATGTCTTAAATACTTTCACATTATTGTTCATAAAATAGATATAATAAATAATAATGAAAACTTAAAAGACCTAGTGTGTATTTATGTCATGAAAGACGTGAGTGAGAAATGTGACTCAGGGGATCGACAGACCCGAGAATGTTTAATGGTTAATGTGAATGAATGATCGTTTGGCTTGTCCAACCATACAATGTGAATGAATGATCATTTGGCTTGCCCAATGATATAGTGTAGATGAACGATCGTTTGGCTTGCCTAACGGTACAATGTGAATGAAAGATACTACCAGGATCTGGTAGTCAGACAAGGTCTGTAATAATGGCCAACTACCTTTGATTGACTAAACATTACACAAGTGAGCTCGTGATTAATGAAAATAAAAGAATGAAATAGAAAATGTAAAGACATCTAAAGTAAAGAAAAGAATATGACAACTTTGCATGGAAATAAAGTAATGAAAAATGTAAACGAAAGCAAATGAAATAAAGCGACATAATGATTATAAAGTGTATGTCAAACACAAAGCTTTTGTTATATGATTTAACGGTTTTGGATGTGTATGTGTTTGCTAAGTATGTGTAACATTTTACTTACTGGACTTTAACTCATTCCTTTTTGCGTAAACTATTTCAGGTGAGAAGTAATTGCGAGACGACACCTTGTGAGCGGAATGAACTTAGTAGAATTGAATAAAGATTTCAAACAAATGCTTAATAATTAATTATTCTTTATTCCGATGATTTAGCTTAAAAATATTGGTTGCTAATTGACTATATTTTCGCTGCTAATTTTTATTATTTAAGTACTTTGAATCTAATATTGATGAATTCAAATAAATGATTTGATTAAGTTATGTTTTAAATCAAGCGATATTTTTTCTATTTAATGTTTAATTAACGTTAAAGAAGATAACACTTCCTAGAATTTAATCGATAAGGTATATTTTAGTATGAGAGTGTTATAGTTTGTTAATAGAGCAAAGGTTAAGACGATTCTGTAGACTTTATCATTATTTTTTTAAAATAAAAGGAGGAAAACTACTGCTTCATACCACAAGAGATTTTCTCGCAGTCTCCTGGTAAATTTTAATGTGTTAGTTGTTAGAATGATACTACTATATGATTTGCATGTTATATGGAACTACAATGATATGGTAGGCGTGTTAAGTTATTCAATATCAATCTATTTGTACTAGAATGCCTCCTAGGAATGCTCAAAATCGTATTAATGGTGAACCAGTTAGGGTGAACGGTAATGAGACAGGGAATGATAAGCATGGCACCCCACTGACTTTGGAGACGTTTATGCAAGCGATAGATGCTTTTGGACAAGCTCAGCAATAAAATGTGGCCCCTTTGCACAATGGTCAAGGGAAATTTTTTGAATTTAAGAATTTATCTCCACCACCATTCGAATGAACTACTGACCCCCTTAGAACTAAAATGTAGATTACCGAGATGATAAAAAAACATTTCTTTTTGTGAGGTGCATCGATGTAGATAAGGTTAACTTTGTTGGAATCGAGGCGCGGAGCGAAGAGAGTTTGTTTAAAAAATTTATTGATTTAAAAAACAATCGTGTCGCCACAAGTTCCAAAAAAATATTTATTACTAAAAATATTTTTTCTCGTCGGATCATTATATATCTATACATTAATTCTAAAGCATACAAAAACATGAATTATATTTCTTGTAGTTTATCAAGCGTCTGTGCCAACAATGAACTAGAGATTCCACGAACAACGGACTGTGAGATCCACACCAAGTTCTTCTGAACCAATCCTTAAACAAACTATGACCTCTATGAACACGTAGAGTAATTCAAGAATATTTTTCTGTCTCTAGATGTACTTAACACATGAGATCTAAAGATTTAGAGAATGACTATTGTGAGACAAAACCCTGAAAGAAAATTAAGAAAACTCACAGAGTTTTTTTATTAACCTTTAATCACACAACTGCACACACTGAGATCAAAAGAATAATATCTATATATATCTTCTAGATCAAGACTCAAAAGATTTTTAGAGATTTACAAAATAATAAATTAATTACAAAAGTATCATTGCAGTGAGACCCACTGCGATCGACCAACGTTGCAGTGTCACACGGCACTATAGTGTGCCGCGCAGAGCTGTAGCGCCTCACGACACTGCTGACTCCTGGAGCCATTGTAGTGCCACATGTCATTATAGTGTCTTGTGGCACTACGTTAATTATTATCAATCTCTTATTCAAAAATCAGTGATTTACATGTGGCAGTCCAACATGTCACGTGACAATTTTTTCAAATTTATTATTTATTTTAATCAGATAAATATCTAGATATCAATTAATTCAAAATTAACTTATTTAATCATCACTATTAACTAATTTATACTAATTTATCTATTAGTTCACAAATAACAGATTTAGTTAATTCAAATTTAAATTATTATCTCATAAAAATTTAATATTATTTAATTTCATAAATTAAATATGTCGTGTCACTTATCGACTAACACAAAAATTAATCCATATAATTATTTAATTGTAATTGCCAAAAATTACAATACATAATTTAATTTATTAAATTTTAGTTAATTAATTATATATAATTATCTCATAATTATATATTTGCTCAGAAATTAAATCCTATTGCAAGTCAGTCTTTTTTTCCATGTCCTGAAACATTCACCCCCTAGACTGTGTAGTATAGAGCTCACTTGGGGACCATTGACCTATAATCTTAAGCTCCAATAAACCAGATTATTAATTAATAATCTTATTAATTAATTCTATTATTACTCCACTATACTTATTTATTAATTAATTATACAATTAATTAATTGTATATAACTATCTCATAATTATATATTTGCCCCAAAAATTTAATTCTTATCACAAATTAGAATTTATCTCATGTCCTGAAACATTCACACCCTAAATTGTGTAGTATATAGATGACTCGAGGACCATAGACCCATAATTCTAAGCTCTAATAAATCAGATTATAATTAAACTCTTCAATTAATAATCTTAAATATTAATTTAATTATTACTTAACTATAAATATAGAATTTCACTCTTAATAATTATAGAATATATTTATAGAGTATTCTCGTGTAGTCCATTGATATAATCACTTCATGTAGTTATGTTCTCTAATTATTGGTTCGTAAAATAGAGCTAGTCAAAATTATTGTTTTACCCTTCTAATTGATCCTTAAGTACTATTAATTCATTAGTGAACGACCAATTTATAATCGTATTATAAATTTGAGCTCAATAACCATTCAGTTTCAGAATTAACACTTAAGGCAACTAATATACGATACATTAGGAAAACTTGAATTTTAAATCTTGTAAGATCATGTTCCAAGTGGTCCATATCATTGAATCTCTAAAACAAAAGTCACTATTCTGTTTTATAAACAAATCTTAACGAGTGAATCAAAAAATCTAGTAGGCATGTACAGGAGTTCATGACTACTCAGGATTCATACTGATCTATATATGATCATCAGTTTTGATGTGTATTAGATCTTAATGATAAACGGTAAGTTAATAAATATATTAATCCACATCAATTATGTGCTATATAATCTAATTATATAAAGTACATTCACTAATATATCTATTCACATTAGTGATCTGGATCTAGATCACATGCACTTAAAATGTTTAGTGAATCGTACTAGCAACCATTCATTAAAGATTTTATATTTTAATATGTTGCGGACTATTTTATTTATAATCTTGATCTTAATACTCTCATACTTATACAAGAATATAGTCTCATTAATGAATATGAAATTTTTAGATATTTATATATAAATTTTTCAATAATAATTTAAAAGAACAGTTTAATTTGATATTAAAAATGTCTAAACACATCCTTTGAGAGCATTATGCCCAACAATCTACCACTTACCCTAAAGCAAATGTGGCATCTCTCTCAACCTCATATTTCACATATGACCCTCAAACGACTTCGCATGAAGTGTCTTGGTAAATGGGTCAGCCAAGTTCTGATCCAACGTTATCTCCATAACAGTCAGATCACCTCGGTGTACGATCCAGCCGTTGAATTTTGACCATCCTTATCTGATTCAGAATCAGTATATCCATTGAGATTCAGGTCTTCACCTGAATAAATAACCATATAACTTCTCATTCTCCGGAGCTACATGAGAATGTGCTTTATTGCACTCTGATATTCTAAACTATGATTTGATTAATAACTACGTACAACTCCTACTGCATAACAGATGTCCAGTCTCATACACAACATGACATACATGAGACTCCCAATAGCTGAAGCATGATGAACTTTTCTCGTATCCTCTTCCTCTTAAGGTGTCCTATGACACTTCTCCTTGGAATGGACAATTTCATGTTTAGTCGGTAGTTGACCTTTCTTGAAATCTTTCATAGAGAATCTTTCCAACACCTTATCAGTATAAAATGCTTGAGAAAGTGCAAGAGGTGGTTCTTTCTATCCCCTTAGGATTTGGATGCCTAAAACATAGCTCGCCTCTCCCAAATCTTTCATTTGGAATTTTTCAATTAACCACTTATTTACTTTCGACAAAGTTTCTACATCATTCCCAATTAGTAGAATATCATATACATAAAAAACTAAGAAAACTACTATATTATCTTTGGTGTATTTATAAACATAAGTTTCTTCAACATTTTTCTTAAAGCTATATGATTTAATAATTTCATCAAAAGTAAGATTCCAAGATCTTGATGTTTGCTTTAATCTAGAAATGGATTTAAGCAATTTGCATATTTTCTGATCTTGCCACTTCTTCACGAACCCTTCTAGTTGCATCATATAAATGATTTCTTCAAGAGAGCCATTTAGAAAAGCTGTATTGACATCCATTTGCAATATTTCATAGTCTAAACTAGCGATTATGAATAAAATGATGCAAATGGATTTTAGCATGGCAACGAGAGAGAATGTCTCTTTTCAATCGACTGATTCCCTTTTGTGTATAGCCTTTGGCTACCAGCCGTACCTTGAAATTCTCTGCTTTCCCATATTCACCTCATTTTCTCTTGAAGATCCATTTACATCCAATGTGCCTGACATCTTCCGGTGGATCTACAAGTTCTCAGACATAATTGGAATACATCGATTTCATTTCTCGGTACATGGCATCTTACCATTTCTCCTTTTCAGGATCTTCCATCGCCTCTTTAAAAGTTAATGAAACATTCTTATCATTGTCAGACACTAGGACATGTGCCTCTAGTTCATAACGAATAGGTTGTCTTACAATCCTCCAACTACAACGTTGCACGGGGGTTTCCTGAATTGGAACAGTGGTTTCCGTGGTTTGTTGTTTCATTTATTAATGAAGGTGGTCTGATCTCACTGGAAATTAATTCTTCGAGAACTACTTTGCTCCAAGGTTTGTAGTTTTTCATATAGTCGTGTTCAAAGAAAGTGACGTTTGTCGATACAAACACATTTTGATAATTGTGACTATAAAATTACACACATCTTATTTCTGGAGCATAGTCAACAAATATACATACTTCATACCTTGAGTCTAACTTTTCAGTTTTGGGTCTACGAACGTGAGCTCCCCCATATATAAAAATGATGCAAATTAGGTTTGAAACCATACCATAACTCTAAAGGTGTCTTGCTTACAAACTTAGAAGGCATTACATTCAAAATGTAGGTTTTCGTTCAAAGTGCATATTCCTAGAATGTGAATGATAGTGATGAGTAGCTTATATCCAATAGGGTTCAGTTTCTCATTTCTGAAACACCATTTTGCAATGGCATTCCAGGTGCCGTGAGTTGAGATAAAATGTCATACTCTAATAGGTAATCCTTGAATTCTAAATTCAAGTATTCACCACATCGATCTGATCGAAGTTTTTTCAAAGATTTACTAAATTGCTTTCCAGCTTCAGTTTTAAAGTTTTTAAACTTTCTAAAAGTTTCAGACTTTCTATGTATTAGGTAGGTATAACCATATTTGCACTAATCGTCAATAAATATGATGAAATACTCATACCCACATCTTGCTTGTACATTGATCGGTCCACAAATATCACTATATACTAGCTCAAGTGGTTATTTGGTTCTTTGGCCTTTTTCAGTGAAATGTCTCTTGATCATTTTACCCTCTAGACAAGATTCATAAACTGAAAGAGTCTCAACTTTTAGTTTTCTCAAATCACCATGCTTTGTTAACTGGTTTAATCTATCTAGATGCCATAGATATGTGTCTTCATCATCAGAAATCATTTGTCGTTTGTTACTTTTAGGATTTACTACTTTAAAAATTCCAAATTATTTAACGTGTTCAGTCGGTTTAAGCATATACAGTCCGTTAAAAACTTTTGCATAACAAATATTGAAATAATAAAGTGATTATTAATAAATGAAATATCAAATAATTGTTCATGCAATAACGATAAAGAAATCAAATTTCTCGAAAAATCAGGAATAAAATAAATTTTGATCAAAATAAGAAAATTATTTCCAAAGCTTAAACGGACTGTCAGAATACTTTTGCTGACACGAGTGCACCACTGTCAACTCTCATTATCACCTCACCATTAGCCAACTTCCTTGACGAATCAAGTATCTGCAAAGAAGAACATACATAGTTACTAGCTACTGAATCCAATATCCAGGATGACAAATCATATATCACTAAACAAGTTTCAAGTACAAGTAAATTATATTTACCTTTCCTTTTCAGCTCAAGATCCACCATGAGACGCTCTCACTGAATTAGCAGGTATAACATTTATTTTATATTTCATACAAACTATTGTTCTTATTCATATAATGTCTGACATACAAAATAATATTTTATACGTAAATGAATCCTCCTCCTCTAGGCGAAAGGTTCGTGGTCGGACACGATTAACTCATATATGGAAACTACCTGAAGGGAAGAAGTGAAAGTTGAATTCAATGCATAGGACAACTAATCAAGGATCAAACATCTATGTATAAGAGCTTTTTGGCTTCACTAGGATGCACCTACAATTATTGTCGATCACCTATAAAAATTGGAAGAAAGTGCTTGAAATGTACAAGAACGCAGTATGAGATATATTGAAGGTATAAATACTTATGTGTAATTGTCTCTTTCATTATGTATTTATTAACTATACCTTTGTAATTTTTCAGAGTAAATGGGAAGTTACTGGTGCCAACTGAAAGTTTGCATTGTCTTCAATTAATAAGAGCTAGAAAGACGGAAAAAGTAAATTGAGAACAATGAATACGACAAAATATTCGAGCGAAGAAGAATGCCTAAGACATAAACCTGAGGAAATTCCCCGAGATCGGTGGAATGCTATTGTCCATTTTTGGTTCTCTTCTGAAGGAATGATATTACAATATTTTCTTTTAAATACTAATTTTGTTTCTTAAATAACAAGCTCGTAGTGAAACAAACACTACGATATGAGAAAAGCAAAGTATACATCATTCTTTAGGAAGGAAAAAACTATGCTAAAAATAAGATGAAATGGTACATAAATCTTTTTTATTATAAGTAATTTTTTTATTTTTAGTATTGTGATCAAAATATAATTTTTTTAAACATAATGATAGACGGAGGTGTTGGAGGAGAGAGCCCAATGCGGTCGAACTGTTTATAGAAACGCATAAACACAAAGATAGGAATATGGTTGATCAAGAATCTGCTTCTAGGGCTATAAGAATGATTTTTAACTATATATTTGTCAATATTTTTCATTTTTTCAACTATATTTGTCATATATGCGATTGAATTGTTTATTTGTATTGTAGGAGAAAATGCAAGAATTTATGGCAACCCAAACGCAGGATGGGAATGATATCACCTCTAGAGATGCATTTTCTGAAGTTATGGGTCCAGATAATCCTGGACGAGGTCGTGGAGTGGGACTAGTTCCAACTCCCACCAGTGTATTTGGATCGTAAAGTAGCCGTCAGTTTTCTAAAGAGGTGTTCGTTCCTCGTGCAGAACATGAGAGAGTTATGTCATAGCTCCATGAACTTCAAGATGGTCAATTTCAACTTCAATCCCAAGTGGCGTACCTTATGAAAATGATGCAAACACAAAATCATTCGTTCACATCACCCGGCGGTGATCATGTAAGATTTCTAAGGAATATATACTTTATATAATTATAAATTATGTTTATTCGAACATTAATACTAATTTTGTTCATTTTATGTGTTTATAGGATTCTGGAGATTCTCCATCAACTTCATGATCGCATAAAGTTTAGTGAGGATGAAAAATACTATATTTGCTTGAGTTTGAACTTATATAGCTTTGTCTTTAGAATTTGTGAATATTTCAATTGATCGATTCTGAATCTTTAAATATTTGTGATTTTTTGAATTTGTGAACGTTTAAAATGCAAAAAATTATGAATATTTGAACTGATGGGCTCTGAACTGTTGAAAATTTTGTATTGATAGATTCTGAAATCTGTGATAGAGAATGTTTTATGAAACATGTATTTTTGAAAATTATGGGATGTTTAAAAAATAGAAAAAATTATGACTAAAATTTCAATTTATAGCAGAGGTTTTGAAGGCTATAGAGGCGATTCAAAACTGCTAGAAAGTATATTTTGTTTTGTTTCCTGGGCTTTTGTGGCGCTAAAAAATATTTACCTGCGGTTTTAAACCGCCTGAAAATCCTAAAAAAATTCTAATTAAAACCGCCGCTAAAAAACTTTGCGGCGGTGGTTTTTGAATCGCCGCAAAACTTTTTGGCGGTGGTTAAGACCGTCATAAAAGACGACCAAAACCGCCACTAATAACAGTTTCTTGTAGTGTATGAATTATTATAAAAAAGAGGAGTGGTTGTAATAGCATTTTGCTGCGTGAAGGATTAAATGACAACAATTATTAGACGTAACACTACATTCACCATCAACGTTGACTATAATTATAGGATCCTTCATTTTTTTCAATAGATATGTAGATAGAACAGCCATAGAATTTTGCCTTAAACCATTTAGCATTGAGATTCTCTGCAGTTGCATTATAAAAAGATCTGGACGGTTAGGATGAAATATTAAAAAGTAAAAAAATGATTTTTTTTGTCTTTTCCCTCAAGCATTTTAGCGCGATCTAGGTCATGCAGATGTGATCGGACGGTCTGAAATCACGAAACTGCCTTGTCTGTCATTGAAAAACTCAATCATGTCACTTATACCATATTTGCAGCATGTCTCTGATGGTCGTCTTGGCGAGTGTGCGGTGCCACGACAACCAAATAGAAACTTTTATTGAAAACTCTTTTTCAATCAGTCAGGATCTATTATATATTTATAAGTTAAATCTACAACATACAAGGTTTAGAATTATATACCTCTTATAGTCTATATCAACTGTCTTTGCAAAAACCGATCGATCCTCCATTCCCACAAAATTGTTCCAACGATATGTACACTCCGATATTCACACCAAAATCTTTTAAGTCAATCCTTAACTCACTAGGACATGTGTGGGCATGTAGAATATTATAATATAATTTTTTTCTGTTACTAGATGTTCTCAACACATGAGATCTAGAGATTTACTAAGAAGAACTTTAGTGAGACAATTCTCTAAAAGAACGTGATGATTATTCTTTTAGAGATTTGATGAACGTTTAATCACAGAAGAAAATCTCTCTGGCATCAATCGTGTTCTCAATTCAACTCTTGATTAACGAACTGATGATCTAATCAGCTGATTCTATCCTCTTCGTTCAACCACCTAGACCATTAGAATAATATCTGTATATATTCTAGATGATGTCATATCATATTTTTAGGAATAAATTGAAATAATATTTAATTATAAAATTTCAATTGCAGTGGGACCCACTACAATTGTGCACAACTACACTGTCGCATGGCATTGCAGTATGCCGTGAGCTAACACAATGCCTCACGGCACCACTATAGTGATATGTGGTACTGCAGTGTTGTACACTCACTACTGTAGTGTCTAGCGGTACCACAATAGTCCATGTCAATTACTAATATCCCATTAGTGATTGACACGTGATAATTACTGTGAATTAAATATTTATTTTAAGAAGATAATTATCTAGATATCAGTTAATTCAAAATTAATATATCTGATACTTTATCAACTAATTTATCTGTTATTTCACAAATAATAGATTTAGTTGGTTAAATTATTATCTAATAACAATTTAATTATCTAATTTCACAAATTAGATATTATGTCTCACTTATCGATAATTAAAAAAATTGATAATTATTTATATATATAATTTTCAAAAATTATATTTAAATATATAAATAATTCTAATTAATTAATCACACATAATTATGTGCCCCAAAATAAAAATTCTTTTTACAAGTTAGTCATTTTCTCATGCCGTGAAATATTTACACCTTAGACAACATAGTATAGAGGTGACTTGTGGACCATAAACTTATAATCCTAGATTTCAATAAACCAGATTATTAATTAAACTCTTTAATTAAATAATCTTATTTATTAATTTTATTATTGTTTCACTATAAATATAGAATTACACTTTTAGAGATTATATAATGTATTTACAGAGTATTCTCATGTAGTCCACTGATATAATCATTTCATATAGTTTTGTCCTCCAATTATTAGCGTAAATTAGAACTGGTCAAAATTATCGTTTTATCCTTCTAATTACCTCTTGATCCTTAAGTACCATTAATCCACTAGTGAATGACTAATTTATAATCTTATTATAAATTTGAGCTCAATAATCATTCAGTTTCATAATTAATACTTAAGAGAATCAATATATGATCCGTTATGAAAGCTTAGATTCACAATATTGTAAGGTCATGTCCCCAAAACAAAAGTCACTGGCATGATTAACAAACAGACCTTAACGAGTGAATTAAAAGATCCAGTAGAAATGTATAGGAGTTCATAACTACTAAGGATTCAGACTGATCTACATATGATCATCGGATTGATGTGTATTAAATATTTACGATAAATGACACGTTAAGAAAGATATTAATTCACATCGGTCCTGTCATATATAATTTTATTATATAAAGTACATTCACTAAGATATCTATCTACATCAATGATCCAGATCTAGATCACACGCATTCATAATACTTAGTGAACCGTACTAGCAACCACTCATTAAAGATTTCATACTTTAATATGTTGCTTATAATTTTATTCATTATCTATGATCTTAATCATCTCGTACTAATACAAGATCATAGTATCTTTAATGAATATGAAATTTTCAGATATTTATATAAATTATTCAACAATAATTTAAAAGAATAATTATAAGAAAAATATGATTTCTTATCAAAATATCAATACACATATTTTGAGGGCATAACCACCAACAGTCTCACCGAACTTATGTGGAGATGAAGCTTAGGCTTATCGTGTGAGATAACAAAAGAAGTAATTTTAATCCTAACAAACAGTTATGAAGATTTAAACTCATGTAAGGAATGGATTAACCAATCATTTATCGGTGGATCCTTCTAATCATCTACAATTGAATCCTATTTGATTCTCTTGATTTTCATTTCTTTGTGTAGAATCAACTGATAGAAATGAATGGGTCTCAATTGACTAAATTTTCAATGGTTTCGGTTTGATTTAGACTACTGTTTTGGAAGTATACATTGTACAGTTAACTTTCTTTTTTTTTTTAATGAAAATTGATAATTAGCTTGATGGGTGTTCACAACTAATTTAGTTCGGTTTGATTCATCTCTCTTAAAATTGAATCGAATCGTTCAAAATCATAGACAAGAATATCGAGTTCGACTCATACCAATCAATCTAGCAGTAGCACTAACAAAAACGTAACTAAAATAAAACTACACCCTTTTTTACATGGATAAGGACTTTCTGGTCGTTGATGAGAAACTGTAGATGAAATATTTAATTTGAACTGTTTATACAGATCTAAACGGTCTAGATTTGATGATTAGAAGACAAAAATATTGTGAAAAATGATAAGGGATGATTAGAAAAACGTTATAACATGTAATCAGTTCTGATCACATGCTATCAGATCTTAGCCGTCTAATAGTAGATTGTGATGTGCTGGATTACATAAACTATCTTGACAATTGACTTTGATTTTATATGGTTTGATTTTCATCTATTATTCAAAAGGTTGAACGGTGAGTCGAACATAAACTTCAATCTTTGAACATAACAAAACAATAAATTAATATCTTTATTATATGATAGATAATAGATAATAAAATATCTCAATCATGTGAGAGATAATATGGATAACATAATAAAGCGGAACCCATGCCCCAAACTTAGACGTTGGTTCATGATCACAATTATTTCCCTCCCATGGCTTATTTAATAAATCAAATGATTGAAATCATCTAAATCTAATAGTGTGTAAGCATTTAAAATATAGTAATAATCAGCATAACAAAATACTATTAATAATCTTTCGATTACAATATGACAAAACAATTCGACATCTTAGAGCAAAAATTACATCGAAGATATACATATTTTGTTTTAATTATAGGGACACACAACTCCCTCGTCATTAGTGGCTTAATGTGAAAGATAAAAATTATTGCTCTCCATTTAACATCTCATTATTTTTTTTATCCAACATTTTCGTATTTTGGGCTAAAAAGGATGAAAACTTTTTTAAGCACTTATTCTCAAACAATTGACATGTACAAGTTATAATTTATAAGAGAATAACATTTGAAATATGACAGAATAATTACCTGTCTGAGTAAGTTTCTCACCAAAAATGGCATGTGGGAGCTTTCTCATTCAATTCTTAATTCGTACTTCTGAACTCTCTTACCCTATAAATTAACTTGTACAACAAAAACATCTCATCTCTCTCATGTTACACCACCTAAATTTCAAGAAATTATCAAAACCCAAGTTTACAACAACAATTAAAGCGATATTGGCATTTTGTCAAATTGGAAGGAAAATGCTCTTTTATATTAGTGCTAACTATGCCATGAGAAACTACAATGTTGGGAGGAAATTTCACATATCTGACAAGAAATTAGAATCAGAGTTAATATTACAAATCCTATCTGCTATTACAACCCATAAAGTGACATTGTCCACTCATATCAGGCGTCAGACACTCTGCTTACAGATTTAAGGTACAACATACATCAACACAACAAATAAATCGTTTTCTTTACATACTTTTATATATATCTTCTACTTAATTCTTGACTTGACATTACAGTTGTCATACAAGCCTTGACGCCCATGGTATCAAATATCTTTTCTTGAGGCTGTGTGTCAAAGTGGCGTTGAAGCTGTATTATTAGCCATTCTTATTTCTTACTTTGGGCTACTACCACCTGCATCACCTCCATCAGAATGCTGCTGCACCCACAAACTTCGACTTCTTTCTCCTCCATTTTCCCAGGTTGGTTGCCTTACACTTCTGTCATTTGTATCCCCTCCGTCGGAAAACTGGGCCCATACGCTCCGACTCTTACCTTCTCCACTGAGTTCCTCCTCACAACCAGCGACGGTCTTCAGAATCTCGGACTGGAGCAATGGGCAGCTTTCCTTGAGAAACTCGAATCCATCGGATTGCATGACGGCTGGATCATGAAAGGTTAACAGAAACGCGGTAACAAGAAGTCATGAGCATGATAGAAAGACAACTTAATGAAGCAAACACATATCATGTGAATCCAAACAGAGGAGTAGCTGAAAATAGGAATAAAAAAATAGACCGATATAATACTTGATGGTAGAGAATATTTGTCAAATTCAATCCCGTGGAATACAATTGGCAATAGAGCAGAGTACTAATAAAATTAGCCTTTACTGATGTTGTAAATATGTAATAAGGCTTACCCTAGAAAAATAAAGAGAGTTCCTAAGACAATTAGCTTAAATTACAGGAACATTTCTCCAGATTAAAAAATGACTCAGACCTCCTTTCAGATCAGGTATTGGTAACAATAAAACAACTTTAATTTCAAACTAATGCTGTCAATATAACATGTATTACCAAAACCACTGCTCATTTTTTCTGAATTCTGCAAATGTCACTAAGTTTTTTTAATATTCAAATACTAATTCACTGAAACCCAAAACAACTTGGTCGATTTATGTTTCAGATCAAAAAAAGGTTGGGTAAGATCAATTATAGGAATAATAATCTTTTCACTCCTAAACTAACACCTTTTAACATAATTGACTTATTTGTCATTTGACGAGGTAGATAGGGCGTCCATGACATTTAAACAAATTAAAGACAGTGTCAGGAATTTTCTAAAAATAAACTAAACGCAGCTCAATGTTATAAGAATAATCTACATTTGTAGGAAAATAATTTTTTTCCTAAAAAGAAAAAACTTCTGAGTTACATAACGTTGTTGCATTGAGATATTGCCATAGCCAAAAGAAAAAGAAAAAAATGTGGGATGATTTGGAGCTCACAGTTTACCTCTATTAGTCTTTTTCTATGTTGACTTGGAATAGCTTAACCTTCAGAATTGGGACATACCAATTGTCTCTATTGTACGTGATTTTATGACATGACCATTTCAGGCAATATTAGCAAATTCTCTTCATTCGTATCACTATTTACCCCACCTTTAGCCGATTTTCATTTTTTACCAGTGAAAATGCAAGTTATTTCGTAAAGGTTGTCGGGAGGGCAGATAGGATAAAAGAACAAGTATTAGGATAAAAGAACAAGTAGGCCACAAGAAGGTATGCCTACTGTATGGAGTAGCAGTTTCCAATGTTAGAATAGTGAATAATGGCTCAGTTGAAACATCAATCTAATATCTATACATGGAGTTCATATCTACCACTAAACACATCTTACTCGTCCAAATACATTAGAAAAACATATTGTATCTAAATCCTATGTGCTAGAATCAAAGAAAGGTATTGCTCTTTGTATTATATTACCACATACGCAAATTCCTTCAACAAAACAGAAGTTTCTGAACCCTTCACCAAAGTTCACCAGTGAGAAATATTTTCATGTCAAATTCCTTCCTATTATATTACCACATACGCAAGAACTTTCACCGACTTACAACAATTTTCTGATAAGTTACATACACAACAGTGTCACAGACTCACTATTAATAAATACTTTGTGGATTTGGCTTCATCAATAAACTTACAAGCATCGTGGCACCACAATATGTGTGACCCACTGATGAACTCAGGTTCGGCAGAAATTTGGATGTAAGAATAAATCAAATCAGGATAAATTTGGATGCAATAAATATTGGTGAAGAACCAAGAAAAAGGGCCCTGGTATTAACAATCTTTGTTATTAGCAGAACCTTTCCCACTTAGAAAACATAGTGTTTGGGCAATTATCTAAGTATACAGGGTAATATTGTAGACACGTGACAGGGGGATCTCCACGAAATACCAGATGCAAATGCAAACCATGGTTGAGAAAACTCAGCAGGCAACCCCAAACAAAACCTACGTACTTTGTGTAGCAGACAGAAGAATTGTTCGATTTTTTTGGTAATTCTTGGACACAAAAAAAGGCTACAGGAACTTACCGACTAGGTTTTCAGCGGCAAACTTTAAGCAAACTGCTTTTAAATCTGCAGCATGATAGCGATCAGCGAGGGCCAGAATATGGGACACGGAATCCACAGACATATCCTTGCATAGTACAGATTCACACATCAACCTAAGTCTCGGCAAGACATATTTGTCAGCAGCAGCTAATAACTTTGCAGCTAATGTGTCAGATAAGGATGGCATGCAAGATGAACTGGACTCCAAGAACTCATCTTCTACTAGTGTGTCTCTGTATATAAAGTGCAGTAAAGCCTGCTCAAAAGAAATACAAGAAACTATTAGAAAAACTAAGAAGGACAGAGGTACATGGAGAGTTCCCTGGAAATATTTAACATTAATGATCCAAATATTCACTGGAACTATGAACTTTTTCAAGAGAAGTTCTACCTTAAAAACCTTAGGTTCCATATCAGTTATGACAACTTCATCGTTTTCTTCTTCCATTTTGTCCAAGAACTCATTCTCGAAAACGGGAGACCGAGCAGCCAACACCAGCTTGTGAGCATAAAACTTTTGCCCAGACACGTTGAAAGTCACATCTGCACCTTCCTCGTTTTCCAATAACATACCAAAATGTGCTCCAATATCAGATTCAGGGACATGTATGAAGTGTAATCTTGAACTGTCAATCCCAGAAACCACAACACCAACAGTGCAATTGATTTTCAAGCAATCATCCTTCAGAAACACTGATGACTCAAGCATAGTCCGTCTGAAAAAACGCTTGTAGCCCCTAACAAATAAAATGGATAATTCTAATGAAAACATAATTACTGTCAGAAGAAAACCCCAACACAAAACTAAAGATAATTCCCTTAAAGGAACAAAACCTTCAGAGAGTAAGAATACCAAGAAAAGAAAACATGGGACAATTAAAAAGGTAAACAACACCTCTTATATCTTAATAACAGATTTTAATTATTAAATTTCATGCCAAGAAAAAGGTCAATGACTTGACAAAAGAACTGATGAATCGTTGAATAATTACCGAGGCAACCGATCATAGTAAAAGAACTACTTAAAAGTCAAAGCCATCAATGACCCACATTTGTGACTCCAATCTATATCACTTACATCTCTAAAGTATATACACTAATTAAAATTGAGATGAACTTAGAACTTACATATTGTAATACAAACATACATAACTTATTTTCATAATAAATGCATAAAATGGAAAAACAAGAAAAGATATAGAGATAATATGTCTAATGACCAACATGAAATCAAATTGAAAAGCATGGTAGAGCTTTGAATGTGAAATAGCTTAACAATCTCAGTTCTTTTTATGTATTTCTCCCATTGCAGGGTAATTCAATAATTCTATTCTATCAGACGCAGGTATCGTGGAACAGTTTGTTGTATGCAATTCATTTCACTACAAGGCAGAAATATTCTCATGGAAGAAAATTATTGCCTAAAATTACAGCTAATGCAATTCAAACGAACAATATCAAGTACAAGTAATCAGAAAGGGAGCTCAAGCCTGACAGTAGAGAACCTCTTATCTTTCGTCCCAAAGTATGAAGGGACATTAATTAAATTCTTCATAACAGGATTTAAATAGTGATTAATTATTAATAAGGTTTATCAGTCAACTAGGAATTTTTCATAAATATTTTACCAGTTTAAATCAAAATAACAAAGAAAAGTAGAAGTAAATACAAGCGTATTGAAGATGTATGAAATTTATACAACATTAGCGTGGGAGCTTAAACAAAACAGTCTACAAGAACAATAGGGAGGTCAATGACTCAATTCTACTAAACCTTCTAAAATGCCGAACATGTAAGAGAATCAGAAGAATGACTGAATAACTAAACTTACCACATGCTGCCTCTGTACTTGAGCGTGTACGGCCCACTCTCAAGCGAGCGATCGAAATGGCTATGAACCTTGTGCTTTCCATCGCCACTTTGATCCACTAAAGTCAGCTCAAATAGCGCACGCACGTCGGTGCCCTCGCTCGCCAACGCAATGAAAACCGAAACATAAGCGGAATTGTCCTCAGGGTTTTTTCCATCGGGATAAAAATATATAGCCCACTGGTAACCTCCAACCATGAAATTTTCGCTGGCTATGTGCTTTCCAACCCCGATCCCTTTGGCCAGAGAATAACCCTTAATAACGAAGTTGTGGGAACCATTGACTGTCTCCGTCACGGACCGGGAGCTAGTAGGAGAAGATAAGGGGCTCTTGTTCGGAGAGTACATTCTCCTATGGCATCGAAAATTCGAGGCTCAAAGGAAATTAGAAATGAACTGGAAGTCTGGGTTGGGGAATCGGGACGATGTGTAACGTACCGTTGTTGATTTTCCTGGGAAAGTGAAGGAAATATTAGCTGTGATTGGGAAAAAGGAAAAAGAAAAGTTCTTGTGGAAAAAACAACCGGGAATGTGAAAATTAACATTATATGAGTAACGGGAGTAGTGAAAAAATAACCGTCTAGAGGGAATTAGTCAAAATCAGTACACAATAATTTAAAGGGGCAATTTTAAGTTACTGTCAGTTAATTGATTCGATTATAGTTTAATATATTAGCGATTAATCATGTGTTGTACACATTTACACGTGATATAATAATTTAATATGTATAATATTTTATTTTTAATAGTTTAATATTATTTATAATAGATGAAAGTATTAAATTGATGATAATCTTTTAAAATTTGATAGACTGATTTTTTCATGTTAAAATACGTGCAGAATAGAACAAAAATAAAATATTTTTTAAGAAGTATGAAAAGACTAAGAGATGAAAAATCAAAATTAACAAACTAATAAACACTATAATTTTAAAAAATATCTGAATTAATTATTAATTAATCAAAATTAATATATAAAAAGAATAATTAAAATATTTTTGTTTAATTTTATTAAATGAACCCATTAAATATATGTATAAGTATACGTGTTAATCAATCGTACTTGAACGTATCAAATAATAAATGGTAGCGTTGAATAGTAAATAGCTTAGGTAAAATCATTCATAAAATATATTTATTCTCATGTGACTTTTACTGTATATTATTCAAGATATATATCTTATAGATATGTGCAATTCTAACCTATAACATATGATCCATATTTGTTGAACTTATTTAGTAATTTTAGTCTACTCATTTCACAACTTATTATTAGAGACACATCAATTTTTTTAAAAGAATTAAGTATTCAATTAAATTTTTTAGTGTGTAATGAAAATAATGTAAATTTAATTTAAGATAACTTATTGAGAGCAAGTAATTAATAGTAATGTGGATGTTTATGAGAAAGAAATATTTAAAATTTATTATTGAATTAATATCTTGATGGTCATTTAAGAAAATTTAAGATTTATGGTTGGATAAAATGATCAAAAATGATTCTCATTGTCTTGTCACTTTCAATATATTATAGATAGATTACTGTTATAGTAGCATACGCTTTTCTATAATATTAGAAAAATAGTGCTATAAAAAATCGCTCGACCTACTTAAAGTTGTACTAATCATCAATCTACTTTCTTGTTGAAATCTCCCTCTACATAGTTGGATAGTCACTCAACTGTTAATCTCGTGAGGGAGCAATCTCCTAGATTATATAAACCACACATCTATAGTATAGAAGACACCACACTTATGTAGGGAGAGATTAAAATTTATCGAACTGGATGGAGATGATGGATAGATTTAGTCCTAATAAAAAACTGTGAATACTCAAATTTATGTTAGTGATGTCAAGATTAATTAACTAAAAACTCAAGATTTTGGTGTTTATTTTCCTTTTTTTCATCAAACTCCGCAATTACTATTATCTATTTTCTTTTACTTTCACCATCTTATCTTCTTATTTGCATCTTTTTTTCCTTTTGGCCGAAACATTTGTTCAATGTTTTTTACTTTTACATTTGCTTCAAAAAATTGTCACACACAATCACTTTTTTATTATCGAAATTACATTATAAATTTTAAAAAAAATTAGACAAAATATGACTGACCTTTAAAATATAAGTGTGAGAACTAAATCAACTACGACAACTTAATTTATCTCATGCGCAGGGATTTTCATGCATCTTCCTTTAAAGAACTTATTACCAATTAGTATTTGAGCTTCAAGATATCACCAATGATCTCTTGTTCAAAGGAAAGTGTTTATGGTAGGAAATTGCTTATGGGGTAATTTCTCAGCTTGTAACTGAATAAGTTCCTTTATGTAGGGAGACGGGATCCCATTGTCAAACCTCACTCAGGTTCAAATTGGGCGATTTATGTTTTTGAATGAGAAAATTGTCCAATCAAATGTAATTAAATATCTAAGTAATAGGTGCAAATAAAGTACATTATTCAATTGAAGAATTTAATTGCTAATTGCTATAGCGGTATTTAATTTGAAGTTAAAAGAACAACTTAGTAACTCTAAAAAATAAAAAGGATAAAATTGTCCAAAAAATATTTATTCGACATCTCCACTTTCATACTTGATATTGATATCGACATAGATACATCTAAATATTAAATTAAATTTCTATTAACACATCAAAATGTTGTTGTTTCCCCTTTATTGAGAAATAACATTAAAATGTTGTTACAAGACCAATACCTAGTTCCTCTGCAAGCTCATCCCACACTGGAAGAAGAGTCAACACCACAAGCAAAATGGCTATTCCGACTGCTGTTTTCCTCCAAGTTCCAACTTCCGTCACATCATTTAAGCATGGTTTCTCCGGAGTTCTCTGAAATTCACACAATAAGAAGAAGAGAAGCTTGTCTTCAAATTATACAAATTTACTCTCATGTATACATTTTATTCATGGTGTCAGGGTCAGCTTACGTGCAGCTCAAATAATCCAGCTCATATTATACTTTTAGAATTCTAGTTTTGAACATACCTGGCATATTAACACATAAAGCCCCCAAGGAAGTGACAAAGGTCCACCAATCTATACAGAAGAGAAATATAAATAGTAGATAGTCAAATTAAACTTGCAAATAACCAACATAGTTTAGAAAAAAATGATAAGAGTAATTATTTTATGCTTGTCTGTAAAGTAAAACTAAAATACGGGGGACGAATGAATCTATAAGTGACGAACGCTTTCTTTTGCTTTTCTTTTTTTCGTCAGGTAATGAACTTTGATGTACTAATATTATAAACCAATTTGATTTAACAAATATGAGACGTACTCTTGATAATAAACCAAGAAATTACCAATGATCAACAATGTAGACCAGAATCTTTTACCAGTACTATCACTAAGCAGATTAAGCTTACCACTCCCAACCCGAGCAACGTGTAAGTCGTCAGACCAAAACCAATTAAGGCATTTTTCCCATAAGCGCCCTGAAAAGAAACAATATATTGAAGTGAATCAATGTAGCCAGTCAATCTTATGAAAGTACTAGTTTCATTCGGAAGTAAATAAGAGCTATCAAAAAATTACAAAGAGATAACAATTACATCATATTCACTAAGGTGAGGATACTAACATGAAATCAGAAAAAACTATTTATTTTGTGGAACACGCAGGCAAGAAGAAGAATGCCGCATGATCGGATAAGATTTGGCAGCTGTTTGAATAGCTTGTGATTTGTTAAAACAATCAATCTTCTAGTTTTAAAAGCAAGATATTCTTACAATAAGAGATTCATCTTAAAAAAGATAAAAACCAAGCTATTGAAAATTTCTCCAAAACTGTGATAAGACATAGGGCAATGGAAACACAGGAAACATCTACCCTCTGTAGTCTCTCAATTTTTATCAATAAGGGGGTCTATCCATGGAGACTATTCATCATGTAACCTCTGTACTGTTAAACAAAGAAACAAAAAATTGCAGCCTCTTAACTATCTGTAGATGTTATTTCCCCCCATCCTGCCAGCTAAGGTTGCACATCAATGCCTCATTATCATGGTCAAACACAAGCCTTGACGGTATATTTTGCCAGTTCAAGCCGAATAAAGGATTAATGCATACCTGCACTGCCCTTCCGCCATCAAGGCAGCCAACTGGAAGCATGTTAAATGCCGATGTTGTCAAACCACACCTGCAAAATAACTAGAATGGTAAGGGTATTAAAAATTGTTTGTAGGCAATAAGATGCCCATGAGTAGTAAATTACCAGCCAGCAATGACAAGAGGATGAATTGAGACAGTTGCAGCATGCATTGCCCTGCATACATCAACTAAAATTCAGAATGAGACTGTGATAAACCATAGTTATTTTCTTTTTTAAACAGAATGTGCATAGTAAACTATAAAAAGAATCAATAAAATTCATCAGCACAATGCTGGAAGATATGTACATGAATCCAGAAAGGGAATCACTACAGTTCTATTTACACAATCTTTGAATGCCAATTTAAATTTGAAACCCATGAAGGCAAAGTGACATACGCATAACCAAGAGTGGCTCTACTGATGAGTCCAAGGAGCAGAGAACCTTGAAACAGCATGCTTGGGACCTTAACCAACTCGCCAGCAACATCCGGATTTGATGAGAGCAGCAGACCAACAGCAAACATGGAAAATGACAGTGCAGCACCAGCAAAAGGCCCCGCAAGTGATATGTCAACCTTTGTACTTCGGTCAGGAAGAATAGATTTGAACTACATAAATGAACAACTCAAGAACATCAAAATGCAGAATATCATCTAAGGAGACATAATACAGAAGTTTCTTGAAGAAAATGGAAGTGACCTCTGGTACTCGTGAACCCTTTTTCTGCCACAATAAAACATTTTTAAATGACCAGTATCCACTAAGTTTCATTTTTTTAGTTCTTACACGAAAATTATAACAATGGCCCAAGATGGAATAGCCTTGGCAAAATATTACAACAGAAGCACAGTTTTCCATGCCTGCATGACAGGGATTATTTTTTTTATCAGTACAGGAATTATTTTTTAGAGCAGTAAAAAGGGATTTGAATTTATAAGGGTGACAGAAGTCGAGATGAGAAGGAAAGAAGGAAAAAGAAATAGAGAAAGGGAGAAAAATGATCCCCTAAAAGAATAAAACAGAACAGTGATAGCACATATTTCTTATTCTTGATCCGACATAGATACTTGAAAACCCAATCAATGTAACATTCTTCGGAAAGAATAAAAACAGGGAGATAATTAGAATTCAAGAAAAGGGGGAAAGTACAGAGAGGGAGGGAGAGAAGAGACTAGAGAGATCCTATACAAGTGCTTCTAACCTGTGTGATTGCCCCGAAGCTTCCAAGAGTTATATTAGGAATGAAGAAAGGAATACTAAGTTTTAATTTCTTTGGAAAAGCAGCCAGAAAGTGCCCAACTTCCTGCACATTAACAACTCCATCAATAAAATATCAAATCAGAAACAAGTTTTAAACATAGTCCAGGAAAAAGGAAAGAAAGGTTAAGTCCAGGAAAAAGGAAAGAAAGTTGCAAAAGGTAGAGTGACCAATGACCACCAGCCATAATATTGGACGCACCTACTTACTGAAAATGAATATAAATACCTCATGCTAGTTAGAATTAGCAATCATTATATACATTGTAGAAAAAATGAATATAAGCACAAAAGGTCGACTGTTATATGCATAATTGCAAAATGTTACATTTCCTGTGAAATAAATGTGCTAAACCAATTTTTTTTTATGAATGACATTGAAACATTTCACTCACATGAAATAACAAAACGCCCAATACACCGTATGCAAGGGGCAGAGCAGAGTCCACAAATGGCAATAAAAGCTCCATATCTGGTGGTTCCACGGCATTCGGATCAGTGAAATATTTTACCACCTCCGGTGGGAGACTACTGATCTGTTGAACAATTGAGAACAGTTTATAATTTACTCTAGAAATGGCAAAGGAAATAGTATGTAACCATAAACCAAATAGAAAGATATGTACAATCTACATAGGCATAGATATATTAGCATGTGAGTCTTATTTGTCAAAACTTTCATTTTCCATATCATAACAGTAATGGTGGTGCATTTAGCTACCTGCGACGCAATTCCTAACTCAACAGAGGAGCCAATGGTTAGAAGGAACAACAAAAGTGCGATAACATATTGCCAAAGTGTTGTCGGCCCCGGTTCTGAAACCTCTTTCCGCAACAAACCAAAACTAACACGTGGCCCACCACGCGGGTCTGGATCTTCTGAATTTGGCTCCTCCACCATAAAAAGGTTGTACTTATTACCCGTTACTTCGACTAACTGTCTCTGAAGTTTAGCAAAGACTTCTTCTCTCTTTCCTCGTAAATTTCCGAGAAACAGAATGCCCTCACCAAGGTCTCCAAATGGTTCTTCTTTGGTCACCCAGAAAGTGGAATAGCCAAAAAGCTTGTCCTTAATGAGCTTTACATCAGCTGGATCAACCTTCTCTGGTCCAAGAAGTTCCATCAGTTTAAAAGAGTCAACTTGGAAGTTGCTGTAAGCTGGTCCATTCGGATACAGAGTTGGTGGCTAAAGCAAGCAAAATATTCCAGCTGTTAGTACTTTATTATACAAGGTTTTTTTTTGCCTTTTCATTTCTTCCTTGGTGAGGGGATAAGAGCTGAGTTGGACTTACACAATGTTATAAATGGTATTTAAATCCAAATATTTAAGATCTTCGAGCAAAGCATTTAGCACAATTTCACTGAATGCAATTGACTGTCTGTATCCAATTGAATTGGATATTTACTACTTAACTGTATAGTATGTAAATGCAAAATGCATTCCATCGCCACAAATTTATACACATTTTTATGCTGCAAAAAGTATCAATAGCCATACAACATATTTTTACATTGATTCAAATGGTGTTAAGAATATGTTTGGTTTCACGTAATTAGAACTTCATAAAGATTGTTATGTGAGTTCCACATAGACTCGAGAGAGTTCACGAGAAATCTAAGATTAAAACAATCAATTAAAGAAAAAAATGTTCACCCTGGAAGAAACCGACGGAGGAGTCGTCTTCTCCGAATCAAACTCAACGTTGCGTCTCTCCTCAACCTCTTCAGGAGGTGCCTTCGTCGTCGTTGTAGTCGTCACATTTGAATCACTTGGATTATTAATACCCTCTCTCTCATCATCACCACCTTTATTTGTACTAGAACACTTAATTCTACTATAACCTCTATTAGAAAACCCAACTCTATCACTCCTCGATCTTTTCCCGCACAAGTGACATGAATTCCTCATCCACACAAACCCTTGAGGTTCGATTCCCAGCCTCGCAGCATTCTCACCAAAACTTGTCCGGAATTTGAAATTTGTGCCACTAAAACTAAAACTACAGCTGGTTAGCGTTCCCATCCAATTAAACTTTCCAAATAAACGAACTTTAACCTCCCAAAGCAGAAATCTCCCCCCTCCTTTTGAATTTAATACGTCTGGAAGACGTTTGTCTTAATGCTCCTTCTAAATGAACAGAAATCCAAAGAATCAAACGAAGTAAAACAAATATGGGTGGAAAAGAAATGGCAAAATTTGTATGAATTGGCTTGGTTCGATTTTCCTTTCCCCTTATGAATTGCAATGGAAGTGGAAGAAGAAGGAGCAACTGAGACTAAGGGAATGAGGAAGATATCTTCCTTGACAGAGCCCACAGAAATATCCTTTTCTTTTTCTTTTTTATAGTAAAAAAATATAAATGATTTTTTTTAATTATGTTATAAATTCTAAAGAAAATAAAGAATATCACTTAAACTCACCACCACTAAATTATCTCTAAATTATAGATGTGAGAATCTAGTCAATTGCATCAATTCAGTTTGTCAATATTATTGGTTTGTCTATAAAATCAATTTTGAAAACCAAAAGTTTAACCTCATCTTTTAGTGTGTGAATGTAACACATTCTACTCACTGTCTACTTTTAATAGTTCAGAGATATTCACGATTCAGTTTGATTTATTTTTTTTATAATAAATAAAATCATACTAAAGTTTTGGTTCAGTAATATTGTCGATCCGGTTTTGAAAGAAAGAATCAACCAAACTAAAATTTGTGGTTTACTTTAATTCAAATAAAATTATTAGAAATAAATATAAAACTAAAGTTTCAGTTCGATTACTAGAAAGACTTGGTACCGAATCAAAACTTTGGTTCCTTAATTCGTCGAACCAAACTGACGTGGACTTCTCTAAAGAACTGATCGAATCGATCATTTCGGTTTCGTTCGAACAATTCAATACAAAAAATTTCACCTATATATATGGTTCTAAGTTTAAGTCATATTTCTAATTTCTCATTGTTTTTTGCAAAATTGTCCTTTCCTTTGGCTTTAAAATTTCACAATTTTTTGGGCTTGCTTTGTTCGAATATTCTTTATGAACTCTCATTTTCCTAAACCTATCATGAAATGTTATATAGGTAGGACGTATTTGGCCATATAATCTAGTAAAATATCTACGCATGGATGAATGTTGGGTTTGGCGATGAATATTGGGTTTCTCGGTTACAATTAATGTCTCTTTTAAGCATGATTGTTCACTGTTTTGTTTTCTTTTCACCTCAGAAAAAAGCTCTGTAAAGAATTCAATTTGGATAAACACCTGCATGATGAAAAAGAAGAGATTATGATAGGTTGGTCTGAGCAGTTGAATAACAAAGTAAAAGCTCTTTATTCAACGGCTCTTATATGCTTAGCATGAAAAATATAAAAAAAATAGTATTTTTTCGTTTAATTGGCGTAGGTCGTTACTTTTTTATTCAATATTACTGTTCAAATGTGATACTATCGTGTTTGACCGAATATGAAACAATTTAAATTCATAAAAAATCACACATGTTGAGTAATAGATGATGACAAAGCACTAGCTTAACTCCAAGATTTTTAAGAAAAATCCATTGATCTCAAGGTAATTACTAGTTTATTATAGGAAAGTTAACTCTTTAGACCAAAAAGTATGCTTTAATTATATAATAATATTGGTTTTAGATTTTGAGCAAAAAAGTTAGCAATAACTTTGTAAAGGATTTTTCCGTCCTCCTCAAGATTAAGAAAACAATGTATTAATGTAGATGAAATTTGTAATAATATAAACAAAATCTAAATGAATGTTTTATAATCCAAAAAGTTCTGTAGAGTTCAAAAGTTCATTATTTTATTGAATAGTTTGGTTTTATATAGACATCCTCAATGGTATGGGTTTAATTGAAAATAATAAAATAATAATAAAAATATCATATGAGGTCAGACCTAGGATAACACATATTTGTGGGTCTCTTTTTTTCTTTATCTTACATCTGTCACACTCAGCCGCCAATCAATCGCTATCACATGGCAGTTTCATGTGGTTCCTAGCCAATTAGTCAGAACCACTTGGTGACTTACCAACCTATCTTGTCCAAGTGATGCAACTTACACAATCAATCACAGCCACTTGACTGTCAATCTGAACCCTCATCTTCGTTCTGATGTTTGGTCATGTCCATGAGGTCATGATTCCCTGTTCTCGAGATGTCGGTTCTCGTTCTTGAAGCGATGACCTCGTTATTGTGATGTTGGTTCCCGCTCTAGAGGTGATGATCTCTCATTCTCAAGATGTTGGTTCCCGTTCTGGAGGCGATGATCTCCTGTTCTTGATATGTCGGTTCTCATTCTGAAAGTGATGATCTCTAATTCTCGAGATGTTTCGCGACTTCAGCCAGTCAATCGTTTTGGTTTCTCGACGCTTTTCCTGAGTCATGGGTGAGTCCATTTTATTTCACGTGGCAGTGAAGTATTTTTTACCTATTCATATGCCCTCATTGCATTTCGACGATGTTCATCGATGTGCAATGAATACTCTCAGCACACACCTCGTTTTTTTAGAACGGCTATTCTTGATCTACTTTCATCAATTCAGGATTTTCTTTTATTCTGCAAAACATTAAGTGTTGTGCAAGAAATGTCATAAATATTTTTAAATAACAAGATAATGTATCATCATTGTCTCGTTTCTAGGGTTGCTGACACGTTCCTTAGGAACTTCATTATTCTTAATTTTTCTTTACCCCATCGTGACATGCTTAAGAGTGGGCTTCATTTTTTTTTTCATTACCTATGCGTTGCTTGTTTTACGGCTCTCACGTCATGCGCGTTTCTGATCTGCTAGGTTTCCTTTTATCTAGCTGTCATGTCGTCACTGGCTTGCCTTTTAAGCAGATTGGATGTATCCATTCGTCATGTATCCTTCTTTATGCCTGTCATCTGCCATAATTTTGTTCATTTTGAATTCACTACCACTACACATATATGGCCTTTAATCTCCCACATTTTCTCATTCACGTTCAATCCTTACTCTGTAAGTTTCTTCATCTCCTTTCTTATTCTTTGTGTCCTCTGTTTCCTTCCCTTCTTGGTTTAGTTATAGTAGAAAAACCATTCTAGGTTATGGTCCACATAGTTAGGAATCAGAAAGAGTTTGATCATTTTATTGTCCGTCATAAAAATGCCTTCTCGTCTGATGCTATTTGTGGTTTTGGGGATGTGATGCCCAAATCTTTTCCTTGTAATCCTCCGTACCAGGTTTCCTTAGCCCCTATGTATATATCGTTAGGACTAAAACTTCATTTTTCTCCTTTATTCAAGAATTTTTTATTACCTTTCGTCTGGATCCCTCGCAATAAACTCCTAGTATGTATAAAATTATTTTAGGTACAGAAGCCCTCAATAGGAGGCATACTTTATCCATAGGAGTAGATGAGATATGTGTTGTATACTCCGTTAGGCGGCGCGGTACCTCTTATTATTTGGCCCCCCGTGCCACTTAGAAACGGGGAGGCTTAGTTATTTATTTGCCACCCGGGCACAAAGGTTGAGATGAAGGAACCCTCTGGACCGGCGGGAATTGGGGCGGTGACGGCCGCTGGACCATTCCTCGGCTCTGGGAAGAGTTTAGTAAGTAGCATGAGCCCTTTGTTTCCTCTCTTCTCATTTCTTCTATGCTTCTCTGCTTCAATTTTTTCTGATGTATCTTATTTCTTCGTGCAAATTCTAACCTGAAAAAGATGTCATTTGTCCTGAAAGACGTTGCAGGCCATCTTCGTGCCGCTTATAGTTGTCCAGAATGGGACTAGAGAGATCTCTTTGATCCAAGGAGAGAGGTCGAAGTCGCGGTCGCACCCATTCTAGTCACTAGGTCTGTTACCTCTTCAACCTCTACAATAGAAGCTCTTCGAGCCATCCTCGTTGCGTTCCCTACTCCTTTTTTCCATCAGGTATCCATATAAGTTCTTCTGAGTCTTCACGGGAAGAAGAAGATTTTGACTGGGAAGAAAGGGAGCGTGAGGCTCCGCAGGAAGCTGCGCATAAGAAAGTCGAAGAACAAGACCTAATCTCTCGTTTCACTTACAATGAGCTGGAGATGTCGAAACGTCTAAATAGTGATATGTTTGGGACCGTTGGTGGGGAGAAGAGGAATGTCCATCGTAAAACCAGGACTACCAGTGTCGAAACAGGTATGTGCCCCAGTTCCTCCCCATGTTTCAGTTGCTGCGTCGCCATCTGCCTCGGTTGATCCTTCGGTCCCGTTAAATTAGAATATTCTAGGATGGGAAGACACCACATCTTCTCCCCTTCACTTGTTCAAAGGTCGCCTTCACCTTATGCCGGGTCTCAGGTCGCACCTATGGAAGACGACGATATTTGAAAGTGGGTGCGTTTCTCGGTGGCCCGTCCGTTAGAGCTTCAGCGCACTTCCTGAAGGATCCCTAGACGTGGATTCGGTTGCATTGCGTTAGATGTCCGTTATGGATAAAGTCATTGGCCTTAGTCATGGTTTAATGCAGGTAAAAACTTTAACTGTTTTCATTTATTTTTCACTTTTGATTTGAGTCCGTTCCACTAATACTTTGCTATTTTTTTCTGCCAGGCTGTGACTTATCATAATGGGCTTTAGGCGAATTTGCAACTATGGAGCTCCAGCTGGCAAGCTGCGTGAATGTGGTCTGAGAAATTAACCTGGTTTATAATGCAATCTTCGCTGAGGGGGAGAGTCTAAAGGGGGTTGGGGCTGAGTTGCGACAAGCTAACGCCCGTTTGATTGCTGACTTGAACGCAACTACAGCTGAAAGAGTGAAACTAGAAGCATTTCTTATTGAAGAGGAGATATAGTCGAAGCCAACGGGAGAAATCTGGTAATAGTTGAAAGGAAGTTGGCTGAGGCTGAGGTTAAGTTGTCCGTAATAGTAATGAAGTTGACCTCAACCGAGGCGACTTTGGCTGAGGTGAAAGAGCGAGAAACTGGTCTCGAGGGTTAGTACCAAGCCATTGTCAACAAGGTTGAGAAGGCGACCTATTCTTTGAGTTATCATGGTGCTAAGTCTAACGAGATTCCTCGCATTCCTCTCATTTCTCCTTCTGAAGATTTCGTTGACTCTGAGGTGGAAATTCGTGCTGACCCAATAACAGAGATCCCCATGACCACCTCAGAGGTTCCTGCTGAAGCTACTCACGAAGGGGAAACTTAGCTTTTATGGTTTTTCCTTTGTAATTCTTACGTTTTTTATTTGTACTTTCTATTCTTCCTTTTAATGGAGCGGTCCTTTTGCAATATGTGTTTCCTGCCTTTTCTAACAGTGATAACTTATCATTCTTGCAAGACAATACTTAGTAAAAAAATTTATCCAAAAAACTCTCATGCTTTCTAACACTTAATGAGATTTTTTAGAGTTATCTTCTCTAGCTAATTTGTGAAAGGTAACGCTTCAAAAAGGTGTAAAGAGTTTAGCTCCCATTTTTTCTTCGTGCCCGTTCTTCTTTTTCTTTAAGAGTTTTTCTTGGAAATTTTTTTTTTTACCTGGGCAAGAGTATGTTTACCTGTTTTGGCAGTTTATACTTTCCATTCGTTAAGGTTGGAATTCCCTTTCCCACTGCAATGTAATGGGTCCATTCTCCCTTCCATTTGTTGTAATTATTTTGTGATGGAATGGACCTATTTAGAGTTGCATGCTTCCATTGTTTTAGTCTTCTTTCCTTTTGAGAATGGGATTTATGGGATACCGTTTAAGGACTTTTCATGCCCCTAGATTTTCTTTCGGAAGTATAACTTATGAACTGCCTCTCCCAAAGACTTTTTATGCCATTAGTTCTTTCTGAGAGTAGGACTTATGAACTGCCCCTCCCAAGGACTTTTTAAGCCCTTAATCCTTCTGAAAGTAAGACTTATAAACTGCTCCTCCCAAAGACTTTTTTAGGCCCTCAGTTCATTCTGAGAATAGGACTTATGAACTGCCCCTCCCAATGACTTTTTAAGCTCTTAGTTCCTTCTGGGAGTAGGATTTATGAACTGTCCCTCCTAAGGACTTTTTAGGCCCTTAGTTTTCTCTGAGGGTAGGACTTATGAACGGCCCCTCCCAAGAACTTTTTAGGCCCTTAGTTCTTTCTGAGAGTATGAATTATGAAATGCCCCTTCTAAGGACCTTTTTAGGCCCTTAGTTCTTTCTGAGAGTATGTCTTATAAACTGCCCCTCCCAAGGACTTTTTAGGCTCTTAGTTTCTTTTAAGAGATAGGACTTATGAACTGCCCCTCCCAAATATTTTTTAGGCCCTTAGTTCTGTTATCAGTAGTACTTCGGCTGAAGAAAGAGTTTGACGCTACTATTTTTGTGTGGAAAACTTTTGAGGAAGAAGTACATGGAATATGTCTCATTATAATGGGTATTTTACATCCTTTACACAAAAAAGTTTTGTGGTAATAACCGCTTTCTCCTATTTTGGCGGATGATGTACGATATTTCCTATGTTGGTCTGAGCTTTCCTTCCACCAGGAAGATTTTTCTGAGGGTCAATTCTCCTGTCTAAAATCCCCGTTTCCTCACTTTTTTTTTTCTGAAAATAAGATCTCATTTTCTGATTGTGACGGACCATTCTGATAAGGGCCGTTTCCCTTCTTCCTTCTAGTTCATCGAGATCGTTTAGTTCAGACCTGATGGTAAGGCTTCCAAATTCTACCGGGATGACCGCTTCTGCTCGGTACGATAATGCAAACAGGGTTTCTCCTATCGTTTCTCTCGGGGTCATTTTGTATGCCCATAGGACTGCAGGTAGCTCTTCTACCCATTTTCCTTTTTACATATTCTAGACACTTCTTTAGGTTATCAAGTATGACTTGGTTTAATCTTTTCGCTTGTCCGTAGAGGTAGCAAGTGGGCCGGGTCGACCCGCAAAATCGACTGAACCAGCCCGTTAAAGCCTGGCCTGCCCGACCCGTGTGTGCACGGTACCAGGCTGGCTCAGGCTCGCGGGCCTAGCCTGAGCCTGCACGGGCCTGGCATTTGTGCTATATGGCCCGGACTTGACCGACTCGGCCCGTCTAACCCGCGGGCCTGAACCGGCCCAGCCCGTGGTTATGTAATTTTTATCTAAAAAAATATTATTTTTGTATATATTGAAGATTGAACCATTGACCCATTCCTTATTAATAGACACTTTACCACTAGGCCAAGACTATTTTTATGTGAATGTTGTTTGTGTTATATTTTTATTGTCTTTCAATACATTTTGTCAAATACTTTATTAAATATATTTTTGAGATAAATGTATTTAATTAAATAAATAGATAATATTTTTTATTTAAATGAATATTTTATTCAATAACGAAAAAACACAAAGGGGCCAAGAGCATACCTTAACATCAATTAACAATGGTATGATTATTTATAGACAAATTAAGAAAAAAAAATCGAAACAAGCACCGACTTGCTTTAATGCAAGCAGTCGTCTCTGCTTGCTTTAAAGTAAGCGGATTAACGACAATTTTTTCATTTTGACTTCGACTCTCTGCCCTTCTCTCTCTCTCTTTCTCAACTCTTACTCTCTGCTCTCTCAACTTTCTATCTCTGACTTTTCTCTCTGCCTTTTAAGAAAGGGTAATTTACACATTTATTTGGTTAATTTTGTTTGTTAAATTCTTTGATTACAATGATATCTAATCTCTTTCCTTTTTTATGTAGGAGTTCTCAACTCTCGTATATAGTCTATCTCTATTACAACGATCTTCATGTTGGCAACTTTTTTATTTTATTTATTTTTATATAATGGATCCTGGATATCTTGATTATGAAATATTGATTTAAGTGATGAATATGATTTTCACCTTGAGGAATCTGAACCTTTATCCACTACATCAACTACAACCTCTAAACCTCAAAATAAAATAGCTAAAACCTCTTAAATATGAAAGTATTTTGATATTAAACCTTTTGAGGGTGGTGAAAAGTTAGGGTAAAATGTAAACATTGTTCGCTGATTGTGCTTGGAAAGTTGGTGAAGGAACTAATACTATTTCTAGACATTATTCAATTAACCATGCAAAAGATCACGAGAAAGATGACCCTTAACAAACTCAAATAAATGCATCTGGTTCTGCGACTTTTAAATATATAAGGCTAAAACTAAAAAATGTATAGCTAGATATATAGTTGTTTCTGAACAACCTTTGAGTTATGCTAACGATCTTGATCTAGAAGACTGTATGAAAGAAGGTATACAACCTCAATAAAAACATATTCCTAGAAACACTGCTAGAAGTGATGTAATTAAACTTCACCATAAGATGAAATAAGAATTAATTCAATTTTTTTTCTTATCTTACTATGTCTATTTGTATTACTTCTGATTTATGGAGTGCACGTGGTGCGCTAGGATACATTGTTGTTACCTCACATTTCATTGATCATAAATGAGATTTAAATAAAAGAACACTAGGTTTTTGGCGATGTGATTACCCTTACACAGATTATGTGATTTTTCAATATGTTATGAGTATATTACGTGGATATAGTATTTCTAATAGAATTTTCAGTATCACTATTGATAATGCTAGTGCAAACGATAGTGCTATTAATTTATTCAAAGATAATTTTACTATTAATACTAATCAAAATTCTTTATTACATATGCGATGTGTTTGTCATATACTTAACTTAGTTGTTAGAGTTGGAATGGAACAAATATCACCGTATTTGGAAGAAATACGTTCTGTTATTTCATATATTATGAATTCATATAGTACTACAAGAATATTTAAAATCATGTAAAGATTTTGATTTAAAACTAAGAAAGCTATAGTTGGATGTAGAAACTAGGTGAAACTCCACATATTTAATGTTAATGACAACAAAACCTCATTGGAGTGTGATTTGTATTTATGTAAATGAAAAAAAGGTAAAATTGTTGTAAAAAGTATTAGTTGTGAAATAACTATTATTTTCTTGAATTTTGGAACATTTTTATGTTTCAACTATTATTTGCTCTGACATTTACTATGCAACTTCACATATTGTTTTTAAACAGTTTTTAGAAATTACTAGCATTTCTGCACGTTATAAGACAAATGAATCTTTTCGACCTATTGTTGAACAAATGGAAGAATTTTTTTTAAAATATTGGCAGAATATTTCTAGGATTTTTTGTTTTGCTACTGCTATGGATCCTAGGATAAAATTAGTTGGTGTTAAAAATTTTATTGATTTAATTTCTGAAAATTTAGGGCTTCCCCCGTTGTAGATATTAAAGAACTAACATGAGAATTAAATTCACTTTATTCAACATATGAATCAAAATATAAAAATGATAATTGTAATATTAATGATGGTAGTGGTTCATCTACACAATTAGGTAATTCTATGAATATTTGCCAACTAATAATGAAATTTAAAATGAAGAACATTATTTCTACTCCTCATAGATCATAACTTTATAAAGTTTTTGAAATGAAATATGGAATGAAAGAAAATGATGAGTTATATATTTTACAATAGTGGAAAGCAAATTCATTGAGTTATCCAATTCTTTCTATTATGGCGCGTGAACTACTAACCCATTCAGTCTCTATAGTAACATCAGAGTCTGCTTTTAGTACAGGTGGATGTGTAATTGAAGAAGAAAGAATTAGATTAGCTCTTGATATTTTTGAAGTCCTCATATGTGTTAAGGATTGGAGTGATGCCATCAAAAGAAGACAACAACGATTAGACGACATCATTCAAGATTTTCAAGATTTAGATGTTAATAAAAATGAAGTATAGATTATTCAAAATTTTAGATTCTTGTATGGATTAGTTCTTATAGCTAGTAGTCTTTTTCCTTTTATGGGTTTTTCCCAAAGGGGGTTTTTCCCATAAAATGTTTTAACGAGGCTAGCCTGGGGGAGGGGGTAATTTTTTATATTGTTGCAAGTGATTGATAAATATGTAGGTGCCAACCTAGTTGGGATGATACTTATAATACTTAGAGTCCCTATGATTATTATAACTTTTTATTTAAATGAATATTTTATTGAAATATACTTAATTTATAGTGATGTAACTATTTAAATTCAGTTAATAAAATAATTATTTTACTTAGTATAAAAAAAATTTCTATTGAGATTCTAAAGTAAATAAAGAAAATAATTAAAAGAAAAATAACATGACTTCCATATAACTTATTGATAATCCCCACACTTTATTTATTCTCCACCAAGGTTCAACTCTCCTTATCTACATTTTTTAGAATTAAATCACATTAAAGGGAGGGGAAACTAGCCGGTCTGGTTATTTAATCGGGACTGGCCAGGCCTAGACCGTCACGGGCCGGTTCAGCGGTTCATTCCAGGCTGCCCTAAAATTCCAGCGGCCAGGCCCGGAACCGGCCCGTGAACTGCCTGGAAAGGCTCGAGCATGTCCTGTGAACTAGCTGGGCCGAGCATTCCCCTGGGGGTAGTAAGGCTTAGAGAAGCGATTCGTGATTTTCAGATATTTACAAAATATTCTTACCAAGTTCCTGGTAAACTGAAGTCCATTGTCAGATACCAAGATCTAGGGGATTTCATACACGCATGCCATGTTCTTCCATAAGAACTCTTTTACCTCTTATTCACGAATTCTGGCAAAGGTTTCAGCCTCGATCCACTTAGTGAAATAGTCCGTTGGAACTAATATGAAGCGTTTTTCAGCAAGCACCATGGGGAGTGGTCGAACAATGTCTAGGGCCCATCGCATAAACGGCCAAGGACTAACCACAATTTTAAGTTTCCCAGGGGCCATTTTTGCTATGGGCGCGAAATACTGACACTTGTCACATTTTTTAACATACTGCTTGGCGTCTTGATGCATTTGGGGCCAGTAGTATCCTTCATTCATGACTTTATGGGCTAGTGATCTGCCCCTGGTGTAGTTTCCGCATATGCCCTCATGAATTTCTGCCAGTACGTACTGAACTTCTTTTTCTTGTAGGCACTTTAGGTATGGTCCTGTAAACATTTTTTTATATGGCACCCCGTTAACCATTGTGTACCTTATACTTCATTGTCATGTCTTTTTGGCAAGTAATTTATCTTCAAGAAGCGTTCCATTTTCGAGCAACCGAATTATGTTGTCCTGCCAACTGGGATCTCATTCAATTTCTACATCGGCCACGTTGGTTAACGAGAGTGAGATGCTTGGTTCTTTCAGAACTTCTACGGGGACGTTCATTCTGTAAGAGAGGTGTAATGAAGATCCCAAGTTTGTTAGGGCATCACCATGCCCGTTCTCCGTTCTTGGAATTGGCTGGATTTCGTAATCTTTTCATGTTTTGAGGAGATCCTTCGCCCGTTGTAAGTATTTTATCATTCGTTCATCCTTTGTTATGTATTCTTCTGTAATCTGTTTTACGATCAGCATGGAATTGCAGAAAATCTTAACTTTAGTTACCTCATATTCTTGTAGCAAGGATATTCCGGCGATCAATGCTTTATACTCAGCTTCATTATTTGACGTATTAAATCAGAATGAGATAGAATGCATCGATACTTCCCCAAAGGGAGTTTGGGCCACCACCCCTGCTCATGCTCCTCTATTGTCTGAATCCTCATTTACAAAGAGCGTCCATGCTCCACTTTCTCCCATTTAGTGAGCTTCCCATTCAACTTCCCCTCTTATGAAGCCGGCAAGTCCGCTAATGCCTATCCTTTTATTGATCGGGGCTCGTAGCTGATGTCATATTGGTTCATCTCAATTGACTATTTTGCTATTATTCTGCTTGCCTCCGTCAAGTTCAGAAGGATTTTGATGGGAGATTCGGTCAATACTATGATGCCGTGGGCTTGGAAGTATTGTTTATACATTGTTTCTACCGCTACAAGGCTTTTACTTACAAATTATACATGCTTCTACTTCCTTTGTTCTTCTTTGGTGAGTACTGCACTGACCGCCCCTGTTGAGACGGCTACGTAATAACAGAAGTTGTTCGCTAGGAATAGGTTTAGAGAGTAAATGGGGGTAGTCATGTACTCTTTAATTTTTGTAAACGCTTCTCCATAGTCTTCGTTCCAAACGCTCGTGGAATTTTTCCACAACCTTTCAAAAAAAGGTTTGCATCTGTCCGTTGACTTGGAGATGAACCCGTTTAGGACAACCAATCTTTCCGTTAACCCCTAGATTTCTTTAAGGTTCCGCGGGGACCTCATTTCTATAATTTCTTTTACTTGATTCGGGTTTACTTTGATTCCCTATTGTGTAATTAGATGTCCAAGGATCTTCAAGGTCTTGAATGTGGTGTCCCCGCTTCTTACTTTTGACTATCATGTCATAAACGTAGACTTCCATATCCTTTCCAATTTGCCTGTGGAAAATTTTGTTCACCAACCTTTGATAAGTCGCGCCATCATTCATTAGCCTAAAGGGCATGACTTTGTAACAACAAACGTCGTATTCAGTAATGATGGAAGTCTTTTCCTGATCGGGTTGGGACATCCTTACCTGATTGTAACCTGAGTAAACATCCATGAAGCTGAGCAGTTCGTGCCCAGAAATGGCGTCTATCATATGATCTATCATTGGTAGCGGGTATCTGTCTTTGGGGCATGCTTTAGTTAAGTCAATGAAGTCGAAGCAAATTCTTCGCTTTTCGTTCTTTTTTCGCACCATTATTATGTTAAGCCATTCATGGTAGTTCACCTTTCTGATGAAACCTACTGCGAAGAGCTTATCAACTTCTTCTTTGATTGCTTGATTCCTTTCATGGGCAAAGCTTCTTTTTTTTAGAGGTTTCATAGTGGGATTAGTGTTTAAGGAACAGATGATTTCCTCTAAGATGCCAGGCATTTCCTGCGCTGCTGTCGCGACGCAACTTTGTTTTCCCTTAGGAATTCTATCAACTTTTTTCTTACTTTCTTTGAGACGAGCACCAATGTTTATTATCTTCTAGGTCCCTTTCTCTAAGCATATGAGATCCGTTTCCTCTCCTGCCTTATACCTTGGGTCTCTCGGCCTTTTCTGTAGCTTTTTTATTTATAGATTATAAAGCAGTTACTGAACAAATTCGAGTCGCGACCTGGTCATCTTTTAATGTTTTCACTCCTTTTAGGGATGGGTATTTCAAAGCTTGGTAGAATGTTGATGGTACAACTTTCATTATGTGAATCCAAGTCCTTCCTAGGATTGCGTTGTACGGGGAAGTTGTTCCCAACACCATGAATTCACTCATATAGTTAAATAGGGATGCGCTTATGAGAATTATGGTTCCTTCTAAATAGTCAATGGTTCCATTGAATCCGATCAATGGTTGTGATGTTCCTTATAATTTTTTATCGCCTGTGGACATTTTCTCTATGGTTGCCTGATATAAGATGTTTACTGTGCTTCTGTCATCTATCAAGACTCTCCTTAACGAGCAGTTGCCAACGTAAATTGAAATAACGAGGGCATAGTTGTGGTGCTCATCGTTTTCTAGATCGGAGTCGCCGAACACAAACGGTGAGTCCCCGTTGCTAATCGAGTGCTTCAGCTGATGTCTTTCCAACGCTGGTTGCTTGCAGTATATCTTCTTTCGTCCCTTCTTGCTTGGTTAATGCTATAACCATGTCGAAGATGTGGAGTGGCTATTTCCCTTTATTCTTCCTATCCTTTTCCCGGTTGACCATATCGTCCTCGAAGTAGTGAGTGGGTGTATTCTCGCAGGGACTCCCCTTCCTTGGTGGAGATCGTCATCAGATGTTTTGAGTCTTTCATGATGGTACGGTATGTTGGGTACTGTTCTATAAAAACTGAGGACATAGTAGCGAAGTTAGTGATGGAATGCATTGGTAAGGAGCGGTACCATTTCAAAGTCATCCCGTCTAAACTGGTAGGGAACATTCTATACATCAGCCTGTCGTCGTGTTGGTACAGAGCCATGTCTTATCTGGATCGTCAGAGATGGTCTATGGGATCAGAATTTCCTTCGTAACATTTAAACCTGGGCACAATGAATTTTTTGGGTACGGGTCCTGCTAGAACTTCTGGGCGTAACGGTGTCCTGATAAGAGACTCAAGACCCCTCTTTCCCATACTCCCGAGATTCTTTATCTCCAACATTTTTTGGTCGAACAGCTCCTCGACTGCTTCCTTTTGACATGATTCAGGGTTACCGAATCTCTCCCATAGTTTCCTTCACAAGGTTTCACGATTGGACTTCTTCTTCTCGTTGTATGCTTCTGTCATTCCTGCAGTCTCCACAAGATTGAGTTTCTTGTTCATTATCATTCACCCGTTGCCTCACTTTTGCTCGTGTTTCGCGAGTTCTTGTTGTAGCGTGTTGATTTGCCCTTGCACATCCCGCCATGCATTATGCATTGCTTTAGTATTCCTTCTTTCCATCTCGTGCATCCCGTTAAGGATCGTCTGCAACATTTTCGTAGGCGGGGTCGGTTGATCTGCATGCTCGCCTTCATCTCTAGGCTGTTGTTTCCATTTAGAGATGTGTTAGATCTAGTTCTAGGCATGCTTATGGTTTTGTAGGGTAGGTCTCTCGAGCCTTTTTCTCAGACTTTTAATGAAACCACCAAAATGTAAATGATTTTTTCCATCCTCCTCGAGATTAAGGGTAAAATGTATTAATGTGGATGTAATTTGTATTACTGTTAGTAAAGCGTAAATGAATGTTTTATAATCCAAAAAGTTCTCTAGAGTTCAAAAGTCCCCTGTTTTATTGAATAGATTGGCTTTATATATACATCCAATCGCATGGGTTTAATTAAAAATAATCAAGTAATAATAAAATATCAGATGAGGTCAGGCCTAGGATAACACCCATTCGTGGGATCACCTTTCTTCTTTATCTTACATCTGGCACTCAGCCACCCATCAATCGCTATCACATGACAGTTTCTTGTGGTTCTGAGTCAATTAGGCAGAACCACTTGGTGACTTACCGATCTGTTTTTGTCTAAGTGATGTAGCATACCCAATCAATCACAACCTCTTGGCTGTCATTCTGAACCTTATTTTTCCATTCTGATGTTCTGTCCTGTCCGGGAGGTAATGATTCCTCATTCTCAAGATGTTAGTTCCCATTTTTCGAAGCGATGATCCCTGTTCTTTTGATGTGGGTTCTTGTTCTGGAGGCGATGATCTCCCATTCTCGAGATGTCAGTTCCCATTCTGGAGGTGATGATCTCCCGTTCTCAAGATGTCAATTCCCGTTCTGGAGGCGATGATCTTCCGTTCTCGAGATGTCGATTCTCGTTCTGGAAGTGACTAGATGTCGGTTCTTGTTTTGGAAGCGATGATCTCCCGCTCTCAAGATGTTTCGCGACTTCAGCCAGTAATCCGTTTCTACTTTCTCGACGCTTCTCATGAGTTTTGGGTGAGTCCATTTTGTTTCACGTGACAGTGAAGTATTTTTGACCTGTTCAAAATCAGAATAAGAGATTTAAGGTAAGAATTATGAAGAACTTCATATTGAACTATGATTATAAACTAATACATATAAATCGAGACTTGGAGAGTTTTTAGCACGGAATAAGTCATCTTCTTTAATGCAATAGAAATTAGGCTCTCTCTCTATGTTTTCATTTCGTTAGAGCACCGTTAGGTAACGTCACTATGACACGCTTCATTCCCAAAAGTATTGATTTTTTTTTTGTTTTTTTTTTAAATTTCTTGGTGATTTTCCACACCTCCAAACTATGTATATGCTATCATTTATATTTTTTGTTCATTTTTAATTAATTCCTAATATTTGACAAGTTAGATTGTCGTAGTTAATTAAACTCTCACACTCATATTTTAAAAATCGTGAGTTTGAGTCATATTCATCATTTTACTTAAAATTTGCAATGTAACAAAAAAACAAATTTCCAACATTTAGGAAAGAGAAGAAGAATAATAGGGGAAAGGGGAGAGAGATTGCATGCAAATGGGTAAAAAGCCTTAAGTCTAGTTTGGACATTTTGTTGCTTCAAAGGTTATTTTTCTAACATTGATGCTATTTTTTTTCAAATAAAAAGAAATCCTCGATGTGAGTAATCGGAAAGCTAGTAGGTTCCGGGTCGGTTATAATAATTGGGACGGGTCAATATTTGGGAATGCAAAACAGGACCGGAGCTCTCAAGACTCTAGCTGAAAGCTAGCTGCAAGCACGAGTGACGCCGGCGAGAGGTACCGAGAGTTCCGGCCTAGAGATTATCGCGACGGAGAAACTTTGTGATGATAGTAAAGGTGAGGTCTGCGGTGTTGATGGCTTGGGATCTTTGGGCTGTCAGGTGGACGGGTTACTGAATTTAGGTACAGTTTTCTCTCTCACACACACTCTTTCTCTATCTCCATCTCTCTAGCTCTCTTTCTTTTTATTTTTTTTGGATGTGAGTGGATTTATGAGATGTATAGTCTTCGTTTTTGGCGTTCATGAGGGAAGGTAGCTTGTGGAGGTCGCTGGAGTGGTTTTCTCTTTGTCTGGGTTTTATCAGGCTACCTGTATCGATGGTAGACAAGAAAAAGTAGGCGTGGAATTTTTGGATTATTACGGCAAGGAGGGGTGAGTTTGCATGAATGGCGGTGAAGATGGGTTTCTCGGAGGGGATGTAACTAGGTTGTGGGTCAGTGGTGGGCTGTCTAGTCTGGGTGACAGAGGTTGGTGATGGTGACGGGAGGAGAGTCAGTGGGCTATCAAGAATTTAGCTCGGATACCAATTTGATGCAGGAAGCGGGTGGAAATTGAAAATTTGAAGGAAATAATTGATCAAACATGTAGAATCCCCTACAAGACCAAAGAAAAATACGTAGGGGCATTAGACTTGAATCCACAGTCCAGAATTTGCTGTAATTAGGATCTCATTTGACCGTGTCTTCAAAAACAACTATAGTTAGAAATATGTACCGTACTTTTACTCAAGCAAATTAAACTAATACTATGAAATTCAAATTATTTAAAATATATTTTGAAACTTCTATTTGTCTTATCTGTAGTGTTTCTAATTCCTCTTGTGAGTTCTATCAATAGCTCATTTCAATAATCACTCGACGCCATTCTTAACTTTATTTATTTTTTCTTTTTAATAAAATGGGTGATATATTCTTTTGAGTGTTCAAAATCTTCTTGTGCTTATTTAATTAGAAGATATGTTGCATCTTCAAGTACCACATTCAATTTTCTTAAGTATGTCGTCAACAATTTTTTTTTTAATTTTCACGGAATGCCTTCATGCTACATCGGTTCTTTTGAATCTTTCATTAGTATACTGATATTTGTCCTGCGTGTTCGATTATGTGATATGCAGATATCTGCTCTACATTATGAGATAGTTATTGCCAGAATATCATGGCATCTAGAGGTCCCAGGTCTAAGCTTGAGCATGAGACAAGAGCTAAACGCCAAAAGGTTTTTTTTTTTTTTTAGTTTCCGACATCCACATCCCCCTTTGTAGTAATGGCAACTTCAGGGGTATGTTTTTCTTTAATTTCTACTGTAAAATTGTACCCTTCCATATTCATGGATTTTGTGTATGATTTCATCAATGTCTTTAGTCACCCTATGCTTGGGTCAACCGTTGTGTAATGTACACTCAGAATCGTTAAGATCAGTTTATGATTTCATCAATGACATCTCTTGGGTTCCAAAGGTGCATGTGAGTCAATAATGTATACAGTTCTCCGCCGTTCTCTACCTAAGAAAAGATAAATTGACATTAATGAAAGATATTTAGGTGAAAGTTCAACGTTCAAGTAAACAATTTGCTCATGCAAATACAGCAAGAGTTCATAATTTATTATTTATGAAATGTTCATAACTTAAGTCAGATGGAGAAGTGCAGACTGCAGAGGTAGTGAATTACTCTCATGAAGTTTTGTGTATGTGAAATGAATATCCCGTGCTTCAATATGGGGCTTGGTAGTTGTACAAGGACCATCTTGTTTTAATTTTATTTTCCCACCATAACATTATAGATTTATGATGAATAACTCTACCTGAATTACATTGGTCAACCATTGACTCTTTCATATAATGTTGTCAATTCAGATAGAAGCTCCTAGGGAACCTCGTCGTCCTAAAACTCACTGGGATCATGTTTTGGAAGAGATGGTTTGGCTTTCAAAGGTAATTTCACCAGTTTATACACTTAAATATGTATGTAAAAAAACCTTTTTGTCCAAAGAAGCTTTTTAACCATGTAGAGATGCTCCCTATAACGTCTTGCAATATGTTTCTCTATATTTTGATAGAATATAATATATTAATTGCAGTTTCTCTTATTATTTATTCAATAAACCATCACTGGCAGGACTTTGAGTCAGAGAGGAAATGGAAATTGGGTCAGGCGAAGAAGGTTGCATTAAAAGCTAGCAGGGGCATGCTAGATCAGGCTACAAGGGGGGAAAGGAAGTTGAAGGTTGTCTTTCCTTCCCAAAGTGGTTATTGTCATCATATATCTTTTACTTTGGGGCCATGTCCCCAAATAGGTTAGCTAACACTGAGGAAGATTCAGTATTTTAATCATTATGTTTTTATTTCTTTTAATGGGAAATTACTGCTTTATCAGGAAGAAGAGCACCGTTTGAGAAAAGTTGCGCTCAATATTTCGAAGGATGTGAAGAAATTCTGGATGAAGATAGAAAAGCTGGCAAGTTCATGGAAAATGTTATGTTTATTCATTGTGCATATGAAATGAACCTTTGACTTATATTAGATACTCTATTTGTATCTTGATGGAAAATGTTTTGTTTATCCGTGTATAAATAAAATGAGTCTTTGATTTCTATTAGATAGTGTGTTATGAAAAATGTTCTGTTTATTCCTTAGAATGAGTCTTCAGTTTCTGTTAGACACTGTATCCGCACATCTCAGGAAAATGTTATTGTAATTTTAGGTACTTTACAAGCATCAAATGGAGCTTGATGAGAAAAAGAAGAAGGCACTAGATAAGCAGCTCGAGTTTTTATTAGGACAAACAGAGAGGTGCCAAACTGTTTTTTTTTCTCTCTTTCCGGAAGAGGATGATTGGGAGGGAAAGTAGTATAAAATTTTTATGTGTTTGAAAAATTATCTAATGGAAGTGCAATGACATTTCATGTGATGGAACTCTTAGGTACTCAACCATGCTGGCGGAAAATCTTGTGGACACTTGCAAACCGGTGCAAGATCCTCAATTTAGTCTCCATTGTAAAGAAGACGATGAGAAAGAAGCACAGGAAACTTCTGTAGATATTGGTGGTAAGAAGAATATAAACTTCTGTTACTCCTTACGATGCATATATGACGTGTGTCTAGAATAAAAGTAATCAACACAACTTGCAGAGCCTGAGTTCGACAATGTGGACATTGATGTAGATTATGATGTACAATCTGAAGATATATCTGTAAGGCTTTCTATCCTGGTCTACAGTAATGCTCTATTTCATTATTCGATTTAGCATTTATAAAATAACTTTTGCCTCATACCACTTTTCATTGATGTGTTCACCCAATAGTTAGTAATCTTAGATCCCATTTTCTTGGATTCTATGGCGTTAGTTTCTATCTGTACGAAGTGTTATTACATCAAAATGTCTCTCTTCCACTGACGGCCAAGTTCTTCCTAAGCTCATAGATGATTATTGTTTATGTTGTTTTCTGAATGTATACACATCTCAGTTTTGTATCTTAAGTGCATTTTTAGGATTTGTATGCTGCTTGTTTACATTAGGTTTCTAAGATGTGCAATTGTGGAGATCCTTTGTTTCTATGTACTTTATTTGGTTAAAAATACTTTGGTGCTCTTTTAGGAAGATGATGAGCTCACTATAGCGGAAGACGAGGCTCTCATAACTGAAGGAGAAAGGCAAGAAGAATTGTTGGCTTTGCAAACTGAAGCGGATCTTCCACTTGAAGAGCTTCTCAAAAGATATTCTACAGAGAAAGGTGAATTTTGATAGTTATTGGTTTTCATCCTCCTTAATGAGTCAATCAATCAATCCTATGGAAAAGCAGATCAAGAAACGTCTGTTTTAGCACCCCCTTTTCCCAAATAACATTTATCAACTTGGGGCAAACATCTTTGATGCTTTAGACATTTTCTTGATTGCAGTTTCATATGCTTCAGCCTTACCTCTAGGTTGACAGATATTGGGCTTCTCAAACACCCACTTGAAAAAGTTATATTTTCACTCTTGTATTTAGTTTTTCTGTTTTTAATAAAAAATTTCCTAAAAACGATTTTAACAAACTCTAATATTTGTAATCTTTCATTCCTTTTGGTAAAGAGTGGATCTATGATTAGATCCACATTTTGATTCCAGTTTTTTTCAGCACTGGAATTATACATTTTGATCTATGATTCTGCTGTACTGCCCGTTGGGGTTCTTTTTATCTAATCCTTTTGCTGATAAATTTACTGTTCTTGAACAAGTTTTCAGAAATTTTACGCTAAAACCTTCTTGAATATGAATGCCAAACACGTTTGTGGATACTAAATTTTTGGGTAAAATATCCACACCTTTAAAGCTTACACTTCCTGTCATTCTAATCCCTAAAGTTTCATTTCTCTCATTTTAGTCTCTATAGCTTCAAATTGTTGTCAATGTACTCCTTCCGTTAACTACCTTTAGACTTTCGTCCGTTCACGTGACCAACCTGCACATATTGGTTGCTATCAACCATATGCGTCATTTTGGATATTATCAAACACGTGGGGTCACGTGACCCAACAAAAGATTAACGGAAGTTAAAGGGAGAGACAAAATTGACAACAACTTAAAACATAGGGACTGAAATAACAGAAATGAAACTTTAGGGACCAAAATGTCAGAAGTGTGTAAAAGACTGTAATCTATATTTTCCCTATTTTTTGTGTAAAATAATATTGTTTCCCTGTTTTACCTTTTTCTGAAAATTTATTTTCAAATTACCAACCAGACGGGCCCTTAATCTTTTGTCATGATTGTTTTCTATGAATAAGTTCTCTCTCTCAAGACACATTGCCCTTTGTATTTATTTTCCTCTTCTCATTAATCATCGCCACAACAGAGATCTCAGATGGTAGAGAAGTCAGCCTAGAAAAGGGTACAGATGGGGACGATACAACACTCTTGGAGGAAAACAATGGTAAGCTTTTTTTTTCCCATTTACCAGAACAATGGTACAGTTAAGAGTCCATCAATAATGATCCATCTTTTGGGAAATAGTTGACTGACGTGCTGCAGTCCAATATAATGCAGGTGAACTCGATTCCCCTCCTGTTGTGAGTAAAAATGAAACAACCAACTCGCTTGTTGTCACCGGTCGTCGTTCTGTAAGTTGTATGTGTTTGTATTTCCCATTTCTAAATTATGTATCTATTTGAGAGCTTAGTGTAATGCATTTTTTTCAATTATAGAGTGAAAACAATGGTGAATTATCCATTGTAGAAAACCGTTCTCCAGAGCTTAAGATGTCTGAGCACAAAAATCTGTTGGAAGCTTCTGCAGAGTTTTCTAAAGATCGTGCAGTGTATGATTTTAGTGATGAACATGTAAGGCAGTCTCTTCTTTTTCTATCTCTTACGCTGTTTAAATTTGGCAAAACAGTTCGATTGGGTTTGAGTGGTTGATCTTGATACTTATGTGGAATATAAAGTTTGCAACAGGGCGGAAGCTTGCAGATTTATTTCTTTCATGCTAGCAAATTTGAGACGTAATAGTACGTAAGGGATTTACCATGAAAGTCGCAAAAGAAAAAAAGCTAAGATCTTGAACTTAACTACGAGACTAACAGTATCTATATTTATACTGTTGGAGTGTTGTCCCACATCGCCTAAACTTGCCCATTATGTGCTAGTTATAAAGTTCTAGTACCCCTCTCCTTAACACCTAGGTTTTAAGAAGTGATCGGACTGAGCTTTTCAACTTGGTATCAGAGCTTGGTTGGGCCTTTTGTTGTGCCGCTTTAGTTTGGTTCTTTGTCCGCTTAGTTCGGATTGTTTGGTATGCTGCTTAGTTCGGCTACCGTGTTGTGGTTCAGGAGGGTGTGTTGGAATGTTGTCCCACATCGCCTAGACTTGCCCATTATGTGCTAGTTATAAAGTTCTAGTACCCCTCTCCTCAACACCTAGGTTTTAAGGAGTGATCGGGCTGGATTTTTCAACTTATATATCTTAAGATCTTAAAATGAACGAAATGGATAGTTCCTCTGGTCGCCTGAAAAGGGAATGTTACGTTTCTCCTTTGTCTGTCCTCTTGCAACCCCTTCCTTTCTAGCAAGCCAGCACACTTAACTGAAATTGGTATCCCTCCATCAACATACTAGGTACGAAGTGGAGGCTAGAACTCCATCCCATGAAGCAACGCAACCAAAGCCACCTATCAATAAATCACTTTTTTATGTTTTTCATGTCCAGCAGCAGGGCTTTGTCTCCCTCATTTAGTGTGATGTGTGGGAAACGTAGCGAGGATCTGGCTCACCTTTTCATCCATTGCTCTTTCGCATCCAAATTCAGTTGGGTCTTCCAGAGGAGCAAGGATGCTCTTTTTAGTGAAGTTTTCTCAGGAAGTTCAAGATTTTGTGGTACACCGGGGTTGTAGTTGTTTTAGAGTGCCTGTGGTCGGAATGGAATAGTAGGATTTTTTAAGACTCTTTTGATGATATGATTCTTTGTGGGACAAGATCCATCTTTTGATTTCTTGAATACCAAGAAATTTTTAAGAAATTTTTTATGCATAACTGATACCCTCATTTTTGCTTAATGGATGGTATTAGTTATGCATCGAAGATTTAGAATATCTATAATTACGGAAGAAAGAGAATTGGAGCAGAAACTCACTCAAACAACAACAAAATGCTGCAGTTCTGCATTCTTTTCTTTGTCCTCTTCTGATACTTGCCAATGTCTGAATCTTTTGTATATTTATTTCTACCTATGATCTTTTTGGCCGACTTATATCTTTTGTTCTGTAGGAGGATATCGACTTTGTTCTTGTTGTTGAAGAAGAAAAGGTACATATTATCTTCTTTTAGCATATCAATTTTTTTCATGCTTAACTTGTCAATATAGATATATTATATATATTAGTGTGTGCACGATTGCATGTGTACGTGTATGTCTCTGTGTGATTGCATCTGCATCTGCTTTTTACTGTTACATGATTAGTAAACCTTTCGTTGTGGTTGAGTATATGGGATGTGACTTTAGTTGATGGATGGTACTTTTGGCTCTCTTGATTTTCCAGGATGATGAGGCTACCCTGTCAGAGGAAGAGCAATTAGCAAAAGCTGATTCGAACAATCCCATGGAGGAGGTAAAGTGAATTCCTAGCATATCTACATCCATCTGCATATGGTAGACGATTACTAGAATTCTTTATCTATCGAGACATGCTGATGGAAATCACAAGTAGAAGAGAAAACCTCATTAAATTTCCTCATTATTTTTACTTCCCAAGTATTTATATTATTTCCTTAGTATTTTAGTTTCCTAAAAAATTAGTTTGTTTTGCTTCTAGTAAAAGGAGAGTTTCTATTTCCTAATTGGAGATTGAGTTCGGCTATAGATTAAGCTGTAATTAAAACCTTTCAAACGGAATTAAATAAGATTTGAGAGTTTACAGCAAACTTTGGACTTGCTGATTCATGTTCAAAATCTAGGTGGGTTCCTTTGGGTCCTATTGTGGATTCCGAAGGGTTTTGTTTCTATTTCTCACAAATTTCTTATTTCTCACCCGCGTCTTGAGTTGGTTCTTATTTCAAGTTCTTTATAATATCTGTGGGGATTTGTGAGTTTACTTAACATTAGCATCATTTGAGTGATGCATCTCGTTTTGCAGATTTCACTGCTGCAAAAGGAGAGTGAAATACCCATAGAAGAACTTCTTGCAAGATATAAAAAGGTAGGTTTAATGATGTAATATTGCTTTTTTGTGGTTATCGTCAGAAACTGTTTATTCTTACATCCATACAGGAGTCCTACAACAATGAAGATACAAATGATGAATCTGAATATGCTTCTGCTTCATCGGAGGACCTCGTTGGTTCTCCATCTCCTGAAGAGAGGGAACTCATATACCAATCATCTCCTGAAGAGAGGGAACTCAAGCACCAGGATGCTAGTCTGGGTGTGGTTGTCAAACATGGTGGATGCCATCCGGTGACACATCCATCTACTGAAGATCAACAAGGATCCCTTAAAAGATTAGAAGAAAGGGAGGGTGAGGATAGAATTGCAGATGCTGCTGCTGCAGCAAGATCTGCACAACCTACAGGGAATACATTCTCCACGACCAAAGTGAGGACAAAATTCCCTTTTCTACTCAAGTACCCTCTTCGTGAGTATCAACACATTGGCTTGGATTGGCTGGTTACTATGTATGATAAAAGACTCAATGGGATTCTTGCTGATGAAATGGGGCTAGGAAAGACTATTATGACAATTGCCCTGCTTGCACACCTAGCTTGTGAAAAGGGGATATGGGGTCCTCATCTAATTGTTGTCCCAACTAGTGTCATGCTTAATTGGGAGACGGAGTTTCTGAAGTGGTGTCCTGCTTTTAAAATATTAACTTACTTTGGAAGCGCAAAAGAGCGCAAGTTTAAAAGGCAAGGGTGGTTGAAACCAAACTTTTTCCATGTATGCATAACAACTTATAGACTGGTTATCCAAGATTCAAAAGTCTTCAAACGTAAGAAGTGGAAATATTTGATTTTAGATGAAGCTCACTTGATTAAAAATTGGAAGTCTCAGAGATGGCAAACTCTTTTGAACTTCAATTCAAAACGACGGATTTTGTTAACTGGTACGCCACTGCAAAATGATCTCATGGAACTCTGGTCTCTAATGCATTTCCTGATGCCCCACATTTTTCAGTCTCATCAGGAATTTAAGGACTGGTTCAGCAATCCAATCACAGGAATGGTGGAGGGGCAAGAAAAAGTGAATAAGGAGGTCATCGATCGCCTACACAATGTCCTCCGCCCGTTCATACTCCGTCGTTTGAAACGAGATGTGGAGAAGCAGCTCCCCATGAAAGTTGAACATGTCATATACTGCAGGCTTTCACGGAGGCAACGTAACTTGTACGAGGACTTCATTGCTAGCTCAGAAACACAAGCTACTCTTGCTAGTGCCAATTTTTTTGGGATGATTAGTGTTATAATGCAACTTCGAAAAGTATGCAATCATCCTGACTTATTTGAGGGTCGTCCAATTATCAGTTCATTTGATATGACTGGCATTGACATGCAGTTGAGTTCTTCTGTTTGTTCAATGTTATCATGCGGCCCATTCTCTAGAGTAAACCTCAAGGGTTATGGACTGTTATTTACTCATCTGGATTTTAAAATGACTTCTTGGGAAAGTGATGAAGTTAAATCTATTGCTACTCCCTCAAGTTCAATAAAGGCATGCGTGAATGTTGGTGACCTTGAGAAAATTGGTCCTGGATTATGTGATAAAGGATTGCATGGGACAAATATTTTTGTAGAGATTCAGAAAGCAATTTTGGAAGAGAGAGTAAGGGAGGCAAAGAAACGGGCAGAAGCTATTGCCTGGTGGAATTCATTGAGTTGCAAGAGAAAACCAATGTATTCTTCATCGCTGAGGGATCTTGTTACAATACGGCATCCTGTTTTTGATATTCATCACCAGAAGGAAAATCCTGTCTCCTATTCATACTCTTCAAAACTTGCTGACATAATTCTTACGCCAGTGGAACGCTTGCAGAGGATGGTTGACCTAGTTGAGAGTTTCATGTTCGCAATCCCTCCTGCACGGGCCCCACCACCTGTATGCTGGTGCAGTGGAAAAGGGTCTCATGTCTTTCTGGATCCAGCTTATAAGCAGAAATATAGCCAAATCTTGTCTCCTCTTCTTACTCCTGTCAGACCTACAATTGTCCGCAGGCAAGTATATTTTCCAGATAGGAGACTTATACAGTTTGATTGTGGCAAACTGCAGAAGCTTGCAGTTCTGCTCAGGAAATTAAAATCAGAAGGCCACCGAGCTTTAATATTCACCCAGATGACAAAGATGCTTGATATTTTGGAGGCTTTTATAAATTTATATGGTTACACTTACATGCGTTTGGATGGTTCCACTCAGCCTGAGGAGAGGCAGACCTTGATGCAGCGTTTTAACACCAATCCAAAGATTTTCCTTTTCATTTTGTCAACCCGTAGTGGGGGTGTTGGTATCAACCTTGTTGGCGCGGACACAGTTATTTTTTATGATAGTGATTGGAATCCTGCTATGGATCAACAAGCTCAGGATAGATGTCACCGGATAGGACAGACACGTGAAGTTCATATTTATCGGTTAATCAGTGAAAGCACAATTGAAGAGAATATCTTAAAGAAGGCGAACCAGAAGCGTGCTCTTGATAACCTTGTTATACAGAGTGGAGACTACAACACTGAGTTCTTTAAGAAGCTTGATCCTATGGAGCTGTTTTCAGGTCACAGGTCACTCAAGAATATGCAAAAGGAGGAAAATAATAATAATAAACAAAACGAGCTGTCTGTATCTAATGCGGATGTTGAGGCTGCTTTAAAATTGGCAGAAGATGAAGCAGATTATATGGCATTAAAGAAAGTTGAACAGGAAGAAGCTGTGGACAACCAGGAATTCACAGAAGAGGCCATTGGGAGAGTGGAAGAAGATGAGTTCGTAAATGATGAAGATATGAAAGTTGATGAGTCTGGAGATCTGGGTAGCTTGGTTATGGCTTCAAATAAAGACAATGGAGTGGTATTGAACATGAATGATCCTCATGAGCAGGAAGCTCTCGTTGTCACTGACAAAGAAGATGATGTTGATATGCTGGATGATGTCAGAGAGATGGCTGCGGCAGCAGCCGCAGCTGGACAAGAAATTTCATCCTTGGAGAACCAGCTACGTCCAATAGATCGTTATGCAATACGTTTTTTGGAACTGTGGGACCCAATAATAAATAAGGCAGCAGCGGAGTCTCCAGTAAGCTTTGAGGAGACAGAATGGGAATTGGATCGTATTGAGAAATATAAAGAGGAAATGGAAGCTGAGATTGATGAAGATGAGGAACCTCTAGTATACGAAAGTAAGTGTCATTCTCCCTCCAAAAGTGTCTTATAGTCCTACAATTAATTTGCATGTGATCAAATGCAGAGGTGGGTTGGTTTTAAAAATTATAGTGAAGAACGCTCTATTATCCTTGATTAGAATGGTAAAGATATGAAGATCATGAACTGGTGCTAATTTTCTTCACCCTTTCTAAATATTTCAACCACAAAAAGCTTTTCTTGATCTATAACTCTTTCCCAAATAAACTTCATCATCTCTAACTACCTCATGAAGATATCTAATATCAAAATACCCCTGCTCTGCAGTAGCTGGATGAATGATGGAATAGTATATATATTTCTAATTTCATATGTACATGGAGTCGGCTCTAAAGATTAAACTAATAGGTTTTCAATTGATCAGGTTGGGATGCGGATTTCGCTACTGAAGCATACAGACAGCAAGTTGAGGCCTTAGCGCAACATCTGGTTAGGCTTTCATTTTCTACAGATTCAAATATGCGTTACATCTTTATCCTAAGGGTTATTCAAGTTATTTTGCAGTTAATGGAGGAATTGGAATCTGAAGCTAAAGAGATGGAAGATGCAAGAGATGGAAATTGTGATTACAATAAGTAAGAAATATTTTGAACTTTCAACTAATACTTTTTAGTTTTTTAGCGGTCTTATTTTATGATTGCATGTTTAAATGAGAAGAAATGGGTGGGACAAATGAAAACCATTCTCTTCCTCTCCCATTTTAGCGTTCACCAACTAAGTGGAATAAAAAAGGCTAGACCCTCCTAAAATATTAAGTGTTTTGTTAATTTATAACATCAATGTTATATGTTTCTAGTGTAAAATATATTAAAAAAACATTTTATTTGTTTTATGGACCTTTTTTTTATTTTGGACAAAATGGTTTTTTTTTTTTTATATTTTCAGTTTTTGATGGATTTTCATCCTCCAAAATCTTTTCTTGTACTCCTTTTTTAATTAAATTTTCTGTTTCCTATGAGAAAATGTAAAATATATTATATAAGATACTCGTAATTGACATGTAACTTTTTTTTGGTTAAAAGATAAATATATTAACCAAAAAACTCAAATACACAATACAAGGGGCATACCCCAGGAAAACAGCAAACCAAGGAAAACAAACTAGAAAAACCTAGGTCCATCTCTCAATGTCAGAATGAAGGATAAAAGCTTTAGAAGGCTTGAGGAAACTATGTCTCTCCCTAATCAAGAACATAACCTTTTTTTGAATAAAAGAAATTTCTAAGATTTTACCCAGAAAAACCCTTCTATTCCTTTCAAGCCAAATACAATAAATCATAGTAGAAAAAATAAGTCTAGCCTGGAGTGTCGTGGAACGGTCAGAGTGAGTAATCTGCACAAGCCCGCTTAAGAAGCTCTCCCAGGAAGAAACTGTGCAAAACAGGTTACCTATGCTAAAGAGATCCATCAACACACTGTTAATAATAACAGGGCAAAGAAGAAGGAGATGAACTGTAGACTTAGAACCTGTGGTGCAGAAGACACATTCCAGACCAGCAGTAGAACACCAGTGAAAAATTCTATCTTTGGTGGAAAGTTTGTTAAGACAGGCAAGCCAAGCAATTAAAGAATACTTGGGGATATGTCCTGAAAACCAAATAAGAGACGCCCAAGGAACTTTTTGTCTATGCTGCATCAAACTGTTGTATGTGTATCTGATGGAGAAGGAACCTGAAGGAGATGCAGACCAAGTCCAGGAATCTTCATTATGGGCATTAGGGTTTTCAACGTCCAACCTAAAGCCCTAGCTAGACATGATAACAAGATTATGGTTGGTCCAACACCGTCTGTCATCCCTTATCAGAATTGAAAGGGGGAAGTTAAGGGGAAGACCGGAACACACAACCAAGTTAGGGCCACTACAAAATATAAAATACCATTAGGATGCCAGGGGCAGTAAATAAAGATAATTTGGATCCATCACCAATCTTGGCTGAGAAAAAGTGGGACATTTTATCCCTGATCTTGAGGAGTTTCCTCCAAGACCAAGAAGGATCTACAGGAAGCTTCACAATAAAGATAGAATGTTCTTTAGGAGATTATGTTTGCACCAAGCAACCCACAGAGAATCTTTAGAATTAACCACAATCTTCCAGAAGTGTTTTGAGACAGCAGCCTAGTTCAGCCAAATCCCTGATACCCAAGCCACCTTCATCTAAAGGAGAACAAATATCACAGCAACTTTGGCCCCCGTCATCTTCTTTGTGTTGTTGTTCCAAAGAAAATTCCTCAAAACAGAAGTAATTTTCTTCATGACAGATTTAGGAAGTCTAAGAAGACTAGACCAATAACCCTGAATAGTCAAAAGAACAGATTTAATAAGTTGAAGCCTGCCTGCAAAGGTAAGAAGTCTGTTCTCCCAGGCTTTAGTTCTGCTTATGATCTTGTCAACAAGAACTTCACAATGCACCTTATTTAATCTGGTAGAGTTAAAGGGATCCCTAGGTATTTGACTGGGAGAATGCCTCTAGTGAAACCAGTTTCTGCAATAATATCAGCTTGTACAGAATCCTCCACGCCAGAGAAGAATACACTGCTTTTAGAAACATTAGGATGTAAACCAGATAAGTTGCTAAAAAGATTAATACCATCCTTTACAGTTTTAATAGAACTAAGGTCACCTTTGCTGAAAATCAAAAGATCGTCAGCAAAACATAAGTTAACAATTCAATCTTTGTAACACCTCCAATGGAATGAGAACGAAGGGAGGGGTAGCACATTTACTAAGAATGCCTGTGAGAACTTCCATAACTAGCACAAACAGATAGGGGGAAAGAGGATCTCCCTCTCTGAGCCCTCTTCCACCTGGGAAATGACCATGAAGACCTTCATTGAAGTTTATAGAATAGATGGAGTGGTAATACACTCCATTATCCAGTCGATAAACCTGTTAGGAAAGCCGAAAGACTGGAGAACCTTTCCAAGAAAAAACGAACTTAAGTGTCATAAGCCTTAAGAATGTCCACTTTTAAGGTGCATCTAGGACTATTTTTATGTCTGATATTTTCTCATGATTTCCTGTGTGAGAAGAATAGTATCTGAGTTAGCCCTACCAGTAACAAAAGCAGTCTGATTTAGGCTCACCAGACTAGGCATAACACCTTTTAACCTGTTAGCAATTAACTCTGTCATACATTTATAAACAAGGTTGCAGCAAGCAATGGGCCTGAATTCAGTGACTCTGGAAGGATGAGGAACCTTGGGAATGAGAGTAATGGCCGTAGAGTTGAAGGATTTCAAAAGATCACCATGCTCAAAGAATTCCAGAACAGCTGCACAAACGTCCTTACCAATAATAGCCCAAGTCTTCTTGAAGAAAGAATCTGAGAAGCCATCAGGCCCAGGAGCCTTTGAATCCTTGAAGGAGAAAAAGGTTTGCTTAATATCCTCATGAGATAAAGGATGAATGAGCATATCATGCATGTTAGGTTGAATTCTGTAAAGAAGCACCCTGTTAATGGTCTCCCAATTAATATCTGGAATTTTATCCTGGCTGCCCAAGTGGTTCCTGTAAAAAGAAATAATATGATTCTGTATAGTGTCAGGACTCTCCAGGAGGGAACCATCAGAGTCCTTCAGTAAACAGATGTTGGATTTACTCCTATGAGATTTCATAGCATTGAAGAAGAACTTTGTATTGTTGTCACCCAAGTTAAGCCAAGAAATCCTTGACTTTTGCATATAAAAGCTCTCCCACTGACAATTTCTGTAAAAGATTGCTGGCTTCACAAGCTTTGAACTGTATATCCTTATTATCAGGATACGCATTAAGATTCATGCTAGCAATATTGTAGTTCTGTCTAGCCTCAGCAACCCTTCTAGAGATATCATTAGAGTAAGTTCGATTAAAAACTCTTAAAGCTTTCTTGACAAACTGTAGCTTTTGAGATATACATAGCCGAACCGTGAACAGGAATGTGCCAAGCTTCTTCAACATAATTGTAAAAGTCATCAATATCAGCCCAAAATTGAAAGAATCTGAAAGGACCTCTCTTTCTGGGAACCTCCGGAAGAAGCTTTACAATAACAGGACTATGATCAGAAAGCCCTGGATCAGCAAAAAAAGCACACGAATTTGGAAATAAAGACTGCCCTGCACATTGGTAGAACTCTATCAATTTTAGACATGGTATTCCGCTCACCAGGCTGGTGGTTCCACCAAGTAAGGAAATGACCTGAGTAATTAAGATCAGTCATACCAATAATATGAAGACAGTTAGCAAAGGCTCTCATACGCTCATCCTAGTCTAAGGAACCTCCAACTTTCTCACTAGGGTGGAGGATTTCATTGGAATCCCCCAGAATAACCCAAGGAGAAGAAGAATTCAGATTGCATAAATCACGCCAAAGCTCCTGTCTCAGAGTGACAGAGTTGGAAGCATAAATAATAGTGCAAGCAAATTCCATAGCAGGGTTAATTCTTTTGACATTGCAATGGATCAATTGAGAAGTGCACAAAGTAACAGCAATATAAAAAACAGTGGGATTATAAGCAAACCAAATCCTCCCTGAAGGAGCAGCAGAATTATTATTAATCACAATCCAGTTAGGAAAAACTGAGTGAGCAATTCTATCATAATGTTTATATTTAACTCTAGTTTCAACCAAAGCACACATGTCCAATTGAAATTCACTACATAACCTCCGTATATCAGAATGTTTCCTGGCTTGTTGAAACCTTGGACATTCCAGCTAGCAAAATTAGTCATTTAATGGGAAACGCAGATGAGGAATTTAACAAACTCTCTCCATAAGCCCGAAGCTTAGCAGCAAGTTGCCTTTGCCTAGAGCTTAGAGAAGTACTGGGAGAAGAAGTATTACCAGACACTTGGTTAGTCTGAATATGTTCCTTGGTAGTACAGTAGTCTGTACACCACAAGTCTCATGGTTGGATGTTGCAATACCAGAACTAGATGCCTCATTAACTTTCTGGACGGGAATAGGATCACTGCAAGCTACAGTAATGGGCATAGGATTCACCACGGAAGGTTCAAGCTCAACCAGATCATCATCATTTTCTTCCAGATTCAAAGGAAGCTACATTAATTGACATGTAACTTTGAATGAACTATATGAGACAATTTTTTCGACTATATATGAATATAGTATACCTTGTCTTGGAATACCAGTATGGGAATCAAGATCATTCTCATTTGGACGGTGTATTTGACATATCAATGAACATCTGTTCCCTTTCTAACTATTTTTTTCCTATTCCGTTCCCAATCAATTCATTCTACTCGGAAAGCACGGCATAAAATATTCGATGAAGCAAATCAATAATCTAACTGTATAGCTTTGATCCTTCTGGAATTCTGAAATAAAAGATGCTGTCAAAAAGAAGGAAATGGGACTATTTGAATATTATTTTTATAGCCATCCATCTGGGGGATTGTTTTGTGATTATCTCTGAACTATACTGATAATAAGTCCATCAAGTAAGATGATTCTTTTGAGGAAACGTTTTATATAGTGGATTTCTGTTTGCAGGTGTGAAACCCCAAAACCAAAGTCTAAGAAGAAATCGAAGAAAGCCAAATTTAAATCTCTGAAGAAGCGATCTCTTGCTTCTGAACTGAAACCTGTGGAAGAAGAGCCATCAACTGAACCCATGTTGACAGACAATGACATTATTGGTGACGAGGATGTTTCAGAGACTGCAGCATCACCTACACATGTGCAGAAAAAACGTAAGAAGGTTGTTTTTACTGTGGGTGGCAAAGAAGAGAACTCCTCGAAAAAGAAGTCCAAGAAGCTCAAGAAGAATGCTTCCGAAAGATCTTTGGATCTAGATCCTAATCTGTCAGTTATGCAGCCTTATGAGCATGTAGATTCAAAGCCATGTGAAATCGCAGCATCTCTTGAACAGAAACTTGTAGGCAGGAGCAGGATGGGAGGAAAAATATCCATTACATCAATGCCACTGAAGCGAGTACTGATGATAAAGCCTGAGAAGATAAAGAAGACAAACATTTGGTCAAGAGATTCTGTACCGTCACCTGATTTTTGGTTTCCACAGGAGGATGCAATATTATGTGCTATGGTACATGAGTATGGCCCTAATTGGAGCTTTGTTAGTGAAACTCTATACGGGATGACCGCTGGTGGATTTTATCGAGGGAGATATCGCCATCCTGTCTATTGTTGTGAGAGATATAGGGAACTCATCCAAAGATTTGTCCTATCTGCATCGGATCATCTAAATAATGAGAAGATCATCAATGCAGGTTCTGGAAAGGCTCTTCTCAAAGTAACTGAGGTGAGCATAGTATGATTTGTAAACTTTTATTCCTTTATGATTATTTTGCGTAGTTTAGCAGGAGTGGAACAATATAATTTTTTATTCAACGAAAAATAGCGTGGATAGAGTTGGGGCTTTCTTATTTCTTCTTAGAAAGAGTAGACTAATTCTTATCGCCCGCAACTCAGTCAAACCTTTGGGTCTTGTCTTTGTCTTCCTCACTTTCTAGGTCTGCATTTTTATTACTCTTCCAAATAAAATGTCAGCGTAGTGATTTTGACTATTTTCTTTGAACTTGTAATGAGTATGTCAATCTTATGGTATGTCTGCCGTTTTCATCAGATCTCTAACATTTAGGAGTATTCGATAGTTAAATACTTATGTTAGTGTCCTCCGGGTGTGCTTGATTTTAGTAAGACGTCCATTTATCGAATCTCTCGTATGCAGGATAACATTCGATTGATGTTGGATGTAGCTGCTGATCAACCTGATAGGGAGTTTCTACTTCAAAAACACTTTACTGTTCTGCTTACATCTGTCTGGAAGACAACTTTTCTTGTCGACTGTCGGAAAAAGCTCTCATCATCCCACAATAGTCTCAATCTGATTCCTCGAAATTTCGTGATGGATTCCACTTCAAGAATGCATTTTATTAACTTAGGACAGAGTAGAAAGTCAATAGCAGCTGCACTCCTGGAAGTCACTTCTGTTAAACAGGTTGACAGAGCCTCAAGATCTGATCAGGTTGAAAATGACTCCATCAATGTTGGTCGTTTGGAGCTGACACTCCAATTCGAAACAGATGATTATATCACTTCTGTTCCTCTACCACCGGTCGTTAACTTATCAGTTTTGGACTCGGATCGTTTACCCACTGAGAGCACGGAAACTACAGATCACCATCTCAAAATATCACGAGATATCGCTGAGAACCGTTTCAGGTAGGTATTCGTGATAATAACTGGCTGACTAAGGTTCAATTTCTTCGGTTGATAGTGATCTTTCAAAAAAAATTTAGAGGGTAAAAATAATTGCTTAATAGAATTGTACTTTTTGTCTCAGGGCTGCAGCTAGAACTTGTACTGAAGATAGTCTTGAATGGGCTTCATCTGTCTTCCCAACAAATGATGTCAAGGGTCGAACGTCATTGAAAGTGCAGTCATTGGGCAAAAACAAACCAACACTCTCTGAGATGTTCAAGCCTGGTAAACCCAAGTCCCGAAAGACTGCATTTGACGAGACAGAGATGCCGTCTTTTACGTCCAAGGAACTGGACGAAAGGTTTCCCCTTATGCCGCATGTTACGAGCGCTGATGGGATTGAAAATAACAATTTATTGTTCGGCATGGATGGGGAGCTTGCATTTGGAACGGAGAGTTTGGAGATGGTCCCGGATACCTATATCCCTGGCCTTGTCTCTAGCCTTGATGATTGTTCACTCTCGTCAGAACTCGAGGAAATCGGCTAGGTGTGGCTTGGTGAGCTGGATGAGAATTCATGATCAGTTTTTGGTCGATGATGGAGTAAAGAAGAATTCATGATCAGTTTTTGGTCGATAATGGAGTCTCTTTACGGCATATGGTGGATTGGATAGGCCAGTTTTGAATGTCAATTTCATTTGGAATGTACTGCAAGTGCTTTCATCTGAAAATGTATTTTCTGTTGACAGCTCGTTCAATGTTGTCGCAAGAGAGCCAGGAGGCTGGAGGTTGGAGATGAATTCTAGATAGAGAGTACGAAATGTAAAGAGAAGTCCTGATTTTTTTGTGGGGTTGGGAAGAAGAGGGGGACAAATCAGGGAATGTGCTGATTATGTTGGATGCTTTTTACAAGTTATTCACGGTATATATATTTCCCTTTTATACGAAGCAAAGTAGGACATATTAATGCTGAAGCCATTAATTACTTAATTACTGAACTCCCAGTAGAGGACTATTAATTACTTAATTACTGGAAAATTCTATGGTACCGATGACATTTGAATGCCACCCTACGATAAGTAGGGTACTAGGACCATAAGTAGGGTGCTCTGGGCCAGGATCAGTTTTATGAAGGTACAACAAATGTGGTACAAGTACACTTAATGTGTCGGATATCTTTCAGATGTTCAAAAAAATTTTGTACCGAGCACATTTGTTGTATCTTATTATACAAAATCTGTAGGATGAACGAACAAATTTCTAGTATGTCGGGAGTACGTAAATTAATACATATATTCTATTCATGTTTAAAAGATTGTATTCTATTCATATTTAGAAGATAGATAACGAGTTGACTCAAAATTTGAAAAAGATAGATGAGATCAATGTTATCAAAATCATGATCCTACGATCTCATAACCACCAAACGATCTGGATTGAATATAAAATCTTAATCTTATTAAGATCAAAATAGGATCGGTACGATCATAAATTCTTAATCTTATACGATCGTGGTATGATCGGAATAGGATCAGTAGGATTGTACTGGTCCTACTAATTTCTTGATTTAGTTTTTTTTTTTATTTTGTCAAATGATTGACCGTTGAAGCTCACATCTTAAGTCTCTTTAAGTCCAATTTGGTGGAATTGAAGCTCATCTCCTAGTTAATAGGTTTAATAAATCAAAATTATTAAATATCTGTAATGGGGTTTGACTCGTACTTTCTCACACAAATATTTGAATTTATAAAATTGTATTTGTTTGTTTATGATATTAAGAGTAGAATTTATAAAATTGTATTTGTTTGCTTATGATATTAAGAGTAAAGTGGTTTTTGAAGAAAAATTTCTGTAAAATTTAATTATAATTTTAATTTTGAGAAACTAAAAAAATTAATTTTAAATTGTCTCTATGCTTTACTCATTAAAATACTTGAGTGATGATGCTTTACTCATTAAAATACTTGAGTGAGAGAGAAAATTATTTTGAGAAACTTAAAAAAATTATATATTTAAGATCAATGTTGGGTTGACTATTTTGAGATGTTATATATTTCAGTTTTTTATAAAATAAAATACAACTTATTTTCATTGTTGAATTTTGGTTAAAAATAGTTAATTTTTTTAAGAATCACAGTTTTTAATATTATAATATTATAGTTATTAACATTTAGTAGGATCTTATGATTCTCGATCCTCGATCCGATTTGAAAGTCTCCTCTACCGATCCGAGTATAAAATACATCATGATAACTTTATATGAGACATTAAATAATGTGAAGGAACACTAAATACTAAATACTTTAAAAGTACCGCCGAATTTATTTGACATTAATGATATAAAAGAACACTAAACACTCAATACTTTAAAATTACCGAATATGTTCTCTTATAAAATGGAGAAGCTCCCTAAGTATATAAAATAAAGAGATAACAAAAAGTCAATGATTGCATGTAAAGATTAGTATTTTAAAGCAAAATGGATTTGAAAAGTTCGGTTTTAATTGGATTGTTAATTAAACTGCTTCGTGGTATTTTATATTTTCCATTCTGTTTTTTAATTAAATAATGATCTTAACCTTCATGATGTCAGCAAATCAATATACTCTCTTTATTTAATCTCAAATCAAAATATGAAGAGAATCTTGATCGCATAAAAAACTATTCTTATTCAATTTGTTAAATAAAGACAACTCAACTTTAATTAACAATTACAAACAAACATGTCACCTAATTTTACTGTACTTTCAATGCTCAAGCTGAAAAGATCAGTACCAGACATGTCCTGTAACATGACTCAATATTTAACTATAGGTACCGCCAGTCCCATACCCAGGCGCGTTACCCTCAGCTCGGGTGTTATGCGCGGTTGTTCGGCCAGTGCCGGTGTTAGTCCCAATGGGGTGAGACTTAACAACTCCCTCAGTCACTTGTCCCAATGGCTGTCCTGCGCCGTGGCCTGGCAATGCCGACATCTGATGAGTGCCTGTGGTGTGGCCGTGTGCTCCTGTTGTTGAGTACGTTCCTGTTCCTGTTCCTGCCGTGGTTGTATGGGTTTGGCCTGTGACTGCTTGCTTTGCTGCCGCGTTGTGTTCGTGCGCTGCATGCTTTTGAAGCTCTGCTTGGTTTATTTTCTCTTCTTTCTTTTCTGTTGCTATTTCTTTCTCCACCGGATCATGAGCCCTCAACTTTTCCACCTACCATTTAAAAAAATTAAACGAGCTAAATTACATGTACTGTGCACCACTAGATATCTACAGTTTTATTAATTTTTTATTTTTTATAAATTACTCGTTCATATAAATTTTTTGAATAAAATACATTTATTAGATAAAATTATAAAACATGATAAATTTATAAATTGTTTATATTTTTCATAGCTCTGAAAATATTTCTAATTAAGTTAATTATGCTAAACGAATATGTTTCATATATTTTTTATTTAATTTTTTTAATACATTATTTTTTTACATAAATAAACTAAAAATATATTTTATATTGATTAATTGAATTTTTCTAATATATATTATTAATGACGAAATAATCTAAAGATAAATTTCAAATTAAAAACGTTAAAAAATGAAAAATTTACGCAAGAGATAAAATAAGAAACAAGAAAAATTAACAATTAATGATATGCCATTAATTAACTCAAATGATAATTTTAAAATTATAAAATAAAGAATTAGACAACATAATCTAAAAATAATTCTCATTCTCATTTAAATCTCATTTAAATCTCATTTAAATCTCATTAAAGTTAAAGATTATAACTTTTTAAAGTTAAGATCATAACTAAAAAACCATTTCTCGTTTTAAATTCCATTTAATTACTTAATTGTTAAATTAATTGTAGAGTTTAATCCCCTCATTCATTAAAAATAAGAGGGTGAATTCAAGCCCTCAATTTCCATGTAATTTTTTTTTATTTAGATTGAATTAACTCTTGATAATGTCTTATAAGTGGCCTAAAATATTTTAATGAACCTAAGATCGTACAGTTCTTTTTGAATGAAAATGAGTAAGATTCTTCAGTGTTTTGAACTCAAGATCCCAAAAGTTTAAGTTATTGGGTTAAAAAAAATTCTTGAAAGAACTATCAAGAAACAAAGGAATAAGATTATCTGCCGTCGCCTCTCACAATAACAGAAGTTGAGTTAAAACAGATCTAATCATCTACTTAGATCTAGATGAAGTAGAGCAAACCAAGCTATTAAAAGATATTTTATTTTTTTAATGATATTTTTAAATCTGACTAGATAGATCAGATCCAACACTGAACAGCCCTTAAAATGATAGCATAAATGGAAAAATAGTAGGAAAAAGAAGGAGAAACCTTTTCTTGGACAGTGGCTTTGGTCTTGTCCAAGCCACATTTGGCAGAAGCAGCTATGTTAGCTGCTGATTCCCTGACAGTCTCCATTGCACTCTTTCCTGACTGCATTTTCACTTTCTGATCCTTCTTCACATGAAACTAATCCCTTTCATACATATAGATTCTGCATGCCGTCAGGTTTGCGACACGTGAACTTAAACATCATTCGTGCCTTTGCCTTCTTTAGATAACCTCATAACACAGACGCGTAGCATCTACGTGTCTGTTGCTGCAGTTTATTTGGACAGAAAGCCCTTCCATTACGAAGTCTGGGAGTTAGACCACGGGTCCCAAGCCTCTACTGTTGGGATTTCTACGCGTGAACACTTGTTAAGTTCAACTTTCTGGTTAGATTTGGATAGATGAAAATCTCATTTGACATAATTTATAAGTTGTAATTTATAATTTAAATAAGTAAATAATTTTTTTTAAGAGAGTATTTGACACATTTTATTAAAATAAGCTAACAGTTTATTTAAGTTAAATTTAAGTTAAACTAATTTAATTTTTTAACTTAATTTTTTTTAATTTTTTTATCTTCAAAATCACCCCTATCTTTTTAAAAACTACACAAATATACTTCTCTTCTTCAAGACAGATCTATGAAATGAGAAGGAAATCGTACTGTTTTGAATCAGAATGGTGGTGCCGATACAATCATCGATTCTTTTGACTGTGCTTTTCACGAGGTCATGAGTTCGGGTCGGGCTAGGGAGTCGAGGGAACAGGTCGGAGTCACAGTTCGGGGCGTTAGATTGGGTTGGGAAGCCGAGTTCGAGATGGACACAAGTCGGCATGGGTTAGGGTCAGGGACACGGGTCCAGGGGTTCGTGTCATGGTCACAGGTCGGGTGAGACACAGGTCGATGATTTTGGGTTAGGAACATGGGTCGGCTCAAATCAGGGACACATGGTTAGAAGTTTGAGTCAGGGTCATGGGTCAGGGACATAAGGTTAAAAATGCGTGTCGGGGTCACAGGTCAGGTCGGGGAGTCAAGTCGGGTCGGGAAAACATATTTGGTCTAGTTGGGGACACGAGATCAGGAGTACGTGTCGGGTCGGGGAGCTTATGGTCGGGGGACACGGGTCGGGACTGGTCACGGGTTGGGGAGTCGGGTCGTGTTGGGGAGATGGGATCAGGTGGGACACGGGCCAGAGGGGTCGGATTGGGGTTGGGGAACCGAGATCGGATGGGACACGGGTCAGGCCAAGGAGTCGGGGCCGGATGGTCACGGGGTCGGGCGAGTCACATGTCATGGAGTTGGATCGGTACGGGTTCTAGCACGACACAGGTTGGGGAGTCAAGCTGGGTCGGGTTGGGAAACGGATGGGTCGGAATGATTTTCGTTTAGAATTAACGATTTGAAAAAAATGGATACTAAAGAAATGAGTTAAATGCAAGTTATATCATTAAGAAGCGATACTGAAGTAATTTCAATTAAAATAATTTTAGTATTCACTTATTTGTCAAACATCAGTTTAAAATAAGTTATAACTTAAAGTTAATTAATAAGCTAAACCACACACGTTTTAGTTTATAGATTAAAGTTAAACTTAAATAAGTTACAACTTAAAATTTTAAGCTACAAGTTTAAGTGGAGTCAAACGGGCCCTAATTAGTGCAATCACTCAATTTAATATAACACTAGTGGAAAAGCGCGTGCTTCGCACATGTTGAAAAGTTTTTAATTATTATTAACGTTAAAATAACTGCATTAGCTTTCAAAATATTGTAAATCCAAGATAAAATAAAATAGTAATGATAGTTTTCTCATATTTTTAATTAAACTATTACAATAAAAGAAAATTTGAATAGTTTATGCATCACCTGAAGATAATATATTTATAATAAATTATTACAAATAGAATGAAACTTGAATAAGTTGTGCATCATTTTAAGATGGTAAATTTTCTGTAAGAATTTTTGAATTAAAGTACATGTGATCCTAATAAATTTATATCATAAGATAAGATGAAAAAAAACAAAACAAATAATTATTTGAGAAGAGAAAATTAAATATGACAAACTATTTTATGACGAATAATAGACATTGAAAATTATTACTTTTATTATAAAACTAAAAAACTAAACAATAAAAAAAATCTTATAGTAGACAAAAACTCAATATTGTTATTGACTAGAACAATATTTATGATATAAGAATTTCTAAAATCATATACATGATTCTTCACATTCCTAATAACATAATAATATAAAATACTAAATTTTATAAAGTATTAAAAAAAGAATAATTAGTGAATAGAATTATAAATGAATTAAATACAAAAAGAAACTTTAATCTTATATTATATTTAGTGGGGTTTAAAGAAATGGGAACTAAAATATTTATCCTCCTTAAACCCCTTTTAATATAGTAGAGATAGGGATATATCATACGAGCTCATACATAGCATATATCAGAGATTATACTGAACTAAATAACACGTTAAATATTAGTACAAAGCATATACTTGTAAAATTTAAATTTATATTTTGAGATAATAAATAAAGTTAAAACATTGATAATAATTCAAATAAATATAGTAAAAAAATTGTAGATGTAGATTTTTGAAGATATAAATATAATGACGTTAAACTATAATTTGAGAAAATATCAAATTAGTTAATATTTTGACCAAGTGTAATGCAATATTTATAAATTCTTTCAATGAATACAAACAAATATTTTTTATGCACCAAACACATGACGATAATAAAAAATCTAGTATCGTTAAGTACACTCCAATAGTCTAATCTGACTAAATTAAGACAAAAATAATAGATGTATGTTACGTTCGGATCATGAAATGTACAAATCAAAGAAAGGTGGGAGAAAAATTAAAGAGAATAGTGAAGAAAATTAAAGAATTTTTCGAAATAATATTTGTTCTAGGATAAATACATAAGTTCGATGTTCATTCTTTACTCACAACTTTTCTAATTCTCCCTACTCCTAACTCTCATATTCTTAATTCTATCATTTACATTAGAAATAAAACTCCTAAATAAATATTGTAAGTTTCATTCTCATAAGCTTTTCTTATGTTGTCTATAAAATGAAGAGATTGCCCATGAATAAAATAAAATAAAATAAAATAATTAGTTTTCTCTTCATCATCTTCTTCTTCTTTTTTATTCTTAAGCTATTTTACTTATTGCATTCTTGATTCATCTTATATTTTATAACACGTTATCAGCACGAAGTTTTAATCACAATTTCTTATTAAGGTGAAAATTTTATTATAAATTGCGCTATTATGTTTTGATATTTTCTCAAATCTTAGATAATGATCTTGTTTTATTTTATGCTTGCTAACTAGATATAACTTATAAAAGGTAGTTTATAAGTATTCATCTAGAGTTAGTTACCAATGAAATATATATTAGAATTCTTTTTGTTGTTACATAACATATTCTAATTTATGTTTATAAGGACAAATGGGCGCTTATTATAAAATAGATATTTAATATATATTTGTCTGAAAAAATATGGTTTGTTAATTTCCATTCCAATTAGATTGTCTAACATGTTCTTTTATCAATTGATAGATAATTTTCATGTTCAAGATTTAAAATAAAATTAGTTTTTCATAAATTTGGTGTAACATATCAATGACACATACGATAATACCTTACACTATTTTTTTATGGTAGTAGTACAAGTTATAAAGTATTTATAAAAGAAGATAGTATTGAATATTAAACTGCTGATGGGATTTCTTGAGTTATTGCGTAAAGCTGGATGAGAGTTGCCAAAAACATTTTATAAAGCTGCAAAGATTATAAAAAAGTTGGGTTTTGGGTATGAAAAGATACACGCTTGTCCAAATGACTGCATATTATATTGGAAAGACAAAGAACAAGAAAAATCATATTCTGCTTGCGATACTTCAATGTGGATAACCAATGAAGGTGAAAGTACACCTCAATCTCAAGGAAAAAAGAAGAAGAAGAAGTCAAAAGATGCTAAAGTGATGCGTTACTTTCCTTTAAAAGGAAGGTTACATAGATTATACATGTCGTCTAAAACCGTTGACGATATGAAATGGTATCATGTAGAGCGTATTGAAGATGGTGTTTTAAGACATCTTGCTGATTCGAATGCTTGGAAATCATTTGACTCTAGACATACTGAATTCTCATCTGAATCACGTAATGTCAGACTTGGTTTGACTAGTGATGGTTTCAACTCATTTGGAGCAATGAGTGTTAGTTACAGCATGTGGCATGTTCTTTTGAATCCATATAATTGCCTCTTTGGATGTTCATGAAACAAACTTCATTGATTTTCTCTACTTTTATCCCTAGGCCTAAAATTCATGGTAATAATATTGAGTGTATTTGCAACCTTTGATAGAAGAATTGAATAAATTATGGGAAACAAGTGTCGATACGTATGATGCATCAAGGAAGTGAGTTTTAAGATGTGTGTGGCATTGTTGTGGATGATTACTGATTTTCTAGGACTAGATAATTTTTCTGGGTAGAGTACACATTCATGTTTTGCTTGCCCTTTATTGTCATATATGTGATCAAATTGTTTATTTGTGTTGTAGGAGAAAATACAAGAACTTCTGGCAATCCAAACACATGATGAGAATAATTTCACCCCTAGAGATGCATTTTCTGAAGTTATGGGTCTAGAGCATAACTTTAAAAAAATATGCATTTAATGAAAAAAGTTCTATAAATAATTATAGGAGAAAATATTTAAATATAATTATTTTCACTAATTACATAAGTATGTGTAGGAATAAATGGAGCAATAAATGAAAATAATTACACAATTCATATTATTTCAATTTTGTCAAAAATTTTGTCATATGATATATATCTCATGTACATAATAGCCTTTTGTAGATTTTGTGATAAATGAAAGTGTTAAATTCATTTTTCTATATCATTAGTGTTAGTCAGATTTGTTTTATACATCTCATCTCATGTATATATTTTTTGTCATACAAATTTCTGGTATTATTACTCACAATTTTATTTTATTTAGATAAGAAAATCTATAGATTTAAAAAAAAAATGTGTTAAAGAACAACTAGGTTAGATTCTTAAAATACAATGATTACTTATAGATGATGCATAACTATTTTTAGTCATTTATTTAATATATATAATAAATATATTAATATTATCTTACATAAAGCTTAAATGATATGAGAGTATAAAACAAATTTGGGTAACATTAATAATAGCAAAAAATGGATTTAACACTTTCATTTAAGACAAAATCTACAAAAGACTATTATATACATGAGATATATCATATGACAAAATTGAAATAATATGAATTGTGTAATTATTTTCATTTTTTGGTCAAACTAATTTGGTTATTAATTTAATTATTTTTAAAAATAGCTAAAAAACTATAACACCTACTACAATGATTAAATGTTACCATTTCTGTTTCAATTTAAATCTCGAATAATTTATTTATAAAGTCTCGATCAAGTGGATGCTAATATGAAAACATGTCCCACAGCTTTAGATAATTAACATGCACACACTCAAATGAGTTGGAGATGTTTAAGTCAACATCCCTTGCTTCCTTCTTTCAAGCGACTTCACATCCTTGTGAAGAGCCAACAAAAAAGAAAGAGTTCATCTTTTACATCCATGAGTATTGAGTAATACTATAAAGTGACATATTTTGACAAAAAAAATAGAAAGTGACAATAAATTTATAATATTTCCTTTAATTTATCGTAGCATTCCCAAATTTCACCGTACATAATAGTCTGATATGTTTTTCTTTAACATTTTAGTTTTTCAAAATCATATTCTACAAATCATTTTATCGTTTTCGATCTCGCACCCTGATTATAAGTGCATGCAGAGATACGGTCTTGTATAAGTAGTGTGGTGACTTTGGAACCACTTTAAAATCAGATATCTTCAAAAACTCCCATTGTTTCCCATAGTTTTTGTAACTGCTAACATCATTAACCGGGTGAAGAAGAGCTCATATTAACCATTAACAATTTAACATCGCGCATCACGTTGTTTAAGATCAATACTATCCTATAAATTGATTGTATGGGCATAAATTCTTCATTGTGCCATGTCAACGGAAATTTAAGGAGGAAACTAATCTGATGAAAGTACATGGCCTGTCAATATGACAATCTAAGAAAATCAATCAAGGTCATTGGATAGATGTCTGTGAAATATTTCATTGATCTTATTTTCAGATATAATTAAATAAATTGCATCATATTCTATGTAACTGATTGAAGTCCTATGAATAGAGAAAATATGTAACTTCAAAAAGACTCTGAACACACACAAGAAACAAGCACGACGTGTAACTTATATTAGCCTCATAAACCCTTTTTCCATAATGAAAATAATATCAAAGTTTTTTTCGTATATTTTCTTCTCTTTAAGAGTTTTTCTCGTGTTTTTTTTCTTCTCTTTAAAAGTTTTTCACGTAAGTCACAATGTCTATTACTCTTTTTTCTTTACCTATTTTTTCATTATCATATAAGAAATTCACGACCAATTCTCCAAATTGTGAATTTTTTTCTATTACGTTTAGTGCTTTCATTGAGAGTGATCAACACTAAAGATTCTCATTTATTTCTCTAAAAGACAATCGATTTTGACGTTGCCCTCAAGATGAAGAAATGTCTGAGATACGAGATTTGAAGAACAAGAAACAACTTTGAAGAATATGGAAGTCGGGGCAACAAAGTCTCGGTGATGACATTGCAAAAGGATACAGAACTTTAAGAGCGAGAAGAAAAATAATTCAGAATATTGACTGGGAGCATCAGATTATGAACTCCATGACAACGCGAATGGAATGGCAATAGAACCAGGACCAGAATGGAACGGAAATGGAATGGCAACGGGAACGGCGTCAAAAATGAGAACGTGAACTGAAATAGAAAAACGGTAAATACGTTCCTTTCATATTATTTCAGCATTATTATTGGCCTATATTTTTTTTCCATTACAGATATGAAAAAGATCGTATAAGGAATTTGTTAAATCAATTTGATGTACAATAAACAAGGTTTTTGACTTTGGCAAAATCTTATCTGAAACTTGTTTGGATAAGATTATCTTGAATTTGAATTCTAATTGAAATTTTAAATTTTGAATTATATTTTGAATTTTGAATTTTGAAACACCTTATTTGAAACTTATTATGATAAGATTATTTTAAGTTTTCAATTTTAAATCAAATCAAATTTTGAATTCAAACTTATCTCAAGCTAAATAAAATTCCTTTCATGGTTGATGAACGGAAGCATAAATTTGGTCTATGTATTTTTGAAGGTTCTCTCTTTCCTTTTCTATATGCAAAAGTACAGGAAGATAAAAAATGCACAGACGGGGAAACATAAGTGATCAAACTACAAAGTAATTCCACAACGAAAATGCGCGAAAAATGGATGCAGACAGTAAGTGAAAAATGAAAGCCCCAAACTGAAAGTTCCAAAAGCGCGATCTCGCATACTAAAACCAAAATAAAGGGACATAAAAGGAAAAGCAGAAAAATAGCGGACGGGGAGCAGAAAAAAAAGAATCAAAGTTCATATTCATATCTGTTTGGCCACTATGAAAACTAAAACGGAAGTCTCCAAATCAGTTAGGTCTTTATGAAGAAAATTATAAGCCATTACCAAAATGGAAGAAAATCTCAACAGATATCTTTTGATGTACAAACCATTACCTATTAATCAAATTAGACTATTAAAATCTACTGAACTCAATTTGGATCTCCTGATCAAAAGTTATGGTAATTTCTGTACATGTTGTTCGGAAAGTAAACTTATTCACGTCACTCAAATTCAATTTACAAACTATGTCAACTTAGAGAGTATTACATGACAAATTATATATCATTAGAAAGATATTGATGTCTACTTCTTGCAAAATTTTACAATACTCAATTTGAAGCTTCCAAGCAAAAGTCATGATAATATTCATGAAAGTTCTTCGGGAATGAAGATTGTGCAGAATAGTGAATTTAGGAAATCATACTATATCAATTGAAAGCTGATTACATGGAAAATCATATATTATTCAAAAATATGGAAGTATACTTTTCGGAATATTTTACAGAACTCAATTCGGAGCTCCCAAGCAAACGTTATGGTAATTTTTATGAAGGTTGTTCAGGAAAGAAGATTGTGCAGAACAGTCAGCTTCGTTTATTAAATTTCACCAACACAAGAATAGTTACATGACACATCATATGTCACAACAAAGCTACGGAGGTCAGCTTCTTGACATCTTTATGAAGTGAGATTCTGAGCTTTCAGGAGAAATACGAGATATTGTATAGACTTCGCAAAAGCAAATCTGTCATGAATTACAGGACGCATAATATTTGGATTGGCAAAGCTCATCACAACAAATCATGAATATGATTCAAGGACGTCACTCAATATTTATTTCACAAAATAATCAGTTCTAAAAATGATGGACATGGACCATCAAACTCAGATCCGTACGATGAAATTATGAAACGGTTTAATCGTTCCTTACTTATTTCATTAAGACATAATATATGGTATTTTTGTTCAACTTTTTTGCCTCAAATATTTATGTACGACAAAAAGAAAAAGAAAATCAAACGAGAGAACTCTAGCAATGAGCCCGACGGGAAATCATAGAGCTTCTAGTTTTGTGAAAAGCTTAAGTCCTTAAGAGTGGCTACAGACACTGTTCTAAAAAAGAAACGGGCCCTTGAGCTTGAAAAAGTTTATGTCCATGGAGATTATTATCTACGGACATCGTCTTCAGAAAAAAAACGGGCCTCTGAGCTTGAAAAAACTTATGTCCATGGAGATTGTTATCTAAGGACATCGTCTTCAGAAAGAAACGAGCCCCTGAGCTTGAAAAAGCTTAAGTCCATGGAGATTGTTGTCTACGGGCATTGTCTTAAGAAGAAAATCATAGAGATCCTGAGTTTTATGAAAAACTTAAATCTTTGTGAGTGTCTATGCATATTGTTCTTAGAAGAAAATTGAAAATGTCAAAACAAAAACTTGCCCGACTTATAGATCGGAGAACTGCTCAAAAGTTGACAATGGATACAACTGAAGAAAACAAAAATAAAATACTCTTTAAATACAACTAAGCGAACCATGTTCTAAAAAAGGAAACCAAAATTGTTACTCAAAGATGTTGGGATGTGAACGAGGAACTTATAAAGAAAATCAGAACGGGAATGCTCAATCAAGTCCTATCAATATCAATCTAAAGCTACTCAAAAAATGAACAGGGGGTCATGGTTCTTTATTTGAATCTAAATCCTTGGGAGCGGATAGTTTATAAGTCATTTTCTCAAAACGAAAATGGGGCTATGATTCTTTATTTGAGCCTAAATCCTTGTAAACGGGCAGATCATAAGTCATTCTCTCTAAAGAAAATTAAAATCTTATTCTCGAGAACGGATTTCACAATCGAAAAGATATTCGTTCTCCAACAAAGATCGGTCACAAGAACGAATTCTGTTACAAGGGAAACTTGAAGGCTTGAAGTTGGTACAAGAAGGGATTTTGATCCCTAAAATTTTACTAAGTCTTTGAAGTAAGGTTGAAGTACAACAAAAATGGAGCTCAGTAGAAGAAAAATTGCACGAATAGAGTGATTTTTATTGATCAAAGTAGAAGTACAAAGGGAAAATTTAAAACGAGAGAAGGGAAAAAATAAGGAAATGGGAGAAACTCTATCAATGAGCCCGTAGCGAAGAAAACGGGAGAAACTCTCCAATAAGCGCATAGCAAATGAAATAGGAAAAATCCTACTAATGAGCATGGGAGATCAAACTCGAACCCCTATGATGAAATTATGAAATTGTACACTTATTCCTTACTTATTTCAATAAATTATTATATTGTTCTTGTATAATTTTTTTGTCACAGATTTTAACGAACGAGAGAAGGAAAAAAGAAAAGTGAGGAAATGTGAGAAACTCTATTAATGAGCCTGTAGCAAGAAAAACGGGAAAAACTCTATCAGTGAGCCCGTAGCAAATAGGGGTGTGCAGATTTTTTTCCGGATCGAACCGAACCAACTCGGTTCGGTCGGTTCTTTTTAATATATCAAGTGTAATTGGTTTGGTTATTTTTCTCAGTAACTTTGTAATCGATTCGAATCGATTACAACCATTTTTTTATATATATTTTATATTATTAATTATTGTTAGTGAGTTAAATATTTAGATTTAGTAGTATTAAAAATGAAGGGAGGTTAGTGTATGGATTAATGAAAACTAAATTTGATTATTGATCCATTGATGTTTTCAGTTTAAAATTCTTGCTGTTTTAAAAAGTTTTACAGATGCAGCCGAACCGGTTACAAGTAACCGAACCGAACCGATTACTTTGGTTATATTTGATTCGGTTCAGTTCGGATGGTTACACCGGCTTGATTACACAAGTAACTGGTGAATTCGGTTCCATTACAAAAATGCCTTACTAACTGACCGAACTAAACCGTGCACACCTCTAGTAGCAAAAGGAACAAAAAGACGTAACAATAAATGAAAGAGAAGTAGTCATAGTTGACAGTAAACTAACAAAAAGTTACCCGAGAACCGCAAAGCATTTGTAAACGGGAACGAAGAGATGTAACGGCAAAAAGAAAAGAAAAGAAAGCATAAAGTCGTGAACGCAATTACATCTATCAACTTCAAAACTCCGAATCTAAAACAGACAACACCAACGATTAGATAATGGATGAAGCTTACCTATTAGAAGTGAAGGCCTGACTCTGTAATACAATAGCATCAGCAACAACATTGCATGAAAATATATCTAAGAATGAGAAGATATTTATGTCATGACGAAATATTGTATATCGACGTTTCATTAACGTCGAATACAATAGGGGCATAAATTCTTCATTGTGCCATGTCAGCAAAAATTTAAAGAGAAGACTAATCAGATGAAAGTACATGGCTTGCCAACGTGGCAATCTAAAAAATCAATCAAGATCATTAGATCGATTAGACAGTTAAGATTTATTCAGTTATTGAATGTTGATAAGATAAATCTCTGTGGAATATTATGTTGATGTGACTCCAAAGTGACTCTGAACACACAAGAACAAGCACAACGTGTAGCTTGTATTAATCTTATAAAACGTTCATCCACAATAATAAAAAATACTATCAAAGTTTTTCCCGTGATTTTTCTTTCTTTTAAGAATTTTTACACATAAATCATGATATTTGTTATTCCTTTTTCTCTACTTTTTAATTTTTAATTATCATGTAGGGAATTCACGATCAATTCTCTAAATTGTGAATGTTTTTCCTTTACATTGATATTTAACTTAAAATAATAAGTCTCATCACAAGCGCTAAATATATTAATTATTAAATAAGTGTAAATCTTAACTATTACTAATATGAGTAATAGTAGAACTACTAAGTTATATTACAAAATCATATGTGAATTATCTACGTGATAATTTATTAATTAAAAAATAAATAGTTAATATTTAAATCTTAGCTATCAACACACGTCTAATCAGTTGTAAAAGTACATATAAAGCGCTGGCGCGGAAATCAAAGACCGCCAATCTCCGACTCAGGTGACTATTACCCAAGGTATAATCCCGACCGTCCAAACATTTCGACCGAATAGATTCCCTAATCGGCGGCCAAAGTCGAGTTTGGTACATCTATCAGCGTGAGGGCGTGCGTTGATGAGACATAGAAACCAAGCAAGAAATTAGCCAATGAATTATCGACACGTAATCAAGAATATTAACTGGAATATAGAGCCAATTAACATGTTGATATCTGGTGGGGCCCAGATTGTGTGGAGGGAAAAGGAGAGCATCTGGAGGAGGAGAAGCAATTGAAGAAAAGCTTAAATACCGGTTGAGTTATTCAAAGAGGGCCGGCAATTTCAAGCGGTCTTCGTCTCTGCAACAGGAACCAGAGGTTGCGCGCGCGGGCGAGCGACCGAGAGAGAGCGAGAGAGAGACTAGAGAGGGAGAAGCTTTCTTTCAGGTAAACTTGCTGCATTGTGTTTTTATTTCTTTATCCTTATGGAATTTGTATCGTGGAATCCATTTTCTGTGCTTTTGAACTGCATGTGAAGGAAATGTCAGATTTGAGCAGCCGTGGGGGTATTTATGCTGCATCTTGTTAGATCTAGGCGTCAATAATGGAGTTTAACGTTTTGGAGGTCTATGAATGACATCTATGCTTTATCTGATTCTCGATTTTGATATTTTCTCAAGCTTTTTGGAAAATGTAGCTACCGATAATTTTTTTTCTGAAAAATTTTAAGCTTTCCTGGTTCGGATCTGAGGCTCATCTTCTCCTATTTGTTTTCGTCATTTTCTGTATTGATGATCGCTTAAACTGTATCGATCATCGCTTGAGCTTTGTCGTTTAATTTATTTTTAAATGCGCACAGATTTTCTTTTTAGAGTGCTTCTAAAATTAAATGCACGATATTGGTATAGGTATATGAAATATTCTTTCGTCATCTCATTTCCATTTTGCCAAATAACAGAAGCATTGTATCTTTGATAATTCCAAATTTCGCCTCAATCTTGAATTCTAGTGTGAGATTTTTATCATTGATAAGTTTTTTTTCCTGTTGGAACTTCACTGTAGCCAAAAAAATTTCGGCCATTTTTTTAACTCCACCCCCAAACCTGTTATTTCCTGCTATTTCCCCTAGAGATATTGTAGTAGTAAATCTTTTTTGACGGTCTTATTTTATATGTTTCACGTGTAAACTATGCAATTGTCTTGTCATAACGTATTACGTGTTAGTACTTTGTATCATAAAGAAACTAAGTGCTAGTTTTGTTTTTTCTTTGGCTGACTTTTTCTCAGTCATCCACAACACAATGACTAGGTTCTCCTAATAATCTCTAATAATGAATTATAGGAAAAGTAAAAATAAGAAAAACAACGCTGTTTCTCCGAATAATCTCTGAAAATATGTGGCAATGTCCAAGAATTATTTTAGTTCAAATATACTGACAAATTGTTCAAAAAAAAGTTTCAAAGTCAGTTAAAATTATAACGTGTTTGATGAACTTATTTTAAAAGCTTACAACCCAAATTTAAGTATGTCACCACCAACCAAAACAGTTTTCTGACATAGCATAAAACTTGATCAACAAAAACGACGCCTTTGACTCACTGTTCAATGGCTTTTTTATCATAGTCTCCAAAACATTATGTTCAACGTAATTGTTTAGTGTTTACTATTTGCGTACAAGAAATGTTTTGAATAAGCCCATAAAGTTACGTCCGCACGTTATAATGCTGGCTGTAAATATGAAAGTCTACAAGGCAGGGTAATTTGATGTTTTCCACAACTCGGATTGGCTTTTTTACGGAATATTCAACCATTATGTGCCTATGTTTACTGGAGCTATGCTAGTTTAGAATTGGAGTATAGCAACGAAGTACGTTTATTATGCCTAGTTATTGGTGCCCATGAATTAGGTCGGTCCATGATTATGATTTACAATTATATTTATGCTCATTTCCGGATCTTATAGGTTGAAATTGTATCCTATTTTATTCCATTTCTAGCTAAAAAAATTTGCGGGTTGCCCATGCGTAGCTGGCAGTGGGTCAGTAGTAACCCTCAATAGGCTTGATAATGATAGGGTGATGGTGAAGTCAATTAAAACAAAAAAAAAAGTAGCAAGTGCAATTTTTTAAACTCCGCACGCTGGTGACTTTGCTTTATTAATGGAAAAGATTAGATGGATTTCGCGCTGGCCCCTATGCTTTATTGTATACATCATACTCACTTTCAACGATTCATGATTTTTTGGCGAAATACATGGTCACTAATTTGATGGACAGTACGTAATTTTATATTCTTCCTGACAACTATTATTTCAACTTTTTTATTATGCATAATATATTTCATAAGGAGATGAGAACATGTATTTTGTTAATGTTTTTACCCAATCGTAATCCTTAGCCTTACTTTGATTGAGATGTCTTAGAAAGATCTAAAAATGTGGACTAAACTGAGAGAGTGATTTTTATGATCAAGTTGAGGAAGAATGAAAATATTATCAATCCGTCAATTACAAGTGAATTATTTAAGTATTATAGCTTGATTGATACCTTTGGTGGTTCTTGTCAAACCAATAAGTTGTGATCAATCAGGCTTTCATCTCTATGTTGGAAAGGGTTACGATCCTGCAGTGTAAAAAAACATGCGTAAGGCCAGAGGAAATATGGTTAGGCTGAAAGGGATTTTTATAGTGGAGGTATGAAATAAATAGCAATTCCTCTTAAATCATATATTGGTTCTGATTATTATTATCTCTCTCTTTCATTTGCCATTTGGCCTTCTATACTTTGAATAGACATGAAGTGCTTTGATGCTATCACTCCTCTTGCTGGTTGCTTTTACATTTCCTCTTTCACTTTCCCCACCAAGTGTTGTTGCTTCTACATGACCTTGTTTTAATCAACCAGGCCTGGTACTAAAGTATCTTAGACACAGTTCAATTTAACATCTAGTTTAAATCATGGCTCTATTGTAGAGATGCTTAAACTCAGTGATCTTTCCTAGTTACTTTTACATTTCCTTTTTCTGGCGTCTTATATATACTGCATGAACTCAGTGATCTTTGCTAATTAGAAAACTTTCAATTTCTCTTGTTAACAGAAAACAGGACGATGGGTGCTGGTGGCCGTATGTCAGCTCCCCTTTCCAAGAAGAAGGTAGATTCAGATAGCCTGAAGAGAGTTCCATACTCTAAACCTCCATTCACTCTTGGTGAGATCAAGAAAGCTATCCCACCTCATTGTTTTAACCGCTCCGTTCTCCGCTCTTTCTCTTACGTTGTTTATGACTTGGCCATAGCATCTGTACTCTATTTCATTGCCACCACTTACATCCACCAGCTTCCTCACCCTCTCTATTACCTGTCATGGCCAATTTACTGGGCCATCCAAGGCTGTGTCCTTACTGGCGTCTGGGTCATTGCTCATGAGTGTGGCCACCATGCATTCAGTGACTACCAATTGCTTGATGATATAGTTGGCCTCATACTCCATTCATGTCTGCTTGTCCCTTACTTCTCTTGGAAATATAGCCATCGCCGTCACCATTCCAATACGGGTTCCCTAGAGCGTGATGAAGTCTTTGTTCCCAAGCGAAAATCCGCTATCGGATGGTACTCCAAATACCTCAACAACCCACTTGGTCGAGTTGTCACACTCATTATTCAACTAACTCTAGGCTGGCCTTTGTACCTTGCCTTCAACGTCTCAGGCAGGCCCTATAATCGTTTTGCTTGTCACTATGATCCGTATGGCCCTATCTATTCAGACCGTGAGCGAGCTCAAATATTTATTTCTGATGCTGGTGTTCTTGCTGTTACTTATGGACTCTATCGCCTGGCCGTTGCGAAAAGTCTGGCTTGGGTTTTTTGCATGTATGGGGGACCGGTGTTGGTTGTGAACGGCTTCTTGGTGTTGATCACGTATTTGCAGCACACTCACCCTGCATTACCACATTATGATTCATCCGAATGGGATTGGCTTAGAGGAGCTTTGGCCACTTGTGACAGAGATTATGGGATCTTGAACAAGGTATTCCACAACATAACTGATACTCATGTTGCACACCATTTGTTCTCAACCATGCCACATTATCATGCAATGGAGGCTACGAAGGCGATAAAGCCTATTTTGGGAGAATACTATCAGTTTGATGGGACACCGGTTTTCAAGGCTATGTGGAGAGAGGCTAAGGAGTGTGTTTATGTAGAGCCTGATGAAGGTGACCAGAACAAAGGTGTTTTCTGGTACAAGAACAAGTTGTGATGCTGAAAAGAAGGAAGCTGTTTCGGGTAAATCTTTAAGATTTGTTGGTGTCTTCTTATCGTAGTCGTCGTCCTGTCATTTCTAGTACATTGTTCACACAAATTGTTGTGGAAGCAAATGGAAACCATGTTTTGATGTCCAGCAAATGGTTCATTTCAGTGTAGTGAGTCCAACGGAACTATTAACTTTTTACTCTGATTTTGGCTTGTTTCAATTATATCAGTGGAATGACATGCAAAATTGGTATCTTAGTGTGTTTAAAATAATGTACTTTACATGTTAAAACACATGCCGTTAAAATCTCTCACCATATAGCATCCACATCCATGACGCTATAATGATAGAGAAATTGTGTTAGGAGGACCCTTATGCTCTGGAAAAAAGAAATACAGATGCTTAGATTTTTTTAGCGAAATTTGATCTTTTATGCAAGAGAAATGAGTTACTCGCAATACTCTAGTCTAAAAAAATTTTCTGCTAAATCTTAGTCTAGTATTTTATGTTAAGATTAACATTTGTTAGATCACAATTTAATAGAATGTTTTTACTAAAGCAGACATCAAGTTTGTCAAAACGTTTTAACGAGCAACATGAAATTTTATTAAAAAAAGTTGAATTTTGTAAAGAAATAGAAAGGTCTTAAAATCCCTTTTTTCCTAAGGGATTGTCTATGAAAATTTCTCTAACCGAAAATTCCCTCTCTTCCGGTCACTAGTTACCCTTTAGCTTTCACCTGCTCTTTTTCATAATTATATATATTGAAAAAGAGATGATTACAAAGAGAGATTCGGTGGATAAGAAATCTAAACCGATCTCCATAAAATATAAATTAGGCTATATAAACTGTCATCCAATTACTACTAATAAAAACAAAAGATATTCATCCAATTACTATTAATAAAAACAAAGGATATTCCTTAAACACATTGCCTCTAGATACCCATAAAGAATCCACATCTTCAAAGGAGACTTCAAATTATTTCACCTGTTACTTTTACGTTCTTGAACATGTAATGGTGAGTATCATCCCTAAAAGTATAATTGTGAGTTCTAAATCCCTATGTTGATATCCATTGACTTCAACCTAAAATTATAATTGTGAGTACAATAAATTCAAAAGCATCAAACCTCTCTTGTTGGAAAGAATATTTATCATCCAAAACCTTTTTTTTCATTATCAAGTAAGCAACATTTTTTTTGCCATTAAATTAGTAAGAATGGTATGATAGCTGAAAGTATAATCTACAAAGTGAGTTATTTGTAGCATGCTATAGGCTATAGGTTATCTCAACGTGGAAAACTTCAGAAAAATTTATATAATGATTACGTACTTAGAATTTCAACAAACAGCAACCTCCAAAATGATGTGTAAACATGTAAAGAACTAAAAGTTCCAAAAAAAGTTATTTGCTCTGTGAAACATTAGTTATAGAAAATATCAAAAGTGATTATTATCAAACGATGTGTCATTCATAAATTAATTTGACAAATCATTTTAATAAACGATTAAACATCCATCAATTAAAACTTATCTATAACTTGATCGATTTAAAATTATTCTTACTAAAGCTTTTATCAATAAAATTAAATATATACAAAAAAAAAGTAGAAAAAAACAAAGAGAATGAAAAGCATAAAATTAGTAATAACTTTTGGGGGCTAAAAAGAACAGAAAGAGATTTCTAAAGACAGATGACTGGTCTCACTTCCCAGTTCAAACATGGCAACAGGGAAAAAAAGTCTCCATACTGTATGTACTTTCACTGAAGAAGAAATATAACAGCAAATGGAAAAGTTTCATACATTTATAGCAGCATCTTCCAGCCTCATTTCTCTACACAAGAAAAATCAATCTGACAAATTTGAAAAAAATCAATTTATAAGGCAACTGAAAAATGAAATCTTCAAAGAACTTATTGCTCACCCAAAATTACTCAAATTGCCACCAACAAATAAGTAGGGACCATATGTCAATAGAGCCGTTGTGCAATCTCATTCCCGCATTAGAAGAATGAAAACCTGAGTCCATTACTAGCTGCAAACAAGTTGTATTCTTCCATAATCGTCTCTTTCTTACTGAAAGCATGATCACCTTCAACGTGATCTGCTGGATAGTTTGTAGAAAAAACACCAACCCTTCCTTCTTGAGAAAGCATCATGGGATTTGATTTACTTTCTGTTGAAAGACCAACAGGCCCACCAAAATGGAACAATGAAAATGTAGAACCATCTGTTTGTAGTTTGGTAGAACTATCATTCTCCTTGCTTTCTCTAATTGGCTGTGCACCTGTCGGCCGTAGTCCACCTGGAATGACTCTTTCCCGTTTGACTTCATTAGAACCTTCTGAAACAGCACCCACCTTGGATATATGAGGTCTCTCTTCCTTGCTTATGGCGCTGGTTTTGGAAACTGAATGATAAATTGGAACTTGGGCTGGGTGGAATATGGGAGTAGTTAAATGCTGCAGAGGACCATACTGCAGGCCAAAGCATGAGTTTCCATTTGCACCACACCCAAGAGGACCACCATATAAACCGTGACCTGGATGCGGAAAAGGCATCAATCCATTAGTGGAAGGTGCTGGCCACGAAACTGGATTTTGATGGTAATACCCCATTGTGGGAGGCGCCTGAAACACTGGATAGTGAAGGTTGTGGTTATGCATTGGAGGGACGGGAATCATCCCTTGATTTGACGAACCCAAACTAACCGTAGAAAATCCAGAGTTGAAATTTTTAGCCAATTTTGGAAACGTATTACCAAAAACATTGCTTCTCATACCATCTTGTGGGTAACCAGAATGCATGGTTTCTCCAAAAGTATCCTCTCCATTTGATTTTTCCGCCCATACTTCATGACATTCAGATGAGTCATTTTGACTGATGCATACTGATGTTTCTCTTCCTTCTGATTGGATGCTGGCATCTTCTGAATCCGAAGTGGATGACGATTCCAGATTTCGATGGTTTGAAGAGGCAGAGTTGCTATCTCCTTCACTTAAGCATGAAGAGCAGTGATCAGAACTAAAAGCGCTACCTCCTACCAAATTCGAAGTCCCATTAGATGCAGATAGAGTTGAATTTTTCAATGTTGGATTATTAGGACATGAACTTTCCTCCTGAAAAGCTTCTTTTGTCAAGTTGTTCTGATTTTTTGATCCCATGTTATGTCCCTTTTGGCAGCCCTCATCCATTTCAATGTCATACTTCGTTGAGCTCTTCACATTATTATCCTCTTCATCAACTTCTCCCAGATGTTCACTAACCTCCTTCGCACGCATGTCACCAGGTGACTTGATAAGGCCATTTTCAGGTTCCACTCCAACTTTAAAAGAGGATGATCTCAACCTAATATCAGAGTCTGAGTTACTTCGTGGATACCTTTTTTGTGATTCCATGGGCTCCCAAACTTTTTTCAGATGAAGCAAATCTTTTCCAGAAGTATTGTTCCCTGGGATAACTTTGCTTTTATTTCTTCCACAATTATCACGAACGTTATCTACTTGACTGAGTCTATTAACATGATAGACTTGCTTTGCCATGTTGAGTGCAGACTCTGACTTGCTTGCAGACTTAAAAGCATATGGCTCCACTTTTGCCCTGTATTCACTGTTTTGGTTACAGCTGCAGGAATTGAAGTCATACCTGTCGGTTATCCTGAAGTTGCAGTAGTACTTCCCATTGAATTTAGGACCATGTCGGCAAGAAGACTTGGTTGCATTTGGTCTCAATTGCCTATTTGCTCCATTTAGAATCCTAGTATCGTAGTTATCTGCATAATATTTAGGCTCGAGTCTACCAACTGACGCACTCGTTTCAGAAACAACTGGAATTCTACGCCTGTCAGACCACTTCAAAGATTGGTCTTGTTGAACTTCTTTCCTGAACTTTGGTCTCCTGCGAGAGAATGTTGCATGCTCAACTATAAACGACCTACACCCATCTTTCACGCAAGTAATTTCCCCATCAGGGCAATCACAACAGAGATTTAGCATCCTTGAAGTGTCACACTCATTTACACACTGATCATGTGGACTATTAGGAGATCCAAGCCTGTATAGAGTAGCATCACCAGCTTCACAGACTGAATCCTTACAGCTGATGGAACTATTTGGGTCCTCATGAACACTTGGTGACGAGTCTTCTTTCTGGACATCAGGAAGAACACATGTTTGAGTTGATTCAGGACACTTTTTATCTTTATCCTTCTCTTTCCCTTTTAATCTCTCTTTTCTCCTGAGCTTCTTCTCTCTTTCTTTTGTTCTTCTCCGCTCCTTGCGTTCTTCTTCTTCACGCTTTTCCTTTTCTTCCTCTTCAAGAAGTTTCATCTGTAGGAAAATGTTACAATTGTTCAAAATTGTTTTCGTACTAATTTGTTATGGAAGTATCTTATTCTTTTTACAATTAAACTTCTGAGTTTAATGAAGTATTAACCTGCTTCTCTAGAGTAATAATTTCTTTGCATGCAACATGAACACGTTCTTCCAGCAGTTTTATTGCCAGACAGACAAAAATGCTATGTGCATTTTGGCGTGCCGTGCCTTCTCTAAAAGCTTTTTCAACCTGAAAAAAAAAAAGACATAGAAATAAGACGTGGCCACTCACACGTAGAAATCCACAATACTGTGCATCCGTAACGTTCTATAAGAAGGGAATTCATATTTTGCATTAGAGTGTATAATGAAATAAAAGAAAGAAAAGTTGCTTTGGGTTGTTTGCTCATCAATTAATTAATGCATGCAACCGATATAGATAGTTGCATACCCAGGGAGGAAATGCAGCTCCACATTATTCACCCTTCGAGGCAAACGAACAAAACTTATTTCTCTTTATTGTAAATCTGCTATAGTTTCATTGCAATAAAAGTACTTTATAAAGATAAACTTGGATGATTCTAAATTTAAATTCAGGATTATTTATTGGAAAGTCAATAAGATGCTTCTGAAAAGCTTCCCTAGTTGGCCAACAGATGGGCGTTCAACAAGTCTATTTGGTAAATTAAAAAACATAACCTAAAAAGAAAGAAAAATCAAGATTAGGGTTCCGAACAAGTCTTGAAAGAAGCATGTCAAAGGAACCAAGGACTTCGCCCTCCCTCCCCCCATCTCTCTCACACAGTAACACACACACACAACCTAGCTGATATTTTCAACGTTAATTATTCAACCATTTCAAGGCCTTTCTCAAACACCATGCCGAAGGGTGCCAACCAGTCCTCACTCCCTCCATCTCTCACCGCCTAGCTGATATCTTTGATGTTAATTATAACCATTTCAAGGCCTTCCTCAGATCACCATATGTAGACGATAATAATTCCACTGACGCCCAACTGAAGTTGCAAAACATCATATAACAAGCTGAACAAAACAACTTAACTAATGGTCTGCCTAGTATAGAAATTGTAGGGCGTAGGAAATGGAAATTGAAAAATATTCCAAAGCCCGATGATGGTCGTAGACGAGACACACCTGTTCCTTGAAGATAACAGTTGCAGCATCTAGAAGAAACTCGCGAGCAAGTTCAGGGCTCTTGGCATGCTTTTGGGGACGAGAACATTCTCCATCCAACTCATTTCCATCCTTGTCCATGGTATCATCATCCTTAAAGTCATTCCACAGAAACTATTTAGATCAGCTAAGACTTCCAAAGACTAACTTGCCTATAAAGCAATATATATATATATATACACATGTCCTTGCAATATATTCTGAATTCCAGTAAGTAATATAGTTGATAACCATCTCAGAGCTACCTCTTCTTCTTCAGCCTCTTCAGCATGCTCAAAAAACCTTCTAACGCTGTCCCCTTTGGTGATTGTAACAAAACCATCTCCAATTACAAGTCTGCAATGAACACATTGTTGACCCTTCAACGCATGAGCTTTTACAGAAAGCTCAGTGCAGCGGCCATCCAATTTCCAAGCCCTGAGGGTAATAAAGCATGAGCTTAAACCAGTAAGGCCTAGGCCATTGACTCTGACATTTCCCTTGACGCCAACGTTTTCGAATTCCAGAATGTCAGATTTTCCTTCTCCTGTTCCTACAGCCCACTCAAAGTGATGATAGGTTCCCAAAGTGTCGGCAAAAGTTTGACTCCAATCAGCCTGGACTGTTTCATCTGATACCTGAGAAGAAAGCATAAGAAATTGTCTCATACTAGTTGCGACATCTATAATAGATCCACGTGAAAAGCTCCATAAGATATAACCAAGTTATCAAAACTATCATCTACTTCATTCTTTAAGTAACTATATAGAAAATCAAATCAACCGCAGCCACCAAAGTTAGTGATGTGAGAACACACCTCACATAGAAAGGCTGTGTCTGCGACACAAAACCAACTCGTGCAGCGAGTCTCTCTCCTCATTCGTTTCAGTTCCTTCAGCTCCTTGAACTCACGAATTACATTTCTTCTGCAATCTCTACAAAATCTCTTGCTATCAAACCTATGACATGAATATTAAAGTTTAACAAAAGTTGAACACAGCATATTAAGTCTGAAATGAATAAAAGAATATGTAGAATAACACCGATAAAAAAAAGGAATATGTAGAATAACAAGTAATGGGTAGGACATTTTTTTATAAGAAACAATATATTAATATAAAATAAGATAATTACAGAGTTCGGCGAATGAGTAATCCAACCAAAACCAAAAAGACCCCACCAAAACAACAATCAATCTTTACAAACCGCAAACCAATCTACGGTAATAAAAAGGGGTAGGACATTGGAAAAGGAAAATAACTATTGAGCAAGAAGAATCCTGATGACCCAACTTTAACTGAAAATTAAGGTTTTGACTTCATGCAACATGAAGATGAAAAGAGATACAGTTCCTATGTTTTCAATTAGTACAAGAATCCTATAACAGGTCATGCAACTTGTTTTCTATAGAAAATTCCAAAACCAACATATTAACTCTGAAATGTGCGTTGAATGGCTCCTTTCAGCAGATTATTCAAAACAAAAAGAGAAATACTTTCTCACTTGCAGCGATGAATTCCCATTCTTGTCCATCCTAATTAGGTCCCATATATACTTTCCCTAAAACGTTATCCCCTCTACCCAAATGATTCTTTTCATTGAACGGAAGACTACAGGATCACAAAATGTCCTAAATATAACTTGACCTTCGAGCCTTCTGTACTACTATAAATCTCAAATTCTCAAACAAAACACTATGATGTTTGGACTATCTAATCACTAAAACACACTGGTCAAACTCAAACTTTATCACACTGAGTATTGACAAGTTGAGGTTTCGTCGTCCTCCATCTCAATTAAATATGTCCATCCACAGTGGCATTTATCTATACATCAAGTAACAACCACTTAGTCAACTCTACATTAATTACTATATTTATCATCTTTAATTTAATTGAATACTAAAGGAGTAAACAATAGCTAGACACCTGTACATTAGCCTCTCAATAAAATCCTCTTCCTTCATCCTTAGAAGAGACTGCCGAGTTTCTTCTCCTAGCGCTGACCAGAAATCTACCAATGTGTCACAAGAAAGCCTGGCAGTATGCAAGGCACAGGTTTCCCTTGTTCCATGTCCTCTACCATAGCTCGCCATTCCTTGGCTTATCCACCCCCGTCCTCCCCCACCACAAGCATCGGGGTAAAGCAATTCACGTTCCCGCTCTCTTGCCCGTGCACTGTCAAAGACCTGATTCAGGGAAAAACCTTAGCCAGGGAAAGGAAGGAAAAAAATATTAATAAGAAGAGAGTTTAAACAACACTTACACTTTGGAGTCCCAACAGAGACTTGGAGTACAAATAGCAGTCCATCAGAGTCAGCGACCCATCTCGTGTTGTGGTCAGACCACCCCAAGGATGGACAGATGGATCTTGAATCTCATCTTGATGGCCACTAACAATGTTTGATCCATCTTTGTTTTGATTTTTTAATACCCCTAATCTATTGCATAAAAGACTCTCGCCTGCTCTCTCTTGCTGCAAAGACTTTCCATACATGACAATCTGCAAAAAACCTTCAAGTAGTAATCCATTACATCTAGAGCAGTACATGTTCTTACGAGCTTCCTCAAAGAGGGTTTGCTTGTCAATCCTCAGCAGCTCTTGTCGAGCTTGGGTCGGCAGCTCACACCAAAACTACATTGAAAAAAATATCTCTCTATTAATAAATGGTTTCTTAATGATAGAAAAAACCATAAAGAAGTGCAACAAGCATACAAAATTGAACACAACTGTGCCAAAGTTGCTGATTCCATCCTAACTATAACTTTTAAGTTTCTATACAATCAGGGTGAACAGAAAAATTAGTAAGTAAGCTGAGACAAACTCCCAAACTCCTATACTACCTTTCAAGCCTATAACAATTTACCCTTAGAACTGGAAATTCAATTTTCTATAGTTCCCTTTAGCCTTTTGGTATTGAGAACTAAGGAAGCCACCTCACTAACCATAAAGTTGTCTTTGATACAGTTTCAGTTGATGTTCTTCTTTAACTTAAGGCCACTGATTATGACAAAACTAGTATCATATCGTTGAGTTGAGTTTATATACGGAAAAACGTATGACAACATGAGAATATAGACAAAACGCTGTAGACTGTATAAACCATGTATATACAGAGGTAAAGTGATCTAACAACTCATAATTGTTATCTAATTGCATGAGGATCATCTAAATGACGCCGCCAAAAACTACTTTCAGTGAATAACTAGCTGCAAGGCCCAAACAAACTCACACTACCCATAGAAGTTTACACAGAGCAATACAAGAGGTGATCTAATTCAATCCCATTTCAATCAGAGAAGAAACAATCTCGAGTTCAAATTTAAAGCTTATAGAATCTAGAACCTTCTGAAGCTGATTGAAGCTAACATCATCGTGATGCTTGGACCAAAACCCATTGGCCGAGAGCGAGTACGTCGCCGATGACCCACTAATAAATTGGTCATTTCTCTGCGCTAACCCGGGCATTTTTCAAGCTCTCATAGATTCAATCAACAATCCTTCCGTTCCAATTATTCATATTTTCAGCTCATTCTGAGCAAGATGAGGATAAAATCCGATCGAATGCTCAGAATTTAATCGATTCCAATGATATCAGCACAATTTCAATCCAAATAACTGAACATATAGAAATTGCAGATCCGGAAATGGATCTATATATATTGGTCTGTAAGAGAATCAACTTGGAAATCCCAGATTATGGAATGGATTGGATTGAATTGGATGAGATTGTGAAGAGATCGAATTTGGAGGGTGAAAATTTGGGAGAGCTTATAAAAGAGAGAGAAAGGACACAGCGGTTTTGGTTGATGACGATGAGATTTGGTTGCTGCGCTACGTATATATTGGCGCAGAGAGAGAGAGAGAGAGAGAGAGAGAGGACCTGAGGCTGTTACATTACAAATTAACCGAGTGATTAATGTTTTTATTAAGCTAAAATACAGAGCACCTAGCCTCACTATAATTACAGTCATCCTATTTATTTCCATCGAAATCGCAAAACATTTTATATTTAACTGTTTGACGATCATACTTCATAAAAAAAATCGGTTAATACATTTTTTATAACGTTGTATCCATGGCTTTGCTCGGACTAATGCGTGATAGAATCAAGCGCGCTTCAAATCTCTAAATCGCATGTGTTGAGTACATCTAGAATTGTTCTTGATTCATTTTACGTGTTCACATATATCCTAGTATATTTGAGATTGATTTGGAAAATCTTAGTGTGAATCTCAAAATCTATTCACCGTGGAATCGGACGTTCCGTTCATTGTTTTTACGTAGAAGATAGTGAGGACGCTAGATAGACTTCAAGAGGTAACATTTTTTATTTAAATGTCTAATAATTTAATGTATAGATATATAATGGATCCGTGTGATAAATAGTTTTTCACAAAATTAATTTTAGAATTTGTGGTGTCGCAATTATTTTTCAATCAATAAAATTTTTGAAAACCACCCATTCCACTGCACACGCCGCGATTTCAACAATTGCTATCAGAACGGTCTTTATATATACATACATTACATGTTGTATGGTTTTTTTGTATTATTTAATATATTTTTTGATATGTTTGAATGAATGGATGGTTATGTTTTTTAAACGTATGGTTAATGATAAATCATTAATTGTATAGTGACTTTTGGGTTTAAACTTTGTTCTTATTTTTCTTTAGATATTGTGTAAGCCGTTTGGGACATAAGAATTTTTGTAATTTTGTTTTGAATATTATGTTGTACAATTCCGTACACAAGAAGACGAAGAACGCACGAGGCGAATGCAGAGGAGAAAAGGAGGATGGGTTCCGCAACGGAACTCCATTGCTGGCGGTGGCAGGGGACTGTCCCACTGCCACTGCAAGACAGCAGAAGCCGTAGCGGCAACGGCGGGACTGTTTCGCTGCCACAGCAAGACAGCGGAAGCTGCAGCTACAACGGCGGTGACGGCGGGACTATCCCGCTGCCACCGCCAGTAGGAATTCCCGCGGCTGCCAAGGTACCGAGTGCGGATGCCCTGGTACTGTGGTGTCCTAACCCTGTGGTGCTTCGCAAAAACCATAGTCCAAATTTTATTATTTAATTTTTAAATTAACGTAATTGGTTATGGATTTTAATTTTTTAGAAATTAAAATTAATTAATTGATTGAGTTTGACCTAAGTTTAATTAGTCATTAAATTATTTTTGATTAATTAAATTTAATTAATTAAAAAGGATAATTAATGAGACTATTTAATTAGAAAAATTATTTTTTTTAATTAAATGGGTTTTGCTCAAAACTTGAAAATTATGAAAACATGCCTCTAATGGAGAATGAGCATCTTTTGAAAATATGTATTCTAAAACCCACCTCGTAATCATTTCTATTTTCTTCGGTGGTTGTAATTTTAGAAATACTCAATAGTCATTAGGTTCATAATTTGTTTATTGTATTTATTTAAATAAATATTTATTGATATGATAAATAACATGATCATGCATTAATCAATCTCATGTGTAAGCAAAAATAAACATAAACGGAAGAAAATGTTTATCCTAAGATTGATTGATTAATCATATTGTCTTGAAGCGGACTCAAAAGATCAACCGTAGTGAGTTTTCAATATTATTGTATGTACCAACATACATATATTACCATAACATAGTAGATTGATAAAAAAGAGTGGATGGTTAGAAACACCAAGATATGCAAATGATTAATAATGGAGATTTTGTAAATTATCTAAAAGAAAATGACATTTTTGCAAAATGCATAATATAAAAAGAATACTAATTATGGCTTTAAATTGATAGAAATGATTAGGCAGTACTCCCTGCGATTCTGATCCATCCACTGATTAAATAAATAATTATTGTAAATGAAATAATCATTTATTTAATAAGTTCCATTTTTCTCAAAAAGAAGACTAGGAATGAAAAAAAAGTTCTATTTTATTTATTCTTTCTTATCTCCATCATATTCCTATATTCATTTTCTTTACTATATCCATATTCATAGAGATAGAATTTGTGTCAGAATTCATGAACTAATGGAATGACTAATTCTTTTTCGTAATAAAAAATGATTGGTCCATACATCAAACCTCACACAGTTTTATTTAAGCATGCATCTTATTAGTAGAAATATGATTTATTATGATTGTCCTAATGTATTTATATAAATTATTTTGTGAAATCAATTGCATGTAAACTACTAAGTTTTAAGTAGTTAAAATTGGTAATCACACCACTCTAAAGGCATGCATCTAGTTAAGCCTTTAGGATAACCAACTTTATTAAAAGTGTTTTATTAAAGTTTGATGAATATAATTAATTAGTTATTCTAAGTTCACCTAAATTAATGTTATGCTCTTTAGAAGGTTAAATGAACATATGCTAATTATATTGAATTAATAATTAATTTTACATTCATAGGGTTATTGTAACTAGTAATTAGTTTAGAATTTATTGATTAGTTGATTAGAAACACATTAATTACAAAATAGAGTGAAAGAGGGTTGACATGTCAATTTGACTTATGGTCTCCATTATTAGTTCAATAACGTGAGATATGGTGAGCGCTTCGAGATGAATTTGTTTTCGTCTCCCTAAGGAAGGTTTCAAACTGTATCAATATCAAGACTGACTTCTTATTAAGATATGACTAAGTGATGTATTTTAGACTTGACTGACCCTAAGGCTACATTTTCTAAATTAAGTCATGGATTTCAAAATAATGGGTTACACTCACAAAGTCACAATTAAGTTTTGAAGTGGGTAATTGTGACTTGACCAAATAAACAGTACCTTATTATTAAAAGAGAAAATATGAAATATTTTAAGTTTTATTTAACGAGGATGAGAATGTTTCATAGACTGTTTAAAATTAGTATGATTGACCCTAAGATGGTACATTAATTGTTAGATTGTCTTATCATGGATTAATAATTGTTAAGTTTATATGTTTGATATGTTGCATTCATGCATCACATTTACATTCTGATTTTTTTTATTTATTTCAATTATATTGAACGGTGTATGTTTTATTTCTTTTCAATTATTATTATGTATACCATGGAAAACCTATTACTGTTTTATTTGCACTCGAAAATTGAATGGAGATAACTTCATAAGATGAAAATCGAATCTGAATTTGATGCTTATATATGAGAACCACAAATTTATTTTTACTGAGAAATGTTCTGAGAAGCCCATTGACGATGCCCTTAAAAAATGTTCGGGACAAATTTGATGCTTGGATTCAGTCCAACAACAAGGCTAAGTGTTACAAGCTTGTGAGCATGAATGATGTTTTCAAAACAAAGCATAGAAACAACTTATGAGAATATAGAATCTCTATAGGCAATGTTTGGGCAACAATCTGATCAAAGCCGTCATGAAGCTATCATGAGCTACAGGACTACTAAGATGAAGAAAGGTACTTATGTGCCTGAACATGTTTTGAACATGATCAACATAATGTATGAGGCAGAAGTACATGAGGTTACAACTGATGAGCGAACTCAAGTCACCACTATACTTGAATTGCTCAAACCTATTTTTTTTGTTCACTACCAACTATGTTATGAATAAGTTGTAATTCAACATGGCCCAATTGCTGCAGACTTTTGAGTCAATCAACAAGAGTATGACCAAATAGGGCGAGGCAAAGGTTGTTAAGTAAAAGCTTTCTTCCACTGTTGACAATAGTAGCAAATAGAAGAAAAACAATGGTAGGACAAAAGTAAGAATGAGAAAGGAAAGAAAGCCGAGAAGTCACCTAAGCCCAAAAAGAACAAGAAAGATAACAACTCCAAGAAGAAAGAACCCAAAGGAAAATGTTTCCACCATGGAGTTGAAGGTCATTAAAAGAGAAACTGTAACAAGTATCTCCCCGAGCTGAAAAAGAAATGCAAATTGATTTACTTGTACTTGAAACTTGTATAGTGGAAAATGATTTGTCATCCTGGATTATAGATTCAGGGGCCATTAATCATATTTGTTCTTCTTTGCAGATGCTTGATTCTTCAATAGAACTTACTGATGGCGAGATGATAATAAGAGTTGGTAGTGGTGAGCTCGTTTCGGCAAAAACATTTGGAATAATCCGTTTAAGTTTTGGAAATAAACTTGTTTTGAACAATGTTTATTTTATTCTGGGATTTTCTAGAAATTTAATTTCTTTATCTTTTTTGCATGAACAAATTTTGATATCTCCTTTACTAATAATATGTTTATTATTTCAAAAAATGGTTTCAATATTTATCATGCAAGAGTTTCAAACGGACTGTATATGCTTAAACCAGCTTATGAACATTAAATGATTCAAAATTATTTAAAGTAGTAAATCCAAAAAGGTAACAAATGACAAAAGGTTTCATGATACGTATTTTTGGCATCTTAGGTTGGGACATATTAATCTTGACAAAATAAACCAATTGACAAAGCATGGTGCTTTGAGAGATAAAATGACCAAGAGACATTTCTTTGTAAATGGTTAAAAGAGGCAAAGAAGCACTTGAGCTAGTATATAGTGACGTCTGTGGACCAATCAATGTACAAGCTATAGGTGAGTATGAGTATTTACTCACTTTTATCGACGATTACTCAAGATACGGTTATACTTACATAATGCAAAGAAAGTCTAAAATTTTTGGAAAGTTTAAAGACTTGAAAGCTGAAACTGAAAAGTAATTATGTAAATCTCTGAAAAAACTTCGATCATATCGATGTGGTGAATATTTGGATTTAGAATTCAAGGATTACCTGCTGGAGTATGGCATTTTATCCCAACTCACAGTACTTAGAATGTCACAGAGAATAGTGTTTTAGAAAGGAGAAACAAACCCTTATTAGATATGGTTAGGTCGATGTTAAGCTACTCAGCACTACCACTCACATTCTGGGGATATGCACTTCAAATGGAAACTTTCATTTTGAAAGTAGTTCCTTCTATATGTGGGTGTCTGGCTCACGTTCTTAGACCTAAGATTGAAAAGTTAGACTCAATGTCTAATGTGTGTATATTTGTCGGCTATGCTCTAGAAATAAGAGGTGGTTACTTTTATAGTCACAAGGATAAAAAAATGTTGTATCGACAAATGATATTTTTCTTGAACACAACTATATGGTAAACTACAAACCTCAGAGCAAAGTAGTTCTTGAAGAACTCACATCTGATGAGATCAGACCATCTTCATCATTAAGTGATAGATGACAAACCATGGGAACCATTGTTCCTGTTTAGGAAATCCTGACGCAGCGTCGTAGCGAGAGGGTTATAAGATAACACATTCGCTATGAACACGAGGCACATGTCCTAGTGTCAGGCACTGCTAATGATGATTCATTAACCTTTAAAGAGGCAATGGAAGATCGTAAAAGGAGAAATAAGAAGATGCCATAAACTAAGAAATAGAATCGATGTATTCCAATTCTTTCTGAGAACTTGTAGATCCACTTGAAGAAGTGAGGCTCATTAGATGCAAATGGATCTTCAAGAAGAAAAGATTTACAAGTGAGAAAGTAGAGACTTTCAAGGCTCGGCTAGTAGCTAAAGGTTATACTCAAAGGGAAGAAGTCAATTACGAAGAGATATTCTCTTTCGTTGCCACACTAAAATCCATTCACATTATTTTGTCCATAGCCACAAGTTTAGACTATGAAATATGAAAAATGGATGTCAAGATAACCTTTTTTAATGTCTCTCTTGAAGAAAGAATCTATATGATGCAACCAGGAGGGTTCCTACAAAGGGGGCGAAATCAGAAAGTATACAAGTTGTTTAAATCTTTTTATGGGTTGAAACAAGCATCGAGATCTTGGAATATTACGTTTGATGAAACTATTAAATCATAAGGCTTCGAACAAAATGTTGATGAATCTTGTGTTTATAAATACATCAAAGATAAGAAAATGGTTTTTTTAGTTCTTTACATAGACGATATTCTACTCATTGGAAATTATGTGGAAACTTTGTCTAAAGTAAAGAAGTGGTCAGCTGAGAAATTTCAAATGAAAGATTTAGGTGAAACGAGCTATGTTATAGGAATTTAAATCTTAAGGGATAGGAAGAAAAAGCTCTTGACACTTTTTCAGGTGTCTTATAATGATAAGGTGCTAGAAAGATTCTCTATGAAAATTTTCTAGAAAGGTCAATTACCGACCATACATGAAATTTTGGTATCAGAGAGATTTTCTTATGTGATTAAACATTAATCAAATCTTTATATCTCCTGTGATGAGAAAATCTAGAGATATAAAAAGTGTATTGTAATATTCTACGTGTCCACACACGTCCTAGCGTATTGATGATTGAGTTGGAAGATTTTGGTGTAAATCTTGGAGTCTGCTGATCGTTGGAACGATTTTGTCGGAAAGGAGGATCGATCAGTTTTTGCAAGGACGCTTGATATAGACTACAAAAGGTATACGATTCATAACCTTGTATGTTGTCGATTTAACTTATAAATATATAACAGATCCTGCTGATTGAAAAAAAAATTAATAAAAAAAATTATTTAGTCATCATGCATTGCGTGATTTTTGTTTTATTAAAAGATTCAATTTTTGAAAATGCCACGCGCCTCCATGCTTCCACCACGCATGCGCCGCGTCGACCAACAAGTGATATCAAAACGATCTTTCTATATTTATATGTTAAATGTTGTATATGTTTTCTTGCATTATTCATATAATATGGATGTGTATGATGATTGATGGTTATATTTTTTGAATGTATGAAAAATAATGGATCATTAATTGTATGGTGATTTTGGGGTTAGGTTTTGTTTTAATTTTTTCTAGATATTGTGTAAGCCGAATTGAGGTGTTGGAGTTTTTTTAATTTTGTTTTGAATATTATTGTAATTATTTTGAATGTGAGAAGACGAAGAACGCACGAGACGAACAACAGAAATTTACTGTTCACGCGAAAACATTGTCCATCTCTAAAAACACTATTCACGCGGGAAATTTACTATTCCTGCAGAGGTGAACAGTGCCAGTGGTTGTCCAGCGCGACAAGCGACAGGTAGCGGTGGTGATGAGCGGCGATCGGAGAGTTCTATCGTTGGTGACAACTGTTGTCACGTTTTAGGAAAGTTTCTAACAAATCATGCAATTAACTCTATCGCCTAAATATTTCATTAAAACTCAAATTCTTTTAATTATACATTTAAATTTTGAAATTAATAAAATTTTAATATTATTTTTTTATTTTTGATTTTATGAAAATTAATTAATAGGTTGATTGGGTTTGAATCAAGTTTAATCAAATCAAATAAAGTATTTATTTAATTAAGTCAAAGTCAACTATATTAAAAGGGATAATTATAAAAATTATTTTAATTAAAAAATAGTTTTTCTTATTAAAAAAGTTTTTGTTCAAAGCTTGAATATTATGAATATGGACATCAGGAGGAGAAAGCAATATTTGAGAAATATGTATTCTTGAAGTCCGCTTTGTAATTTTATTTCTTTATTTCAATGTTGTAATTTAGAAATACTCAATAGTCATCCAGTCCTTTATTATTTTATGTTATTGTTTCATTGTTATATTTGATAACATGTCCATGCATTAGTCGATCGCATGCCATACATGAAAATATCACACAGTTTTATTTAATCATGCATCTCATTTGTAAAAACATGATTTATTAGAATTGTCTTAACATGTTATATATGTATTGTTTTATGAAATCAATTGCATGTAAAACTGCTAGGTTTTAACTAATTAAAACTTGGTAATCACACCACACTAAAAGCTATAGTAACATTTAGGTTAACCGACTTTAGTAAAAGAGTTTTATTTAAGTTTGATAAATATAATTAATTAGTTAATCTAAGTTCACCTAATTATGACTTAGGCGATTCAGAAAGTTAAATGAACTTACCAATGAGATTGGATTAATTGATAATTAAATATTCATAGGATTATTATTTTAACTAGTAATTAATTTAGAGTTAATTGATTAGTTAAAATAGAAACACGTTATCCTAAAATAGTGAGTGAGAGAAGGTTGACATGTCAATGTAACCTATGGTCTCCATCATTAGTACAATACCGTGTGGTACAGTGAGGGTCTCGAGATGGCTTTGTTTTCACTCCCCTAAGGAATGTTTACGAGTTGTACCAATACCAAGGTTGATACCTTATTGTTAAAAGAGAAAATATAAGATATTTTAAGTTTAGATTAATAAGGATGAGAATGTCTCATAGACAGTCTGAGGTTAATCTGACCTACCCTAAGGCGGCACATTAACCGTTGGGTTGTTTCATCGTGATTAGTAAATGCTAAATTTATGTGTTTATTCTGATTGCATTCATGTATCACGTTTACTTTTCGAATTCTAGACATTTATCGATTATATTGAATCATATATGTTTTAAATTTCAGTTATCAATATTATGCCTATCATGGGTAACCCTGTTAACTTCTTTACTCACTCTTGAAATTTTGAATGGTGATGATTTCGTACGTTGAAAATCAAATATAAACTTATTATTGATTTCTAAGAACCATAAGTTCGTTCTTACTGAGAAATATTCCGAGGAGTCTGCTGCTAACGTCCCTGAGAATGTTATGGACAAATATGATGCTTGGACCATATAAAAAACAAGGTGAAGTGCTACATACTTGTGAGCATGAATAATGTTCTGAGAACCAAACATGAAAGCATGGAGACTACCTATGAGATTATGAAATCTTTACAGCGAATGTTTGAGCAATAGTCTGATCAAAGTAGTCATGCCACTAGGAGTTATATGACAGCTAAGATGAGGAAGGGTACTTCTGTTCGAAAATATGGTTTGAACATGATCAACATAATGCGTCAGGCAGAAGTACATGGGACGATCATTGATGAGCGGACTCAAGTTAGCATCATACTAGAGTCACTCACACCAGTTTTTCTGCGTTCACCACCAACTATGTTATGAACAATTTGCAATCCAACATGACCCAATCATTGAATGAACTGCAAATTTTTGAGTCACTCAACCTTAGAATGACCAAAGAGGGTAAGACAAATGTTGTCGAGCAAAAAATTTCTTCCAATATTGTTAAGAACAAGAAAAAGAAGAAGAACAATGGTAAGGACAAGAGTAAGAATAAAAGAGAAAAAAAAGCCAAGACATCGCCGTAAGTCAAGAAGAACAATGGTAAGGACGAGAGTAAGAAAAAGAAGAAGAACAATGGTAAGGACAAGAGTAAGAACAAAAGAGAAAAGAAAGCCAAGACATCGCCGAAAGTCAAGAAGAACAAGAAAGACAGAAAGCCCAAAGGAAAGTGTTTCCACTGTAGGGTTGAAGGTCATTGGAAGAGAAACTGTAACAAGTATCTCTCTAAGCTGAGAAAGAAAGGTAAATATTATTTACTTGTACTTAGTGCTTGTTTAGTGGAATATGATTTGTCATCCTGAATACTTGATTCAGGAGCCACTGACCATGCATATTATTCTTTGCAGATGCTTGATTCGTCAAGGGAGCTAGTTGATGGCAATGTCATTTTAAGAGTTGACAGTGGTGCGCTCTTATCAGCTAAAGTATTTGGGACAGTCTATTTACTTTTTTTTATATAATTTCTTAGTTTTGAACGATATTTATTATATTCCTGCTTTTTTGAGGAATTTGATTTCTCTTTATTTTTTATAAGAACAGTTATTCGAAATTTCTTTCATTAATAAAGAGTTTATTATTTCTAAGAATGGATTTAATATTTGTCATGCTGAAATTATAAACGGACTGTATATGCTTAAACCGACTGAACGAGCATTAAATAATTTTGAATTATTTAAAGTAGCAAAACCTAAAAATAACAAACGACAAATAGTTTCTCATGATGATAACACATATTTATGGCATCTTAGGTTGGTACATACTAATCTAGATAGGTTAAACATGTTAACAAGACATAGTGCTTTGAGATAGCTAAAAGTTGAAACTCTTCTTGTTTGTGAATCCTGTCTAGAGGGTAAAATGACCAAGAGACCTTTCATAGGAAAGGTCCAAAGAGCCAAGGAACCATATGAGTTAGTACATAGTGATGTCTGTGGACCGATCAATGTAGCTAAAGATGGGTATGAGTATTTTATCACTTTCATTGACAATTACTCAAGATATGGTTATAGTTACCTAATACATTGAAAGTCTGAAACTTTTGAAAAGTTTAAAGAATTCAAGGCTGAAGCTGAAAAGTAATTAGGTAAATCATTGAAAACCCTTCGATCTAATCGAGGTGGTGAATACTTAGATTTAGAATTCAATGATTATTTGCTGGAGTGTGGAATCTTATCTCAACTTACAGCACTTGGAATACCATAGTAAAATGGTGTTGTAGAGAGGAGAAACCGAACCTTATTGGATATGGTTAGGTCGATGTTAAGCTACTCCGTCATTGTCACTTGCATTTTGGGGATATGTACTGCACACGGCAACTTACATTTTAAATGTAGTGTCATCTAAGTCTGTAAGCAAAACACCTTTAGAGTTATGTAATGGCTTCAAACCTAGTTTGCGTCATTTCCGTATACGGGGGTGTCCATCTCACGTTCTTAGACCCAAGACCAAAAAGTTAGACTTAAGGTCTGAGGTATGCATATTCGTTGACTATTCTCTAGAGACTAGAGGTGAGTACTTTTATAGTCACAATGATTAAAATATGTTTGTGTCGACAAATGCAACATTTCTTGCATGATTATATGAAAAATAACAAACCTCATAACAAAGTAGTTCTCAAGGAATTAACGATTGATGAGATCATACCACCTTTAATTTCTACTGATAAATGACAAACCAGATAAACCACAATTCCTGCAAAGGAAACCCTGGTGCAACATCATAGTGGGAGGGTTGTGAGACAACCAGTTCGCTACAAACTAGAGGCACATGTCCTAGTGTTAGATACTAATAAGGACGATCCATGATTTTATGAAGAAGCAATGGATTGATCCTGAATAAGAGAAATGGCAAGATGCCTTGAACCAGAAAATAGAATCTATGTATTCCAATTCCATCTAGGAACTTTGTAGATCCACCTGAAGATGTCAAACCCATTGGATGTAAATGGATCTTCAAGAAGAAAAGAGGTGCAGATGGGAACAAGGCACGATTAGTAGCCAAGGGTTATACACAAAGGGAGGGAGTCGATTATGAAGAGACATTCTCCCATGTGGCCATGCTAAAATCCATTCGCATCCTTTTGTCCATAGCCACTAGTTTTGACTATGAAATATGGCAAATGGACATCAAGATAGATTTTTTGAATGACTCTCTTGAAGAAAGCATATATATGATACAACTAGAAAAATTCATATAAAAAGGGACAAGATCAGAAAGTATGTAAGTTGCTTAAAATCATTTATAGATTAAAGCAAGCATCTAGATCTTGGAATCTTACTTTTGATGAGATTATAAAGTCTTATGGTTTCGAGCAAAATTTTGACGAAGCTTGTGTTTATAATAAATACAACAAAGATAAGATAATGATTTTTTAGTTCTTTATGTTGACGATATTCTACTCATTAGGAATGATGTTGAAATTTTGTCAAAAATAAAGAAGTGGTTAGCTGAAAATTTTTAAATGAAAGATTTAGGAGAAACGAGTTATGTTCTAGGCATCCAAATCCTAAGTGATAGAAAGAAAAATGTTCCCTTTGCTTCAGTAGTTGGAAGTGTCATATATGTCATGCTATGTACGAGACCAGTCATCTGTTATGTAGTGGGAATTGTTAGTCGTTATCAATCGAATCCAAGTTTGGAACACTGGATTACAATAAAGCACATTCTCGAGTATCTTAGGAGAACGAGAAACTATATTCTTGTTTATTTAGGTGGAGACTTGAACCACATTAGATATATTGATTTTGTTTTTCAAACAGACAGAGACAGTCAAAAGTCGACATCTGGATCAATATTCACCCCAGGTGGAAGAGTTGTAGTCTGGAGAAGTATTAAACAATCGAGCATTACAGATTCCACTATGGAAGCCGAATATATAGCGGCTTATGAAGCTGCGAAAGAGGCAGTATGGCTCAGAAATTTCTGTTCTGATCTAGAAGTAGTTCCAGATATGGACAAACCATTGATCATGTACTGTAATAACAGTTGGGCGGTAGCAAATTCCAAGGAACTAGTGAGTCACAAAAGGGGCAAGCACATAGAGAGGAAATATCATCTCGTAAGAGAGATTGTGCATCGAGGGGATGTGATTGCTATGCAGATAACATCGGAACAGAACCTAACTGATCCTTTTACAAAGACACTTCCTGCGAAGTCATTTGAGCGCCACATGCGTAACATAAGATTAAAAGAGATGTCATATTTACTTTAGGGCAAGTGGGAGATTGTTGGGGGTTATGCCCTCAAAGCATGTGTATTGACACTTTCATATAAAATTTAAAGTGGATTACATTTTTCTTATATTTTTCTTTTGAATTATTGTTGAATAATTTATATAAATATTTGAAAATTTCATATTTATTAGTGTGACTATGATCTTATATTAATACGAGAAGATTAAGATCATAGATAATGAATAAAATTGTCAGCAACGTATTAAAGTATAGAATCTTTAATGAATGGTCGCTAGTACGGTTCACGAAGCATTATAAATACGTATGATCTAAATTTAGATCATTGATGTGGATAGACATCTTAGTGAATGTACTTCATATAATAAGATTATATATGACATGACCAATGTGAATTAATATATTTATTAACGTGCCGTTTATCATAAAGATTTAATACACATTAATTCGATGATCATATATAGATCAGACTGAATCCTGAGTAATCCTGAACTCCTATGCATATCTACTGGATCTTTTGATTCACTCGTTAATATCTGTTTGTTAATCAGGATAATGACTTTTGTTTTGGAGATTCAGTGATGTGGATGACTGTGGATATGATCTTACAAGATTTGGAATCTAAACTTTCATAACGGATCGTATATTGATTCCCTTAAGTGTTAATTCTGAAACTGAATGGTTATTGAGCTCAAATTTATAATAAGATTATAAAATAGCCGTTCACTAGTGGATGAATGGTACTTAAGGATCATAATGTAATTAGAAGGGTAAAATGATAATTTTGACCAATTCTAATTTACGAACCAATAATTGGAAGACATAACTACATGAAATGATTATGTCAGTGGACTACATGAGAATACTCTGTAAATACATTCTATAATCTCTAAGAGTGCAATAACATATCTATAGTGGAGTAATAATAGAATTAATAAATAAGATCATCAAATTAATGAGTTTAATTAATAATCTAGTTTATTGAATCTTAGGATTATAGGTCTATGGTCCATAAGTCACCTCTATACTACGTTGTCTAGGGTGTGAATATTTCAGGACATGAAAAAAGAACTCACTAGCAAAATGAATTTTTATTCTAGGACAAGTGCATAATTATGAGATAATTATGTATGATTAATTAATTGAGTTATTTATATATTTATATATAATTTTCAGAAATTATATGTATATATAAATAATTATTTATTTTTTAATTATCGATAAGTGAGATAAAATATCTAATTTATGAAACTAGATAATTAATTATTATTAGATAATAATTTAAATCTGTTATTTGTGAAATAAAATATAAGATAGTTGATAGAGATAATCAGATATGTTAAATTTGAATTAACTGATATCTAAATAATTATCTGATTAAAATAAATATTTAGTTTGCAATAATTACCACGTGTCAATCACTGATAGGGTATCAGAAATTGACATGGACTAATATGGTGCTATGCGGCACTATAGTAGTGAGTGTTCAACACTGTAGTGTCACATGACATTACAATGGTGTCGTGAGGCACTGTGCTAGCTCGAGGCACTGTGCTGGCTCATGGCACACTGTAGTGCCATGTGGCTTTGCAGTTGTGTGCAATTGCAGTGAGTCTCAGAATCTTAGAGGAAGAGGCAGAGGGAGAGGAAGAGGTAATGCTAGACCTATGTGCCAGATCTGTGAAAAACCAGGTCACCATGCATTCAACTGTGATAATAGGTTTGATTATGAGTTTCAACGATCTGTTAACAGAATCAACGATCACAAGGACAAACTAGATCTTATAGCACTAACTTTGCTTCAATATCTCCTACAACATATATGGCAACTCCTTCCTTAGTAGATGATGCTACTTGGTTCATAGATAATGGAGCCAATGCCTACACAACACCTGATTTGGCCAATCTCTCTATCAAAAGTTTTTACAAGGGTAAAAATATAATTGCTATAGGCAGTGGTGAGATTTTATCCATAAACCATGTTGGTCAGTCTCACCTTCACACAAACAATCCTCACATCACCCTAACGCTTGATCAACTATTATCTCTTCCAAGTACTACTAAGAATCTGTTAAGTGTTTCTCAGATAACCAAAACAAATCCAGTTATTGTTATGTTTGATTCTAACTATTGTTTTGTGAAGAACATGATTTAGAAGGATGTTCCACTTCAAGGTGTTATTAAAGGAGGATTTTATCATTTTCCACTACATCAAAATGCTACTGCGCTCAAGTCAAAGTCTCACAACAACAACTTTTTAAATTTTCGTTTACTTACCTTTTGTTTCTAACACTAGTAACAAAGCCACTCTTTGGCATCAGAGATTGGGGAACCCCTCAGCTCATACCTTAGGCCTAATATCAAAATATGTAACTTGCTCTTCAATTAATGAAAAAAACTTGAGTTGTGTGATTCTTGCTGCTTAGGGAAAGCTCACCAAGCTAGTTATCCCTCTTCTCCGTCTAAAACTACAAAACCTTTTGAAATCCTCCACTTGGATGTTTGGGGATCTTCCTCTTTACTTCCCAATGTTGGTTATAAGTATTACATTAGTTCTGTAGGTGATTTCACAAGGTTCACATGGATTTTCCCTTTAAAACTTAAGTCAGACGCTAAATTGGTCTTTATTGAGTTTGATGCTTACATTGAAAGGAATTTTAACCATAAAATCAAATGCTTATAAACTGATTGGGGAGGGGAGTTTAAATGCTTTCTTCCCTTTCTAAAACAAATTGGAATCACCTTTAGACGCCCTTGCGTATACACATACAAACAAAATGAAAGAATAGAAAGAAAACATGGGGACAGTTAATTGAAAAAGGATGAACTCTACTTGCACATGCTAAGTTACCTCTCTCATTCTGGTGTGACTCTTTTTGCACTTTTGTTCACCTCATCAACTTATTTCCTTTCTTAAGACCCTATAAGAAGCATAAGTTTGATGTTCACTCAACTAAGTTGCCTTTCTTGGCTATAGTAGCTCTCACAAAGGCTACAAATGTCTTGTTCCTGTCACAATAAAAGTTTATATTGCACGGAGTGTTATCTTTGTTGAACTTGAGTTTCCTTACTCCTAACTTGTCATTAAAAACCCACCCATATCCCAATCCACTACTGCCATGCTTCCTGCCTATCACTTATTTCACTTATGCAGGAAAATGGTACAAGTCCTTCCACCACTGAAGCAGCAACATCTCCCCTAATCTCTTGTTCTCCTCAACTCAAGGAGGATCGACTCACATCAGGTACTCCCTTAAGCTCTTCACTTACACCAGATTATCACATTCATACTTCCGTTATTCTCTTTGCACCTTGCACACACCTCACCCAATGCAATATCACCAACAATTTCAGCTCATATTGCACCTACTCCCTTACCTATTAGGTCTGTACACTCAATGCTCACTAGGTTTAAAGCAAGTATATTTAAGCCTAAGTTATCCATTGCTTCTTTATCTAACTTAAAACCTAATTATGTTCATGAAACTCTTGCAGATCCCCATCAGTCAGTAGCTATGAAGACTGAATATGAAGTTCTTCTCAAGAATAAAACTTGGGTTTTAGTACCAGCTGCTTCCAACATGCACATAGTCAAATGCAAGTGAGTTTACAGGATCAAACACAATCCATATGACTCTATAAACAAACACAAGGCAAGGTTAGTAACCAAGGGTTCCAGCAAACCCCTAGCATTGGCGTCTTTGAAACCTACAACCCTGTCATCAAACCTTGCACCATTAGAGTTATATTCATCTTAGCAGTCACCCATGGATGAGAAATCCAAAAATTAGACATCAATAATGCCTCATTAAATGATAATTTGACAAAAAAGCTATGTTTATGGAACAACCACTAGGCTTTCAAGATTCTTAGAAATCCAATTGTGTGTGCAAGTTACAAAAGGCTCTTTATGGTCTGGGGCAAGATCCCCGAGCTTAGTTTAACAAGCTCAAATCCACCTTGATCACCCTTGGTTACCACAATCATGTCTCTGATTCTTCATTGTTTATCAACCACTTAGAGAATAACATTACTCTTATACTCATCTATGTAGATGATATTCTTGTCATTGGGATCTCCTCTAGTAAAATTCATCAAGTTATCAATCATTTCAGTAAGATTTTTTTGCACTAAAACACTAGGATCTCTTACATACTTTCTGAGTTTTGAAGCTTTCAGAAATTCAACAAGGCTCTACCTCATTCAATCAAAATATACATGTGATCTCCTTGCCAAGGCCAACATGTCCAACTATAAAAAGTTGTCTTACACCAGCGTGTCTCGCTTATAAAATCACTTCCTTAGGCACTACCTTCTCACAACCATCTCTCTACAGAAGCATCATAGGTTCCTCGTAATATCTAACTATGACAAGACCAGACATCTCATTTGATGTTAATAAGCTTAGCCAATTTATGTATTCACCAACAAGTGACCACTGGAAAGCTTGCAAAAGGATACTCATGTATCTCAAAGGAACACCACAACTCTGATTGTTCTTCACTCCTACTTTCAGACTCCTTTAGAGGCCTACTCTGATGTTGATTGGTCTAGCTCTCTTGATGATAAGAAATAAACAAATGGCCTCTATGTGTTCCTTGGTGGTGACCTTAACAATTGGAGTTCTAGAAAACTATTAGTGATGGCTCGTTCAAGCACTTAATCTGAACATCTTACACTAGCCTCTGCTGCAACTAACTTGGTTCGGTACTGTCACTTTTTAAAAAGCCTAATCTTTTCTTGCCCCAGTCACCAATCATTTGGTGTGACAACCAGAGTGCAGGTTCCTTAGCCACGAACCCAGTTTTTCACTCACATACCAAACATATCGAAATTAGTGTTAGTTTTATCTGTGAACAAGTGCTCAACAAAGTTCTGGAGGTTCGATATGTTCCATCTAGGGGCGTTAAAAAATATACCAAACTGAGCCGAAAATGACCAATTCGATCGGTTGTATAAGTGTTTATGGTTCAGTTCGGTTCGGCTTCACTGAAAAACTGATGTTTCAGTTCAGTTTAAAATTTTAGTAAATTTCAAACCGAACCGAACTGATATCTATTAAAACATCTTCCTTTTGTATATAATGCATACATATTTCTACCAAATACTAGAGCTATGTCGCTTTGAATGTGGACCATTAGGGTGACATATAAGTCTTCTTCTTCCTTTCCTTTTGCAATCCAGCAACTGCTTCTCTCTCTCTCTATATCTCACTTCTCATCCCCCCACTTTCTCTACCTAAGTCTCCATCTATCTCTCACGTTATGCCATTCTCTCTATATCTCACGTTCTACCCATTTCTCTCTTTATTCCTCTCGTTGATGACAAGCTCTAAGGTTGGCCCTCTTGTTGCAGGCAAAACTTCCGCAAAGCAGCGTTCTTGAAGAAATGGTAAAGTGAAGAAACTTACAAAAAAATGGTAAAATGAAGAAATGGGTTTGTGCGTATTAATGGAAGCAAACAAAAGCTCACATCACCCAAACAATGCCACGTCCCACTATACCAACTCCACCTCCACGAGCCATTTTAACTCCTACACCACCTCTCATGTCCTATTAGGGTGAGCTAGAGGTTAATAAATTGAGGGTTTTATTTTTTGTTTAGGAGTTTTCATTTAGCTCATTTAGGGCTTGTTTGGTAGTCAAGTTTAAATATGTCGGACTGTACTGTACTGTATTGGATTAAATAATACTGTCCAGTGTTAGATGCTGTATTAGATAAAAAACTGTATAACTTGTACAACGTTTAGCATATCATAGTACTGGATTATTATAAAATTATTTGTCATAATTTTATTTACACAAATCTATTTACAACTCTAATACTGTCCAGTATTGGGTGCTGTATTAGATAAAAAACTGTATGACTTGTACAACGTTTGGCACATCATAGTACTGAATTTTATAAAATTATTTGTCATAATTTGATTTACACAAGTCTGTTTATAACTCATTAACATGTTATTTGACATTTTAACTACAAAATAAACATTCATTCAACCAACCAATAATAATAATGGTCCATAAAATCTATACTTGTATGGAAGATAACTCATATAATAGCTGCAATGGTTTATGTACACTTGTCTTTTGACAAATTTTAAGTAATTGGAAATAAATGATTTTGATGTATCGTACTGCCCGTTAAGATTTCTATCATGGAATGATCATTCCCATTTAAGTATCCATGTTCTCTCACTCTCTCTATCTTTATCTCTATCTCTCTCCACACACACATGTGAAAGCTATTTCAAAAAACTCATCTCGCTACTAGCAGGCTTTAGGCAAAAGCTCAACTGGAAACCAGTAGTATGTTTATATAATAGGTAGTATTACAACTTGAAGACATCATTTCTGTTATGGATAAACATGATAATTGAATCATCGTGACCACCCCCTTATATTTACTCAGAATAAGGCACTAACTTCTATGAAATCATAATCCATGAGTTGGGTTGTCTTCTTCTACTTCAAAGTTCAATCTTCCAATCCTCATCCGGCCAACGTTAACTGCACATATCAAATCTCTAGTTAGAGATCAACAATATATATCAATCTTGGCAAAATGATTCTTTATGCAAAAAAATAGCTACTTGAAACACTGCAAGTAGCGATATAAATATTTGAACACTAACACTTCAAGTAAACAAGTATTTTGAAAAGAGTTGAAAATGTAAAAAAGGGACCAAAACTCTATATTTTTAATTTATTTTTTTTGAAAATCAACTTTCCCAATTTTCCCCTGAAAATTTCCCATTCTCGTACACATTTTGAGCTAGAATTTCCGTCTAAGAAATTCTCAATTATATAGAAACAGTAACCCATATAAATGACTTCAGCCTCATTATAACATACAGAAACAATCCTTGTGCACCTACACCATCATTACTCAACTTTCAATTAAGAGACTGGTGGAATAAATCACAGCTAAAACTCTCACATATAAGTAAACTCAGGGATTATGAAAGTCGCTATTTAAATAAAGTAATAAAATTGCTTAAAACAAATAAAATAATGCTTGAAGAAATGTTTGTTTCAATGAGAAAGCAATCCTTGAAGAGAAGCATGTGGTGGCATTTCATCTTTAGACTGTTTGGGTTGCCTCAGCCTCTCCTCCTGCGCAACCTTCTTCATGTAAAACTCCATCATTGCTAGAGGATCTGCAACTGTTGATGTTCTAGATTCCCCTCGAGTTGAAAATTCATGTACTTAGTATATATTTCAAAAAACATCATCAAATAGAAATCTGCAAGTGACATATGACACACATAGAGTGAGAATTAGCAACCTCATCTACTTAAACAACTCAATATGAGGATTAGACTTTAGTTAGAGAAACACTCCAGGTGAAGTTTTTTGTTTGAAACAGATCTTGAATTAGACAGAACAATAAGCTTGAAATTAGTTCTAAAAACACGCTTGAAATCAGCTCTAACAAAAACCATATCTAAGGGTAGAGCTAAAATCAGATCTGTTGCCAAAACGCAGATCTAACAAACACAAAATCGATGGAAGAAAAAACGCATATCTAACAAAAATGCAGAAACACATATCTAACAAAAATGCCGAAAGAAGAAGAGGAAAATGAAGAGGCTTACCAGGAAGAAGCGATGGAAGGAAGAAGCTTCGTCGGTGGTAGGAAGAAAGCTTCATCGGCGACATGAATGAAGAAGTCTTCGTTTGGGTCTTCATCAGTGAACTTGTCTTCATCTTATCTTCGTGTGGGTCTGTCTGTGCAGAATAAGCTTAGCCCGAGTTAGTCCCCTCTTTTAGGAGGGGACTAAATTATACAGTGTGAGAGGGACTAAAGAGTCCCACCTTATTAGTTAGTACGTGTCTCATATTTTTACCAAATGTCGGACAATACTATTTTAATATTGTCCTGTCTTTAGTACTGTACAGTGCAGGCTACCAAACAAGCCCTTAGGGTTTGAACAAATATTTTAGGGGTTTTCAATTAATTGATTTAGGGGTTTGATTCATTTTTAAACATTGATTTAAGGTTACTAATTTAGGGGTTTTCATTTACATATAATGATTTAATTGAATCAGAAATGATTTATTGTTTCTTATTTTCTGTGATTTGTTGTCTCTTTATTTGTGCTCCTTTTTCTTTTGGTGCGAGTATTTTATTCTCTTCGTGCAAAACTTCACTAACCGAAGAACCGAACCAAAATGAAACTTTTGGTTCGATTCAATCCATATAACATTCTCAGTTCAGTTCGTGATATAATCGAACTAAAAATTTTGATTCAGTTTGATTTTTTTCCAAAAAATTGATCAACCGTTAACACCCTACATCCTCGTCAGCTCATGTTACAGTTTTGTTAACGAAAGCACTCTCACCAACTCACTTGGCAGAACTTAGATCCAAGCACAATGTTGCTAACTCCCCATCTCGCTTGAAGGGGGAAGGGTATTGAACCAACTGGTTCATCTTCTTATTCTTCATGCAGTCTACCAAAATTACAGGTCGAAGAAAATTTCATGCAGTCCACATCAACTTTCCTTTAATGAGGCACCATCTAACTCAACCCTTTCTTATTGGTTATTTAAGAATCCAAAGCAGCTTAACAATAAGCATACGAGGAGTACTCCCATTGGCTACAACAGATTGAGCTATCATAAACGATTGGGAGAACAAACTATCAACCTAGCCAATGATTGAAGAGAGAATATTCTTTTGTTATTCAATAATTTCTTCTTTCTTTTATTTTGTTTGTTACTTCATGTATATTAAGCAGCTTTGTACATTGCTTTCTTTCAATCGAAAAGTGTCAAATTGTGTAGCACGTTCTTTCTCTCATAGTCTCTGTTTATCCCTATTTTCAAGTGTATGTGGGATTTATTATTTTTCTTTAAGTTTTCAATTTCATTGACCATTCTATGATTATAGTCGATATTTACCAGTATCTTCTACTTAGGAAGCCCATCTATAATTCGACAACAACAATACTAGTATGGTAATATTATATTCTCGTATTATAAACTATTATGCACAATTAAACATATGGATTATGTTTTTTCATACACATGCCTCCCATCAATTCACTTACCAAATCACTCTAAATTTCTTAAATCAAATGACCCCATTGAGTATATTTAAATTCTACAGTTGTTGCTCTCGATATGATATGCAACACATCCATATATACTTATTCCATCTTTCTACTTAGGTTAGGATAAATATTGAAATGATGACAAACTAAAGAGCAGTTCATATTGCACGATACCATCTATCTCTTTTAGCATATAAGTATTAGAGCTTTAATAGGCATGTGAGACACAAATTTAACATCATTTTGCAAGGTCCTTCTATTATATAATAATGTTGATAAATAGACAATCTTAAAAAAATCATAAAAAATGGTCCTAGGTATAAAAACATAAAAAAAGTCACTAATGCGATTTTCAATAAAACATAAATTCAAACGTAACAACATTTTTCATGCACGCGCGCCATTTACTCTAAATCTTAGTAGTTCATATAATACATACAAATAAATTATATATAACTATATGATTTTTGAAGTATATTTTATGATACAATATATATTATATAAATTTTATGGACAAAAAAATCAAAATTCCACTAGCGCGCGTGGAGAATAGTTTTGGTGTCAAAATTTTGTTTTTTTTTAAATTAGGGTGGCTATTTTAATTTTTGTTTTATCTTTAACTATCTTTTTTTTGTTACAAATAGTCTATTCTTAATGTTCTCTCTCTACTATATCACTACTGGTATGATACCGGCTATGATCCAAAATGCATTAAACTACAACATAAACGAGTGTGCCATGTTGGGGTATATGTGACCCATACGTGCAACAAAAATGAGGTAGATCATATTGGGTTCCTCAATCAATGTTTGCATACCAATTTTAGTTACACATTCTCAATATAATGCATTTCATTTATATTGTATGTAATTCATTTAGATATGTCATGTGAATGTTCCTTAAATGAATGGTACCATCAACGGTATCCTAAAATTTCTCCACTTTGAATATACTAGTAGAAAAGCAAGTATTTTTCACGTCTTAGAGTAATTTAAAAATATTTAATAAGATTTAAAATTAGTATTAACTTTAAAATAAATACATTAGCTTTGAAAGTTATTGTAAATCTAAAAAAAGTAAAATAGATAATGGTAAAAATGTTATCTCTCTTATGTAAAATTAAAATATTATAGATAAAATGAATAATGATATGTCATGCATCACTTGGAAATGATAAATGTCTTTTAAGAATTTTTAAAATTAAAGAATTCATAATCGTAGCAAATGTATATCTTAAGATGAGGTAAAAAAGATCAAAACAATTCTAAGAAGAGAAAATATAATTTTACAAACAATATTTCGCTACAGATAATATACACCAGACTATACACATTTTGTATAGATTAAAATTGAAATATGTAACAGATAGTTAAGTGAATTCATCATCTATAAACTCTAAAACTTCTTGAAGATAGACAATATAACTCATCAATATTGATTAAAATAATATTCACTAGATTTATAAGTTCATCTATATGGAACTTCAAATTCTTAATAAATAATAACCTAATAAGTAATAGTATAAAATATTGAGTTTTATAAAATATTATTATAAATTATTATTAATGAATAAAAGTATCAATGAAAAATAAATAAGTAAACTTAGTATTACTATATTTAGTGGGGCTTAAAGAGTAAAATAGAGAATCAAAAGTTTCCCCCTTTTAAACATATTTTAATATAAAATAAGCTACGATAATATAAGATAAAACCAATGTAAGGCATCGATTTTCCTCCATCATGTACATTATATTATGGATAAATTGTGTTAGGGAGATCCATGAGAAAAAAAAATTGATATGAGAACCTTTTTAATATTTTTAATGAAATATTGACTTTTTGCCATGAGAGAACACAAAAAAGCCTCATACCCTTCATTTTCGGCTAGACCCCGATCTAGCATTCATTAATTTTAATCAAAAAATTCTAAATTAAAGAAGCAACTTAGTCTTTTTTCTTATAAAAAATGTTGAATTTCGTTAAAAATATGAAGAGTCCTATAATCATTATTTTCTTTCACAAATGGCCATTTATAATATTTTTCTATATTATGTGCACATCACACTATGAACCAGCGTTAGAAACATCCAAAGGTAAAGTCTTTACAACTCTCTGAATTTAAAATTTCTATTAGATGCTGTATATTCTAACAGTATCCACATACAAACTTTTTTGTTATCCATTTATTTTGTCGTGTGTAGGTAAAGAAGCAACATGACAACACCATGAGCACAATATCGACCATGAAGACATGTGACAACGTAGAATAGCATTTACCTGTTGTACTTTTGTTTTGTTTTTTTTTCATCTTTAGATGATGAAAACATAGATAAAAACATAAAATTAGAAGAGAAGATGAAAAAATAAAACAAAGGTTTTTAAGGGTGAATTAAGAAAATGGGCGGATAAAAAGTTGCAAACTTGGCCGGAGTACTAAATTTAGCTACACAACTAACATATATATAACGATTTTAATAGGGTAAACAATTAGTCATGTCTGTATTATTTACATAACTAAATTAGTCACTTCAAAACCTTTGTAGACGAAGCCTCATTTTCGACCATTTTAATAAATTAAGCTAGAGAGAGTGAGAGAGTCAAATCCAGAGGGAGGAGGGAGAGAGAAATAGTCAAATCCAAAGAAGGAGAGAGAGAGTTGAAGAGTCAAATCCAAATGGAATAGAGAGAGTCAATCCCGAAGGAGAGAGAGAGTGAGACATAGAGAGAGACATAGGGAGAGAGAGTCAATCCATAGGGAGGAAGGATAAAGAAGGGGGAGAGCTAGAGAGAGTAAGAACAACTCTAATTATACATATTTATTTGGAGTGTTCAAGTGATTGATACATAAATTTTTAGACGTCATAAGTATGGGTCACTATATTATTTGGTTAATAGTATAATATCAATTTATTTTTTAGAATACGTATAATCAAAATAAGGTGCATGTACTTATCTGATTACAAATGAAGTACATAAGGCATTAGGCAAATGAGATAAACACATTACACACGTGAATTATATGACACAAATTATGTACATTATAGATATACGTAGATGCGCTTTCGTGAGTACCGTAAATAACTTTAAAAAAGAGAAAATATAAAAAAACAAATAAGACCAGAATTATAAAATTTGAAAATTATATGGTCACTTCTCTAAAATGTCTATTTTTCCCAGTTTTCAGGCGCGCCTACACGAAAAATCAAAAAACCATCTACAGAATCACTCCACGGTTAAACACTGAATACTGATACACACACTGAAGCTCCTTCAGAATTTTCAACCAAATATTTCTCCTTCAAGCTCTACCTATTGGTGTCTCTCAAATGGAGGAAGAAGATCGCCACAAGGTTTTAGATCTGATCAAGGAGCTTGTTTTGCGATTACTTTCCCAGAACCCCACGTCTGATTCCCAATCCCCAAACCCTAATTCATCCGATTTCCAAAAGTCCCTTCGCTACGCGTTCCGCATTCTATCTAGCCGGATGACGCCTTCTATTGCTCCTGATTCCGCCGCTATAGCTGAGTCTATCAAGCGCCGGCTTGCCACGCAAGGCAAGTCATCTCAAGCCCTCACTTTCGCTGATCTTTATGCTAAATTTGCGTCGAAAACAGGTCCCGGAAGTGTGAATAATAAGTGGGCAGTACTCTACTTGCTCAAGAATATATCGGATGATAGGAAAACTATGAAAACCCAGTTGGATGCTTCGATTTTGTTGCCCAATTTGGTTTTAAATGATCAGGGCTTCCGAAAAAATTCGGAGGATTGGAATCACCGGTCATGTGAAGAAAAGCTATGGAATAATGGGGTTTTGTTGGTTGCCAAAGATCCAGAAAATCTTCGTAATATTGCTTTTAGGGAGTTTGTGAATGTGGTTAAGGAAGAAAATGAGGTGTCTGAAGAAGCTTTGGTGAGGGACGTGTTATATGCTTGTCAAGGAATTGATGGGAAGTATGTAAAGTATGATAATAATGCCGATGGTTATGTATTATCAGATCTAATTAAAGTTCCAAGAGCAACCAGGATTTTGGTCCGGAAGCTTTGTGAATTGGGGTGGTTGTTTAGAAAGGTGAAAGGATATATCTCGGAGAGTATGGATCGATTTCCAGCAGAGGACGTTGGAACTTTTGGGCAAGCCTTTTGTGCTGCATTGCAAGATGAGCTTTCAGAGTACTATAAGTTGCTGGCAGTGCTCGAAGCACAGTCAATGAATCCAATTCCTTTGGTTTCAGAGTCGGCTAGTTCGGGAAATTATCTTTCTTTAAGGAGATTACTAGTTTGGTTTGCGGAGCCAATGGTGAAAATGAGATTGATGGCTGTTTTGGTTGATAAGTGTAGAGTGTTAAGAGGTGGGGCGATGGCAGGGGCTATTCATCTTCATGCCCAGCATGGTGATCCACTGGTACATGACTTCATGAGGTGTTTTCTTCGGCGGGTGTGTTCTCCGCTTTTTGAGATGGTGAGGAGTTGGGTTCTGGAAGGGGAACTCGAAGATATGTTTGCAGAATTTTTTGTTGTGGGTCAGCAGGTAAAAGCTGAGTCTCTTTGGAGCGAAGGATACAAGCTCCACGCTGGAATGCTTCCTTCTTTTATTTCACAATCTCTAGCCCAGAGAATTCTGAGGACTGGTAAGTCAATTAACTTCCTTCGTGTGTGTTGTGAGGATAGCGGTTGGGCTGATGCTGCAACAGAAGCAGCAGCAGCAGCCGGAACCACTACGAAAAGAGGGAGTCTTGGATACGGTGAAACTGATGCCCTAGAATCTTTAGTAGATGAAGCAGCAAAAAGAATTGATAAGCGCTTACTGGATGTGATGTACACACGTTATAAGTTCAGAGAACATTGTCTTGCAATTAAGCGCTATTTATTGCTCGGACAAGGGGATTTTGTTCAATGTCTGATGGATACTGTGGGGCCAGAGCTATCAGAGCCTGCTAATGCTATTAGCTCATTCAAGCTATCAGGGTTACTTGAAACTGCAATTCGCTCCTCTAATGCGCAATATGATGATCCTGACATATTGGATAGATTAAGGGTCAAGATGATGCCACATGGAACTGGAGATAGGGGTTGGGATGTATTTTCATTGGACTATGAGACAAGAGTTCCCCTAGACACGGTGTTTACAGAGTCAATCATGTCAAAGTATTTAAGGATATTCAATTTCCTGTGGAAGCTTAGATGGGTCGAGCATGCACTTATAGGTATTTGGAAGACCATGAAACCAAATTGCATCACTTCTCATTCCTTTACTAAGCTGCAGCATGCAGTTAAGTTGCAACTGCTTTCGACATTGAGGCGATGCCAAGTTCTTTGGGATGAGATGAATCATTTTGTAACAAACTTGCAATATTATATCATGTTTGAAGTCTTGGAGGTTTCATGGTCTAGTTTTTTGAATGAAATGGAAGTAGCCAAGGATCTTGATGATTTACTTGCAGCTCACGAGAAGTACCTTCATTCAATTGTTGAGAAATCTCTGCTTGGAGAACGTTCTCAGACCATTTATAAGTCACTGTTTTTATTATTTGATCTTATAATACGATTCCGAAGTAATGCAGATCGGTTATATGAGGGGATTCACGAACTGCAAGCAAGGTACTGATATTGTGTGGTACTTTCGCTTGCAAATTATGTTTTTCAGTACTGTTTATCGGACAACTTGTTTTCTGCAGAAACATGGAGCCATTACCCTCTCGAGACAAGAGTAAATCGCGGAAGCCTTTAAGTGACAGATCTTCAGAGCCTGTTTCCTGGCATGCTGATGGCAAGAAAGGCTTAACACAACGTGCTGGTGAATTTCTTAGGATTGTGGGGCAAGATCTTGATATAATAGCAAAAGAGTATTCATCATTGCTTGAGCGGTTCATTTCTCAGTTGCCTTTGCAGCATCATATCGATTTGAAGTTTCTCTTCTTCCGACTTGACTTCAGTGAATTCTATAGTCGGTTGCATACACATAAAGGATAAATTTAACGCATTAAAGTCATGGGGTGTTTATAGAATCTGGAGCATGAATAGTCTGTTCATTAATTGCCCTTGCCTCAGAATGGTGTCATTATCTCTAACATCGGGATCAACAGTCTTATTCCTGACTTTTAGGTATGGAGCTATTTGTTGATACTTATAATTTTTGGATAGTACGTACCCATAAAGTTTTTGCTCCTTGAGGTTCAATGCCATTTTATGATTTGATACAAGTGGTTTTTTGGGGGTGATAACCCTTTTACTTCAATGATTTCGGATGGTGTTTGCTTCTCTAAAATGGGTTGCAGAAGTTTATTGATGACAGAAGATATAATGGTATTCTTAGATCATTGGCAGTGTGATATAACTCATGTAACACACCTGTTCGTGGATATTTTAATGATTTTTTAGTGATGTATTGTTACTTATTTCCCCGTTCAAAGCTTGTATGTTTTTGTACTATCTGGTTGTGGATTGATGATAATCAATGAGTGCCTTCTACGCTTGCATCTCCCTTCATCTTTCATTTCATGTTTGGTTACTGCTTACAACTTTGCTTCTGTTCCTTGTAGTTATTTTGCAGCAATAGTATTTAACCAGCTATCCTTTTTCTAATGACAACTCAGATTCTGTGCAATTCTTAAATGTGTCTGTAAAAGAGGTAGTTACTATTTTGTACCTAGTTCTAAGTATACAAGTGCTGGGCATAGTTCTGAGACTAGTTATTTGGATTGAAGAGTGGAATAATTTTATTATTGTGTGATTGGTGATTGCTTCATGAATGATCGCATGTATATAGACAATTAGCCACAGTAATCAGTTTGCTATCCATTGGTGCACATCTCAGAATACTAATGGCAGATGAAACAAGTCTATGTTTATACTTAAAGTGGAAATAATGATCTGTACGTCCTTATCCACACTTGTCTTAATGTCTTGTCAGCAAAACTTTGGTTGCTAAGATTCCTTGTACCTGGTTGTCATGGAAAAGACCCAATTTGATTACATTGTGGAGTTAGATTGAATTCAATGGTTAGTAGTCTTTCAGCAATAGATGTAAGATGCAAGGCATTGTTGATTGATCAGAAAGTTGCAGAAGAGTCGCAGGAAAAGAGATTTGGATTGTTCAATATTTCTTCAACAGGCTGGTTTCTGTTTAGACGACTTGCATAGAGTAATTATGATGGATTGATGATGGTCTTGTGTGGTTGTCTTTATTATTCGGAGTCCAGGGAATTTTGGCAGCTCGAATTGGCTATAGTATAAATACAGTTATAAGAGATTCTGGCGGAAGTCCTAGCTCTTGTTGTTTAATCACTTTCTATAATCTAGCATGGGGAAAAGCTTTTCTTTTGTTCTAACCATAATATGTCTTCCATTGGTCTCAATATAGTTATTGAACTGCAACAGTCTCTGTTACTGTCCCTGCAACTTCTATCAACTAAGCTGGATGTTCTGGCAACTCATACTGGCAGTAGTTTGGCTAGAGTATGTTTATCATGACGAAGTCAATAGAATTGGTTTGCTCTTGTAAACACAAACTTTTGTATTCTAAAAAAAATCCCCATCTTCTCTTTGATGTGGAATAATTATAAGAATCTAGTTGGTACTTGTACCTTTTATATGTCTATGGGAAGGAAACAGAAAAATGTATATCTGAAGCACCGTTTGTATACTTTTTGGACTGCTAAGGAAAGAAGCATTGAAGTTATATCAAGGCCTATATATTGTTAATCACGTCTTTTGTTGCCTGCCTTTCCCCCTATGATGCAGTTTTGAAGTTTCTGGTGGGGGAGACACTAACAGATTGTTTTAGAAGCTCGATCTCACTGGAACCAACAATAAGCTTTCCTCCTTGATTCTGTGAATTGCTTTTATTGCTTTTTCTGTTCCAGAATTAAATGAAGACTTGCTGTGCACAAGATGAACTAATAACTATCACGGATAACTCTGAAGCGTACCCTATCCCAGTGTCTCCCATGTGCTACTGGAGGTATGAACTCTTCCTTCTTGTGCATCTGTCACTGTTTTTCTATATTACGTGTCATTTCTTTTTATCGGTAGATAACCATTCATTCCAAAAAATCCCACAAAGCGACATGTGATACGATTTCTGTGTTAAAGGTTGAGAGACTCCTAACTATTCCGCCTCTATTAGTACCTAACAGAGACTTCTGTCTCTGTGATTAGAAGCATACGCCTATGAGGCCTATGCCTCAAGACTATTGTAGAGAAAAGTTTGCCTGAGTCCTGACCAAGGACAAAACCAGGAGAAAACATTTCACAGAGAATCTCCATGGTAGAAAGCTTACCACCAAAATTTACTCACAGATTTACTCATTATCATGTGGGTTTCTAATAAAAGGAATCTCCCACATAATATTTGGATCAGCAAAACACAAGTGATCTCTGCAGTAAAAAAAAATGTGAGCTTGCAAGCTAAAAGCTATAAGCTTTAGCTTATATGTCATGTCCACAGCAAAAGAAAGAACTGTTCGACTATTCTGGCACACCAGAGCTTGTTTGGAATCCTCCTAAGAACGAGTATGTTAAAAGAAATGCTGACTTTACTCGTCTCTACAATCTTGATAGGCTGACTTTGGCAGGGAATTGGATCAGCAGGGGTAGTCTTTGGAGAGTTCTTAGCTGGTGCTGGGTTAATTGTTGGTCAAACTCATCTCCAGCTTCAGTGATTTATGCAGCGCTGATCGAAGATGTCAGAAATGATAGCTATGTTTCTCTAAATCTAGGAATTGAATTATCTTGTTCAGAGTTTTCGTTGGGAAGAGTTCCTGGACATAATGTTTAAAGAGCTTTCTGATGTTCTTTGAATTGACTTCAGGCTAGTTGGTTTACTTGGTTAATTCTTCTGCTAGAGTAGTAATGTCTAAAGCAGAGAAAGGTTGTTTTAGTAGTGATCTAGGTTCTTGTCCTCCCTCTTGGCTTTTGCTGTTTTTTAGCCAAGGATGTACTTTAATCTTGATTTTGAATGACAAACAAAAGAATGACCGTCAATGTTCAGTACATTTGAGCCGTGGAGAGATGAGTTAGCTAAACAAATCCCCTCATTTTTTATGGGATGAACAATCAAACAAGTTTCGAAAATACATCTTTAAGTTGTTTTGAAAATACAGAAATACCATTTTCTAATCGATTTTAAAAAGTGGTTGAGTTGCAATGATTAACATAACTCTCTTTAATCGAGAAGAAAAGTCGTTGAATCGTTGAGTAAAGTATTTTTATAATCGAACTGAATTTATCGGTTATTTAAAATATTGAACTGAATTGAACCGGTGTAATCAAAAAAATTAAATTGAATGAAATCGAAGTAATCAGTTCGATTTGATTACTTGTAACCGATTCGGTTACAATTATAACATTTTTAGAAAAATAGCAAAAATCATAAAATTGAAAACATCAACACTCAACACAATTAATATATATATAATTAATAATTATGTCTAATTTATTAAATTTTTAATAATTTATGTCTAATTTATATATATATATTAAAAAATGGGTGTAATCGGTTCGAACCGATTACATGTTTATTATAAAATATAATCGAATCGAAAGTTCAATTGCTTAAATTAACTGAACTGATTACAATTATCATAAAAAAAGAACCAATCGAATCAATTCGATTCAGTTTAATTCAGCTTGATTCGATCGTTAGTAAAAATTTCACTCCCATGACAATATGAAAAAAGTTCACAATTATCTGAAAATATAATGTAACATGACAGTGTTTGAGACTGAGTTTAATCCATAGTATTCATGGTTTCACTTACATCTTTACAATTACATAAACTTAAGACTAGAAAGTATATGAATGATCTTATAGTGTTTCATATCATTTTCTATCATTGGCACGTTTGATTATCGCTAATGATAGGTTTAAATATTAAAATTCTTCCTTAATGCTTTCTTACAAATAAGAAAAAGCCACGTACTAAGTATTTTACGCTCATCCGCAGCTAATCTCAACTTCTTACTCATCTCTCTCTCTCATTATTCATACCTCAAGGATCTGTGACACGAATTTTTCTCTCTCTAAAGAAAGGTTCTCGCAATCTCTCTCCACCACAATGACCGACCCCATTGAACCCTCTACGTCTTCTTCTTCAGCTGTTAGAGACCCACTTTCTTTGATTCATCCTCGTCGTGAGCTCTTCGAGCATGGTCTTCTCCCCATCCCTAAATTAATCTTTACCGACCCAATTCAAACCCTAACACCTTTCAAGCAAAAGCTCATCGACCTCTTCCCCAACCATCGTGTTAACTCCGCCTCCATCTCCGACTTCCTGCAGATCTCCATTGATCACGCCCGCCTTGTCCTCGATACTCTTGCATCCGTTCACCATTCCGAGTCGGACCCGCTCGTAAAAGCTAAGTCGGACGATATTGATTCGGTTGGGGCTGATGTACATGATCTGATCCTCTTTTTGTATATTCAGTCCTACAAGAGGCTGCTCCCGAGGACGCACAAGGACTCAGCCTCCGTCTCTGACGTTTGGCCTTCAACTTCCGCATTTGACGGCTACTTGTCGGCTCTCTCGCCTTTGCAGGTGATTCAATTGGCTGTATAATTTATTGCTTGTTAGCCAATCGTGCGATCTTCGTGTGAATTTTCAGTCGCAATGTCGTTTGGGATGGTAATGATGAGTATTTAATGCGTTTCTGATTTGGGTTTTGGGATAGAATTTCTATTTGAAATGGTTGAATTTGGTGAATTATGCAAATTGGAATGATGATGCGGATTGGGATTTTTTACGATTGACATTGTCAATAGAGAATATTTAGGCTGATTGCTGCTTACACGTTCCAGCAATTATGTGCAATCAGTCCACTATGTCAAAATAGTGCGACGTGAATTAAAATGGTTGTGAGAATTTTAATTTTATTTTTCATTGATGACAAAGAAACATTGACAAAAAGGTACTATCTTTTTGTCTAAGGCTCGATCATATACCTTATATGCTGTAGGATCAGCAGTTAATTTCCTAGCTCACCGGTTTGTATGTGCTACTAAAAGGGTTTATATTGTCCGCGCCATTTGCAAAATTAGTTCAATTAGTTCATTGATCTTGCCGATTTCAATAACGTAAGAAAAGCGGTCATGTGATTCATTATAATTTTTCTGGCTTTAATTTACAAATATTGTCATCCGTTTAATCCTTTAATCGTGTTAATTTCGGGTGAGAGCTCGCTCTTGTTCCATATTTGAGTTGTTGGAGAGTTGGATGTTATTCCTCGTTTTACCTCTGAATCAATGAGTGTTACATTTTTTTGCAGCTTGTGCGTAGCAACAGCCGTAGGTTTATGCCATCACAGGCTGATGAAGAGGCTCATCAGCTTTCCTATCTACAAAAACACTTGGCCAATATTCTCTCTCTTTTGGCAGATCCCGTGGAGGGGGAAGGCGAAGAATCTCTGGTTTGTGATATCTGATCATTATCTCTTGCTGAGTGAAGTTATCAACTCATTGTATGTGGAAACCTTAATATATAATGCAAGAATAGTAATGGTAGTACTTTTTATATTCCTTTTCTGCCAAGTACTATTACACCCCAATTTATAGGACCATGGACATGTTCAAAGCCATATCTGAAAATCCAGATATCAACTTATCTTACTCTGTCCATGTCCAAAAGTTATACTAGAATTGAGTTGTGCTTTAGCACTGCAATGTGTGAGGCTGATGAGTTGATGGTATTTGATACACCTACTTTAGAACCTTTCTTGTATCAATAGAGTTGAGGTTTTTTGGTAAGTAAGATATGTATTAGAAAAAACCCCGTGACAGGGTAATTACAACCTAAAAGATTACTATAAACAAAAAGAATGGAGGCCATTCACCTAGTTTTTCTCAAACTCTAACATGGGGAATAGGATGCCCACCCATTCTTTAAGAATACAAGTAAAGTGAAAGAAAACTTTACAAAAAGAATTTTCACTCCCTTCAAAACCTCGCAGGTTTCTCTCATGCCAAATAACCCAAAAAAGTGCATGAATGAGAATCGCCCAAAAATACTTATCCAGAAATCCCCCATTGATCGACTGCCAACAAAAAACAATGTGTTTGATAGAACAAGGCACAACCTAGTTGATCGAAAGACTGACCAAAAGTTTCCCCCAAAGCTCCCATGAGAAAGGGCAATGTAGAAATAAGCGTGTATTGGATTCTTCAGCCTTTTTACACAAAATGCATCTATTAGGAATACTCAGGCCTCGCCTCTGCAAATTATCAAGGGTTAAATTAGCATTTCAAACTGAACTCCACAAAAGGAAGGCGAATTTCAGAGTATCTTAGTCTTCCAAATGCTTTTCCATGGGAACGGTTTCCCTTTCGTCGTTGACTACTAAAACCTTAAAGAAACTCTTTACTGAGAAAGAGGAGTTCCCTTTTCTAATCCACCCAAGCGAGTCTTCTTCCCCTCTCGCTATTTGGTAAGCATAAACGACGATAAATAGGTCCTGAACCTCCTGAATTTCCCAGCCATTGACCTGTCTTCTAAGGCTTATATTCCAACAAACATCGCTGTCAGACCATTCCATGTAGTCACTCACCATGGCATTTTTATCCATTGCCAAATGGAAGGTAAGTTGGTGCGTAACAACCAAAGGAGTGTTAGAGCACCAGGGGTCCAACCAAAACCAAATCCTTTGCCCATCTCCAACTTTGAAGAAAATGTGTTTAGAAAAGGAATCCCAACTTTTACAGATGCAGCGCCACAAAAAGGAAGCGTGTTTGGAGGAGATAGGCGAAGGGAACCAACTTCTTGGATTTTTGTCTGTCCTGACCACAATGATCCTCCTCCAAAGACTTTGTTGATTTTGTGAAAAACGCCACAACCACTTCGCGAGCAGAGCTTGATTAAAAGTTTTGATGTTCCGGATACCTAGACCTCCTCTGTTCAAAGGGCGGCGTATTCTCTGCCAAGACACTAGGTGAATCTTCCTGTCTTCATTAGACTCATGCCATAAAAAATGCCTCATTTTTTTCCAGAACGGAAGCCACGGACACCGTAATAGGGAGGCAAGACAGGAAGTAAATGAGCAGATTTGAAAATATACTCTTTAAAAGAGTGACCCTTCCCCCTTTTGATAGTTATTGCCCTTTCCACGAAGCAAGCAGCATTAAATTTCTCAATGACCGGATCCCAAACCTGTCTGCACTTTGCTGGAGCCCCAAAAGGAAGGCTGAGGTAGGAATATGGAAAGCCGCACACATTACAGTTGAGAATCTGGCTCAGCGTGTCTAAAGTGGGGAACATCGCCAATCTTGATAATCTCACTCTTATTGAGGCTGATCTTTAGACCTGAAAGAGCCTCAAATAGTAGCAGAATACCTCTAAGATTCAAAAGCTACCGCAGATTAGAATCACAGAACACAATTGTATCATCGGCAAACAGAATGTGTGACACGGTAACAGCCCTTGCAGCTTCCTTACCCACTGAGAAACCCGAAATCAGATTGCCCTCCACTGCTCTATGGAGAAAGCGGCTAAGAGTGTCCATAACCAAGATGAACGAAAAAGGGGAGAGAGGTTCTCCCTATCTCAATCCTCTAGACGGGGCAAAGAAACCTCTCTGAACTTCATTGATAATGACCGAAATCATGGTAATGGAAAAACATGTCTTCATCCACGCTCTCCATTTCTCCCCGAAGCCCATCCTTTTCATGACGTAGAGTTGGGACTTATCATTCGATGGTGGTTTCTTATGGGAATTCTTAGTTGAATTTAATTGACAGATGTGCAAGAAACCTTTTTTTGGTTTTCCTGCTTGTATCTGAATGGTTACTTGAGAAGTATTCTTGCCATTTCAACTATTTTAGATATTTATTTATGATTGTTCGTACTATACTCGGTCATCACATCTTGTTTATCAATTCTTTTGTTATAGGTGTTGACAGTTGACAGATTTGAGCACCTTGGATTTTTGGTTCAATTCGGTGATAAGGGATCTGAAGGAATTCAGTTAAGCCAGTCTGCTCCATTTTTTGCTAATTCAGATCCTGATATGCCTGCTGTTCCTGTTCCGGCAACTCAAGTTCATGATTGGGTTCTACAGAACATTACTTTTGCTTTAGAACACATTGCAGAGAGAGCTTCTCTTAAAGAAAATGGGACACCCAATAACTCCGATCAGGATGTTGCTATGTCGGATGCTTGCGGTTCAACCAAGGTCTCAACAAGTGCCAGGGGTCCAAGTTTTATTGAAGGAATATCAAAATCATCACTTGTGAAGCAAGCTACTGATCTTAATGGTTCTTCTGTGAAGGTTTGTCAATATGCATGTCTATTTTGCCCATGCGCATCATGTGAAAGTTTGATCCTTAACTTTTTTAATGTTGAAGTCCTATTCATCTGGTCGTCCCTTGGTCGTTTGTGAGCTTAACTGAGTGGTCCACTTACTGCCTATGTATTAAATTTTGCAATGATGTTGTTGCATCAATGTTTTTTTATCATTGTTTTCGAGCCAGATAATCTAATCATTAACTCAATATAATCAAAATTGAGTTGTTATCCAAAAAAAATATAATCAAAATGGAGCATCATACATATAGCTAAATCAAACTTAGGAAATTATAACAAAATGCAAATAATTTTTTATTAAATAGGAAATTGAAGGTCATGCATATGATAGTGTTGACTGGGTCATATGGGATCAAGGTTTGAAAATTAACTATGCACAGTAGATATTCTCCTTCTAAGCCAGAGCGGTCAATCGCGCCCACAATTCTTAGTTTGGCTCCTTCCATGCATGAGGTTTAGTCAAAATGCTTTCAGAGGTCTGTATTCCCCAAGCTATCGAAGGGACTGTTGCATCTAGGCTTTGTTATTCTAGATTTTTGTTAAAGCTGCCGAAGGAACTGTTACATATAGAAGGGACTGTTGCATCTAGGTTTTGTCATTCTAGATGTTTGTTACAGAGCGTTTATGGTGGTTAAGCTTTAGACTTGTATTTACAAATTAGCCTCGTACAAGACATAATATTTGTAATCGGTCTCTCCTGCTATTCTCCTCAATTGTCAAAATGGTTGTTGATTGTTTTTATCTGAAATTCGAACACGTGAATTATTGCTTTAATAGTCTCTTGTGATTGCAGGTCTTAAATTGCCATGACTCTGTCATTTACATCTTGTCACCTTTAAGATATGCCACAGTTTATGGATGCTCTGATACTACTATAGTTCTTGGAGCTGTTGGCAAGGTATTAACTACATTTGCTCATTATTTTTCCTAGTCAATGACCAATGTGTCACCGGTGATCCGATGCGTCTGGATTGTGATTCATTAGTCCATGGCTTTTAGCTGGAAGATTGATCACGTAGATTCGAACCAACTACAATTTATCGAAAAAAAAAAAAGTTTCGAAGCAACACATAACAGAGATTTTGTCAGTGTCTATCTGATGGGATGTACAGTGTCAGCGAGTAATGTGTTCCTGAGTATCCTGACAGTTAATATCTACTTCTTAATAATGATAAATCTTTTTATTGGCTGATCTTCTCGTTAGGTGGAAGGTGCTTGATTTGGTAATCTTGACTGTGCTTTATTAGTTCCACTTTTTGATTCGTAATTGAGAAGTGTTCGATCTCAAAAATCTCATAAAAGATTAAAGAGGAACACAAGAAGTATTGAGCTGTCACTCAGAAACAGATTAGAATAGGCATGGGAATTTGGTTTAGCATATTGAACATATCTTGGGTCTATATGGTTCAAATGAGTGTATGGCTATTGGCTAATGTGACTTCTACTTCCAAATTCTTTTGAGAAGTCAATTGTATACATCGTTTCCCCTGTAGGTTCAAGCAAATATATGATTTGATGTGTATGTATGTTAGTGATGTTTTATGCACTTATGACGTATATATAAACAACTAAATAATCGATGGATTCTTTTCACCACCTGCTTCAGAATTGATCCAAATCAATGTGTCTTAAGTGGCTTCCATTTATTTCACAGGCTGTAAGAGTTGAACACTGTGAGCGAGTTCATGTGATCACTGCATCAAAACGAGTATGCATTGCCAACTGTCGTGAATGTTTGTTTTATTTGGGTGTAAACCAACGCCCACTTATTATAGGGGATAATCATAAGCTTCAGGTGCGCTACTGTTTTTTATGCATATGCATTGTACGTTGCCGTTTTTTTACGTCGCAACTACTTAAGTTTTTTTAAATATATTTTGTACGTGAAAACGCTTCTAGAACACATTCGAGCTATATATACATGTGCTTCAAAAAAGTTATACATACATAGACATACACATATTGATATACATACATATATGTGTGTGTGTATTACACACACAGAGATATATATAGAACATAATCTTTAGCTGAATTAATGATTCAAACGTATAGAACTGTTTATAGATGAGCACTCTTAAACACAACCTAACGTATAGAACTGTTTATAGATGAGCATTCTTAAACACAACCTAAGACACAACTTCAATGTTCTTTTTTTGGGTCAAACAGCAAGGGCTTGTTTATACTTTTCTTAACCGTAGTTTGGCTTGTGCATACCATAATGCTGGATTAGGTCCATACTCTAATTCAATACTTCCACTTTATTCATGAGACTTCAATTGTAAAAGAGTAATTTGAGGCATCTTGGGATTGGGACTTAAAGCTGTTTCCTTCTACGTGATTGCTTGCAAGCCCATCTGTGTTTTCATTAGTCGAATGTAGTTACATCACTTGAATTGTATGCATCTTGTTGTGTTAATTGTTTGACTTATGATAATCATTACTTTCGACATATAAGATTCTCCTTAGACTTCTTTTGAAGCATGATGTTCATAGTGGTAAGTTTGCTGATTTTCCACTTCGTTTTTTGACTAAAATATTAGGACTTCACTAAAATTTGACAGGTGGCGCCGTACAATACATTTTACTCTCAATTGGAGGAGCACATGACTGAAGTTGGCATTGAGGCAACTGTTAATAGATGGGATGAACCCCTGGCATTGGGATTGGTTGATCCACATGATTCATTGTCTCATCCTGCTGGTGGATCTGATGTTCAAGCTGAGTCTGCTACCTGCCTAGACCCAGACCAATTCACAAGTTTTCTGGTATGCTTAAGAGGCAATGTTTTCTTGGTATCATTTTTGTTCAATTTTAATTCTTTAAATTTTAATGATAAAAGAAGTAACCATATTTTTCTCTAAAAAATTGTTCCGTTTGATTCATGTATTGGACGGTCAGGCCTATTTTTTCTGCTCATTCTGGGTACTTTGAATTGGCGGGGATAAATTGCTTGTTGGTTCTTGTTTTTCTCGTCTTGTAGATTCCAAACTGGTTTGGAGGGGAATCCCCTGGGTCTACAAAGTTCAGTCCTTTCCAACTACCTGATGTTTATTTGGTAGCACAGGAGAAAAATGTATGTTCATTACTCATCAGCGATTAGAAGTAGTGTAAATAAGTTTCATTTGAATTTATACGTGCGTCCTATAATTTCTTTGTATGTAATCTTCATGTAATTATGCTTAATTTTCTGATGTTGGAATTGGATTGGATGTGAGTTCTTTTACAGCAAAAAAACTTGGGCGAGATGAAACAAGTATTAAGAGAAACCCCCCTCGAGGAAAACCGCAAAAGGGAGTTGTCATCCGCGCTTCATGTATATTTCAAGGACTGGTTATATGGTAATCATAATTTCAATCATTCCTTTTCACTTTGGATCCCTATGTAAATGCACTATAGATTCATCTGTAATGGAGTAGCATCTGAATCCTATTATAATGGAGTAAACATCTATTCTGTATCTAGCTTGTATAATCTCTCTTTTTTCTGATTGGACTTTTTTAAGAGATAATGTAGTTATTTATGGAACTGCTTTATCCAGTGGATCCTCTATTTAGCTTTTCTAATACCGTCCTTCGGTTGGACAAGCCGTGTACAACATGAATAGGGAAGGGGCTATAAATTCTATCAAAGATCAAGAAACCCAATTTAAAAAACCATGTTTACAACTCGTGTCTGTTTCTCCTTTGACTGATACCCCTTTAAGAATTACAGTATAAACTTCCTCCATGATAGATTTATTATGTATTATTGAGCTATATTTAGTGTCACCACAATATCATAACCGTAGCCTGGGACAATACTTGTCAGCCACCTTCCTCACTCGTATTATTGAATGTCTTCTAATATGCATATGTACGGTTGATGGGATTTCACTGGCATGTTAAAATTATGTATTCTATGTGGCAGCTTCAGGAAACATTCGCCAGCTTTACTGCCTACAAGGTGACTAATTGTTCGATGATCGCCAAGTTCTGATGCAAACTAGTACAGATGATTCCTGATTTCTTTTTCAACTCTCAACAAGTTTATTTGACCACTCCATTTGGCGCTATCGGCAAACTGAGAGTCAAACAAACCCGGTATGCTCTCTAGAATGGCACATCTGTTTTATCATGGTCTCTCATGCAAAGAGTGGAATGAAGTTTGACATTTTCTAATCTCAATTGTAATTTTTTCTCATGTTAGGAAAAAGAAAATAATCTTACTGTAATATTTGATAAACTTAGGTTCACAGCCTTGTGAATTCCTTATTTCCATTTTCTACCGTACCGTTCTTAACTATTTGAGTTAAGCCATTATTATTATTATTATTTTTCAAATTATTGTTTTATTAATCAGTGAGCTTAATATGAATCAGTTGCTGGAAATTGGATGAACTTGGGTAAGAGAAAGGTTTATCGAATGAGAGCAAATTAGTAATGATTAAAGAAAGAACTCTTTAAAATGTTTTGGTGAATGAATTCGATATATATCGTCGACATCATTCGGGTATTATGATCGAAGGTGTATTTCTTTGGGAGTTGTATCCCCACATTCTTCGTACTTATTGAGTTTTGGGGGATTATAATGCGTATTTAAAATTGAACGCATGTTTGTGTGTTTCTTGTGTGCTTCTCTTCTGTAATATTATTGATCACTGGCGCTTTGTATGCTTTTTGCTTGACGATTATTTACGCACTGAAAAGGGTTTTAAAAAATTGCGATAATGATCGAGTGTTTAGTTTCAGAGTTCATTCAACTTTGCCCCTCAACTATTGATATTATGTAGTCATTGGAATTACCAACTACTTTTATTAATTTAGTCGTTGGAGTTTCTATGCACAAGCAACAAAGGTCGTTTATGTGCAGGGGAAATCGTTGCGATAATTGTTTTCTATTTGCAGTCATAAATAATTCCCAAAACCTATGTTTTGGAAAATAAAACATAGAATGATGCATGATTGACACAAATCAATTTGGACTGTGAATGGTCTAGTGAAAGATTTTTTTATTTTCACACAGAAAGATAAGGTGTTAATTTGATTATATGGTAATAAATGACCATTCTTATATTGACCTCACGTTACCTATCATCGATCGATATTCACACATTTAAACGTTTCTAATAGACAGTAAAACATTATTTCAGTAATGAACATGAACAAAGAATGACAAAATTCAGGATTAAATATCGACTGCTAAGCTAACTTGTTGGTGTCATTTGAAGCAGCTTCTCAGCTTGCTCTGGGAAGAAGGTAATGAATAAATATGCACCTACCAAATTATCAGTGAAATGAAAAAAAAAAAATCAGTGGAGAGTTTAGGTGTAAGTCAATTCCAAAAATAAAATAAAAAAGATTGCAAACAAAAGGGCTTACATATTAGTACAGTTCCTAATACAGCTGAGATCTTTCCTTGAACTGTGACCAGTCCTGCTTTCCCAGCATTTTGCAATTCAGTTGTTCCAACGGAATCAAATGTTCCTGCAAAATTTATCACGTTTTTAACTCTTTTATCACTGACAAGACCGGTTGACACATTGATTAAGCTCTAATACCCACATCAAAAGATCTTTGATCGAGAAGTTAAATATAGGTTGGAGTAGAACTAACCTGGTTTGACTGACTGAAGGCCCGATGTTATGCACGCTATGTTTTCGAAACCAGCTTGTTCTAACTTATTAGCAGCAGCAGCAGACCTTGACAGTAATAATAAGAAAAATAATCCAGTCAAATATGTTCTATATCATGTAGAATCAAATCTCTATCTTCTTCATCCTTATAACTCATTAAGAACACGTCTTTCTTAAAACATTACAAAAATATTGTGTAACTATATAGCTGATGAGGATTCAAAGAATAGATCCATCCTTTATAAAAACTTCATCAAAAGTACATTGAATCTCCGTATAAAGTTAGGCTTACTAACGGAATTGATGTTAAAATGGTAAGATACTGTCAAAACAAACCTCAACCCTTCCTGACAAACAAGCAGCAGTTTACTTTGAGGTGAAAACTGGCCTTTAACAGATTGCACAAAAGCAGGGTTGGGTTTAGTGAATGGCAATCCATAGAATAGACCAGAAAAGTTGTTGTGCAAAGTCCTCTTCACAATAGTACCTACATAGTTTTCACCGTGAAGCTCAAATCTGAATTACAGATATGTGAGTTAACAAATGGGAAGAAATGTTTACCAGGGTCATTGTCTTGGTTTTCTATAAAAAGAGGCACATGATAGCATGATTTAATATGAGCTCGATCGTATTGAGATTTGTCGCGAACGTCTAGAACTGCATACCCATCAACTGCAATAAGGTTCTTGGCTTCTTCAGCATTCACATAGTTTACTTCTGCTCTAATTCCCAAACCTTTTGGGAAAATTAGTTTCCCTGGGATGGTTCGTCCACGATGAGTCTTGAAATACAACCGAGATGTTTGGAAATTACTGTAAAAACACGCACAATCCCTTACTCCAATATTCTAGCTATCCAACATTGGTTTAAATGGAGTAGAGAAAGTTCATCAACTGACATATGAACAGAATAACCCCAAATCAACAGGAATAATAAGAGTAAGAAATCCCATTTTCGTTTTGTGTTCCTCATTTTCTAAGAAAGAATTTGTTCGATAATCAAATTGCTCTCGTTAGGTAAAAGTAAGTAGGATTTCGAGATTGAAATGTGAATAAGTGTCAAATCCTCAGGTATACTTGAATGGAGATTAAAAAATTTAGAACTCGTTATAGTTTCGTATTCTCTTCGAGGTTTGTGGAAACCCCCCTAAAAAAAAGAGCAGCTCAATTGTATAGAATTTATCAGAATGTGAAGCGGTAGTTTCTGTTGAGCAATTAAAAAGAAGAGTTAACAGGAAAATGTCTACCTTGTGGAAGAGAAATTTGAACAAGATGCACCCATTCCTGCCATTTCTCTGAGCTCTCGAACGCTCTCTCTCTCTCTCTCTCTCTCTCTCTCTCTCTCTCTCTCTCTCTCTCTGATTGATACAGAGCTTGAAGACAACAGCCAAGAGTTGGCCAAGGAATTTAGGAGCTACAATGGAAAGTTGCCATGTGACACTACACCAATCTTCATTAGTAATTGAGTTATCCTTTGTTTCAAATAATTTTCGAAGTTATATGGAATCCTAATTTACATATTTAATAGATAATTGAATTACGTTCTAAAAGTGTGGCAATCTAAATTTAGCTTCGCAAGATCAATCTAATCCCAAAACAAAGTTATGTTTATGCCTTTTTTGTTGCAAAAACAAGTTAGTCAATTAATTTATTTCAAATCATAGTATAAAATTTTATTAATTTAATGCAAATTAATTACTATATTTGTAGTGGATTATGCTATTTTTATTAAATTTGGCTCTAACATTATTAAAACTATTCAACATATATAACATTTTAATGTGTTGCACGATTTAAAGCTACTTGTAGCAAATTGAAGTATAAAATATGTAATAGTTAGCGAAATTAATCATTTTTCTTTGACAATTAAAACGTGATTGTTTTATCCATTAACATTTTTCTTTAAAACAAAAAATAAATCATTTTTTATTTGTAGTTAAAGTCAAAAAATTGAGATTAATAATTATGTGTAAAATAAACCGAAAATTAGAAAGATTCTTATTTAATCATTAAGTATGAAGTATTAATTAATTGAGATTAATAATTGATATATTAGTAAAGATAATGGATTATTTTCATTAAATTTAGCTGTATTAGAATTTTAAAGGGTACTTTTGATATTGTAAATATAGCTTAGACAAAATTGTCTATAAAATAATTATCATTCCATATAGCAGTGTTTTGGGGGTTTGACACTAATAATGTGGTTTTTTAAATATGATAATATTGTATTTTTGAAAGATATTTCAAAACTAGGATAGTTTTAGTAGGAGTGACTCAAGACTAAGACAACTTAGAGTTGGACCTAGGACCCTCATTTTAAAAGGGCCTCAAAGTTTACTTTTGAGCTTTTTACGGAAACCCTAACATTTAGGGATTTTTAGGCAAATATATCTTTTACTATACTACCCCATCAATAAAATTATAAGCTACATTTACTATAATACTCCATCAACTGCATTTACTATAATAGAAAACGTCAACAAAATTATAAGCTACATTTACTATAATACCCCATCAACTAAATTTATTATTTATCATTTATCCTAATTAATAGCTAAACAAAATGAATTTTGAATTTTGAATTATAGGAAAGATTTATCAATTTTAAGTTACTGAAAAATAAAATGATTGGATTATTATATTTAATTATAGATAATAAATACTTTAATGTATGATCCATACTAGATCTGACCAACTACCCATCATACCTCCTCTACGTTCTTGGCAGTACATATTTAATTATAAATAATAAGTTTTATTATTGTTTTTACAGAATCATTAAGCATCATATATTTTCGAATATTAATATATGTTTTTATTATTTTCATAATCAGTTTGTGTTCGTCCATTCTCCTAAATATTATTGTTAATAATCCATTTTATCATTTTAATGTAATTTATGTAAATAACTATTATCAAAGTAATGATTTAATGAATTTACTAAAATAATTATGATATATTCGTAAATAGTTATAACAATCTTTGCGTAAATTATCATTACAACTATATATATTCCTTATATAAACAAAAGTATGTAAATATATTGTCCAAAGTAATTTGTAATATATTTACTCAAAATTTATATTTATATATTTATTTATTTTACCCAAACATATGTACCTAAAAATCACTACTAATTCCCCTAAAAATAAGGAATTGCTCAATCTTCAAATCAATATACATTTAGTATAAAACTTTTAGAATTTAAATCAAAGAATATGACTATGATAAAAAATATCTAGTTGTTCTGAACTCATATTTATTTATTTTATTCATAAATGTATATTTTCCTAGACTCACAACGAGAAATAAGAAAAGAAATGAATCATTAAGAAAATGAGCAAATGCGAACGAACATTTTTTTATCCATGGATATCCCGGGCCGGGATGATTCACGATTTTTTACCAGATCTATGGGATAAGGAGTTGTTGAACTAATTTTCTTAAAAAATGGATTGCTCCATCTTTAAAAATACGCATTTAATGACTTATAGAAATAATTATAGGAAAAATAGTTAGAAATAATTATTTTCATTAATAATATAGGTACTTATAGAAATAAAATGGACCAATAAATAAAAATAATTATATAATTATTTTCATTAATAATATCGGATTTTTTATATATCTCAGGCATATTTTTTTGTCTTACCAATTTTTTGTATTATTACTCTCACATTTTTGTTTTAGTTAGATAAAAAATCGAAAGTTTTTTTAATTTGTTAAATAAAAATTCTGTTTTATTTTTAGAAATTTAAATTGTAAATTGTACTTAAAAGTTTTGCTAAACCTTATCCACCACTCAAAGTTGCAAATTTCAAAACCAACCGTCCTTTTCTCCAATTGATAAGGCAAATTATATATATATAAAATTCGGTATGTGTACTTTAAATTACGGCAAGTGTCTTATCTAATCTTTTACCAAGTCTCGTCCTACTAAATTATGGTAATAATTTAATCTTTTGTATTGTATTATCTATTAATTAAGTATAATAATTCATCCAATTTTTTTAAACAACTAAATAAATAATATTAAAAAATCATGATGAAAAACTAGATAATGTGTAACAATAAAAAAGTATTTATTTGCCGTCAATTAATTTTTTTGTAAAAATAGTTAATATATAATTAAATTAAAATATATTATAATTATAAAATGGTATAATCATCTTCATAAATTCCACATTTAAAACGATAATTTATTTTCTTACCATTTTATTAACTCAATATTATGCAAGTTTTCCTATTCACCAATAGTTCACACGTCCCTTCAATTTCCAAATCAATTGAGGGTTCGTGAAAATAGTGTTGACTTTTGCACTTCTTGTATTATGTTTATTACAATTGGAAGACTATAAATAAGTTAATAAAGAAGTTCAACCAAAGGAATAGAAGGGTTACTACTATAAATACTTGACTTGAGCTTTTTAAACATGAATTATAAATATTTCTATTTGATAATTTTTATTATTCGTTTTACTTTGACATTGTCAGACTACAACTTTTAGGTGATTCTAACTCTACTTTAATTTTTGTCATTGTATGTATTAAATTTAGGAATTCATTCACTCTAATATATTTTTTATTCTATTGCAGGATCAATTTTTACCTTAAATCAGATGTCAATTATCCGGTATCATCATTTTTTATTATCTTCTTAAATATTAATGTACAATTCAAGTTTATTGATGACATTCAAAATTTTCAATTATACTTTTTTTATCATAATAAAGACTTGGTAATGAATGATGTATAATATTGTTTGTACAAAGTTTCAATTAAAAAAAGTATTGAAAATTTAAGTGAGAGTATAAAAACTTTAGGTTTGCATAAACTAAAGAATAAATATAATAACACAAATGTATAATATTATTAGACAATAATATTAGCATCAAGATTTTTGTAGTTGATATTTATCATAATTTAAATCGTTAAACTAAGTTTTATACATGTTGCTTGAAATTTTTCTCAAAGCCGTGAGTATCTGGGGTATTTAACTAGTCGGTTAATAAAGTTGTGCACAACATCCACTTCCTAATAATTAAAAAAATGATTTTAAATTTGCCATATCAAATTGTTATTTGCTCTTTTATTTTATTAGTGAATATATATTTATTTAAAAATCACCATAAATTTGCATTTGCTTATTAGATACAATTTAATGATTTACAATATATTTTTACAATTAAATCACAAAAAATGTATATTCAAGATAATTGTATAAGCAATTGAGAAATCTCACTTTATTAGAGAAAATTATTATATACTCTTATTTTATATTTAATTATTTAATTAAAATATATATTTTTTATAATCACAACAAACTTCTACACATTTGTTAAAAATAACTGTATATTAATATATATATATATATTAAGATAACTTCTATTTACTCTTTTTTTATTTTAAAAATATATATTTATCAATAAACAATTCTCTCTTCTCCGAAATTAGGGTTCCATTCGAAATTATGATTTTATATCTTTTAAAATCACATGAACGTGGATTCTTTCTCGATCGTTTGTCTAGACTTCCACACATTTGTTAAAGAAAATTATATATTAATAAATTTTTTTTTTGAAATATCAAAACAAAAAGATCTCTCTATACCTTACTTCCCCGAAATTATTGTAACATTCAAAAATATGATTTTATATTTTTTAAAATCACAACAAATTTCTACATGTTTGTTAAAGATAGTTGTATAAAGATTGAGAATATCCCATAATGTTAAAGATAATTGTTATTTACTCATATTTTTTATTTAAAGAAATTACAGCATATAACCAAGTCTAGAAGTAGGGGATATGCAATAACCCCACTTTTTTTTCTTAGGTAAATAACAGTTTTCGGAGCCCCACATCACCGGTTTATGTATGCCATTTTCATGTTGACAGATTTATCCTCTATAGGTGGTTACCAGTTGTTGATTGTGTGGGTCCATTATCGTTAATTAGTAGAATAATAAATAATTTTTGACATATTTACGGTTTCTTAAATTAAATTTTATACTTATATTTATCTTAATATAATCACGCAATAATTCTAAATTTTTAGTTATGGAAATTTCTTGTTTCCATAGCCGATTGATAATTTAATTATAAAATTTAATTTTCCGTGAATTTAGCATTTTCGGTTATTAGATTCTTTTATTGTTATGGAAAAAATATCCTTCATTCTTCGGCATTAGATTACCAATTCACAAGCAAACATCCTTTTTCGGCATTCATCTATATTTGAACCTACAATTCATTCATCAATTACCAAAATCTTGTAATAAAAAAAATAAATTGTCAAGCCGATTGAACATTATTGCCGATGATTGACTATTATTGCCGGTATACTATTGTTAATTGCTTTCGAAGGTTGATGGAGATTGAAGTTAATTTACCTGCTGGTTGATGCTTGGGTGAGATTTTGTACATTTTCAAATACTTATTTTTTTAGACAAAAATTGATTTACATTTTTAGTTTCAATTGATTTTTGATCATTATGGTTAATAATATTTTGATTGTTATTTTAGTTTTCCAATTAATAACGGATTATGTTAGGGCTGATTTGTAGAAATTTCTCAAAATTTAAACTTATATGATAATATCTTAGATTGTTTTTGGTTTTTTTGAAACCAATAATGTTTCCTCATATCATTATTCATTTATTAATTAGAATATCGGTAATATTTGATTGATTTCAGGAATTATAATTTGTAGATTTTAGTTTTTTTCTTTTATGTTTAACTTAATTGATTTATTTATGATTTTTTTATTAAGTTAATATAAAAAGATGGAGATTGAAGATGACTTACCTATTGGTTGATGTTTGTGCGGGATTTTTAAACTCTAATGATTTATACTTATTGTTTATAATTTATTTCTAAACAAATTTAATTTTATTTCTAATTACCATTTATTCCGATAGTGGTTGATTATCTGATAAATTTAAATTTAAATCTAAAAATATGTAGTTTCCTTAATTATAGGGTATATAGGCTGATATATCCATTTGGTTGACCCATATTTATAGTATAGTTGTTTTATATAGATGAAGGGTATTTTGATCTAAATTTATTGACCGTTTTGGAAACATATTATCTACCTATAATTTTTAAAACCCGGCTATTACTTAACATAGTACTAGTAAACTTGTCTATATTAAAAAAATTTCGTTATATTTAATTAGAAAAAGGTGGAATGAGAATAGAAAAATATGATCAACACAACTTGGTTATTAAGTTAATTAAGTTTAAAAATAGTTAAAAACTAAAACACCCCACTAAAATGGTCATATGCTACGATTTCCGTAACATTTAATCATTTTAGTGGGTGTTTTAGTTTTTTAGCCATTTTTAAACTTAATTAACTTAATAACTAAGTTGTGTTGACCATAATTTTCTATTTTCATTCCACCATCTTCTAAGACATTTAATATTAATGGTCAAATAGTAAATAAATTAATCCTTTAAAATAATTAATATATTTATTTTTGAGTAACATAATTTTGGATTTCATTATCCATTGAATTTTTTTATTAGACTGATAACATCATAAATCTGCTAAGTAAAAATATATGTACATGATATATATAAAAAAAACTGATTAATACTAATAATAACAAAAATATAAGTTAACATTTTTTATAAATGATACAAAATACACATATGTTATTATTTACATGAATATATCGTATGATGAAATATGAATAACATTAATGTAAGTGTTTTCATTATGTATATCTAGTTTTCATTTTTATTAGTCTATTTTGATTCTATAAGTGCTTATATAATTTATTATAAAAATTCTTATCTCTAAAATATATTCTCATATATTTACTTATACAAATTTCATTAAATGAATTTTGAAAGACTGATCAATGCTTTATTATTGGGAGAAATTTTTTGTGATTTAAAAAAATATTTATTAATAAATTAATTAAATATATAATAAAAGTAACTAATAATTTCTCCTAACAACGTGGGATGTTCTCAATTTCTTACACAATTATCTTTTTGTTTTAAATTTGTATCAGTATATTTGGTTATGATCTAAACAAGCAAATCTAAATTTTTCCTAACAACTTGGGATGTTCTCAATTGCTTATACAATTATCTTTTTATTTTGATATTTTGTTTTGAATTTTGTTCTGAATTTTTATTAGCATATGTGAAGATAGAACCACTCATTACTCTTTGGTATAATTTCTACAAGAACTTTATATCATTTATTATGAAAATTATTATCTTTAAATATTGTCTCATATATTTACTTATATAATTTTCATCAAATGAATTTTTTAAAAGATTAATCAATTCTTTATTGTTAGGAGGAATTTTTTCTGTTTTTAAACAAATATATATATTTACTAATAAAATAAAAAGAGTAAATAACAATTAGAATGAGTTTATTTAAAAAATAAAACTAGATTTCAAAACAATTGGGTTGGGTAAATATCCTTTCTATCTCTCTCTTCCCGAAAGTTATGGTCCCCTTACGTGCTCCATATGCAAAGGTTGGTAAATGTCTCTTCTTTCAATAAGTATTTGATAAAAAAAGTTAAATATTGGAATAAAAATAAAACTTGATTTGAAAACAAAGGGGTTGAGTATATATCCAATCTTTCAATCTCTATCTCTCTCTCGTAAATGCTGATAAATATAAACACTCTTTCTCTCTCTTCATCAATAAATTGATAAAAAAAAGTTTAAAATTAGGGTAAATCTAGAGTTAAAACAAATAATGAATAGGGTAGATAGCATATATATATATATATATATATATATATATATCTTCCACTAAGATGTTGATTCTCTAGGTAAATAAAGAAAATTAGATAAATATTGAGGTAATGTGGAGTGATTGTATTTCGATAAATAANTTGAGGTAATGTGGAGTGATTGTATTTCGATAAATAAGTAATTTTTTAAAACAATAATAATATTTTTTGGGTTAAGTAAATTCATAAGTAAATACAAATATAAGTAAAATTACATAAATTTAAATAATCATTTCTACGTTTTTTTAGATATTTTATTTTACTTAGATAATCATATCTAACCATTTTTAAAATTTACTAATTATCTATTTGGTTATGAATCTTTTCCTTAATTAATGCTCATATTATTTTCATTAATTATATCTAATCTCAATAATTAGACAAATATTATTTTAATACTTATATATTTAAGGTTATAATTGTAAAACTCTATAATTTTTTGTTGAGTTTTCACCTTATCGACTAAAATGCTAAAAATAAAATTTTTATTGGCAATTTTGTGAAATAAAATTCTAGAATGGTATACACCCCTAAAACCCCAACTTTTTACATCAAGTTTTTTAGGGAAATTTGTAGAATAGACAACTTTAAGGATTGTTTTAAGAAATATCAGTTTTCAATAGTTTTAAGTAAACAACATGTTTTTAAACCTGTCAATAATTTTAGACTAAAATGACACTGGTAAATACAGGATATAAAATATAAAACGATATGATATATGCTTAATTTAAGTAATTAATGCTCCCAATTTTTTTAAAAATTTAAAAAATTAAAACCCCAACCGCTCAGCAAAACCACCAAAAAATTTGAAACTCACCCTAATCCCGCTCAATGACCTTAGAAACCGCCTATCACCCATTTAAAAAAGAAGGAAAAAGGAAATTGTCATTATCACTAATCAAATCATATCAAGTCAAAAACTCATCAATCAACCACCTACAGACTAAAACACTAAAAAACTTTTAGAGAATAACCCTAAAAACATTGAACGTAAGTTGCAGCAATTATTCACTAATCAAATCATAACAAATCGAAAATCATTCCAGTGAGAAGACGAAAAATCGAAGTCTATTGGTTGATAGATGATTGAATATTAAACTGTCAATCACGTTAGTTGCATCAAGTAATCAGTGGTTGATCTATTCAGTTATATGTTAGAGACTTAAATTGGTTGTTCCTAATCCAAATTGGAACAAGAATATTTTTTTTAATATTTGTATATCATCTATATACCACTAGTTTACCCAAAAATCCTTCAAATTTTGAAAAATCTCTGGATCAACATACATTAAACAAGGAAAAAAAAAGATGAATATGACGATGATAACTCACAAATAGCAGAAAAAAGAATAAACCTTCCATTCTTGAATTTCTAATGAAAAAATGAACAACGGGCTTTGAAGAATTTTCTAGGGAGAATGAACAATGAAGCTATAATACTATGAATGTCGTAAAGAACAAAACGAGTCAAGCAAAATATTCTCTAGGATTTTGCTGAATAGTAAGGATTGATTTGATGATATCATTAATTAAATAGAATCTTGCCTAAACCGGTAGCTAATATTAAGGAAGGAATTTCAATCATTAATTAAATGGTGATTTAATTAATAAGAAAAATAATGAAAATCAGATTTGAAATCTGTAATTTTAAGGACAAAATCATCTCATCAAAATTTCATCAAACAATGATTGATGACGTGGTATGAAGACTTATATTTCTTTAGATATTTACCTAAAGTTTGAAAAAAACTGATATTTCTTAAAATGACTTTCAAAACTTGTCTGTTTTGTATAACTACTTCTTTTATTATCACTCTTATGAGCTAATGAGACATGAGGATCATATTGAAATTGAGACATAAAAGAAACTTGGGCATTTATTACTTGGACCATATTTACAATTTATTTACATACTCGAACAAATAAAAATTGAGAAGGTGTAAACTCTGCAATTGTGACCTATTCGGGCTTATTTTTTAGGGGCCCACATTTTTTTAACTTCAACATTTTATTCAAGTTCAAGACACATTCTATTTAATATTTTTATATTAATAATATTTAGAAAACAAGTATTTTTTTAATCTTTCAATTTACTCACCACAGTAAACAGGAGGCTCTCTCTCTCTTAATTTTATTAGCATGACCCCTTTTACATGTTTCTCTATTTTAAAAGTTTACTTTTCAATTTTTACTCTAATGTTAATTCTCTTTAAAAATGTGAATGTTTTTTTTTCTTTTAAATGCATAATATTAGAATCATTAAATAATGTAAGTTTTTTGTCAGTGTTAATTTACTATAAATATTTTATACTTGATTTTCTCTTGGCATTTTTCTCTTGATTTATTTTTACAATTTAAAGAATTATTATTTTTAAATATTAATCTAGCTAGAATATAAATTTAACTTAAAAATAACTTCCGAAATAGTTTTACTAAGTTGATTTATACTTATCAAGAATTAAGTTAAAAGAAAAAAAAATTGTCAAGTTATTATTTGAAATAAGAAACTAAAACAGTCTTTTGAAAATTTCAAATAATAACTTGACAATTTTAGAAAAGACGATTACATTATAAACTAAAACAGTCTTTTGAAAGATGGTTTCAGTGTAAATCACACTCTCTTAAACATTTTCTATACTCCACCCAATTCAAAATCCTCATTTCAAACCTGTGTAATCATAAAATCAACCTACATGACATATTATTTGATAAATAATACATAGCTTGCATTTTAACAATTCATAAGAGCAAAATATAATTACAAATCAAAATATGATTAAAAGATCATTACAGATATATTAAACACTATTATAAAAAAGAACATTAACAATAATGTTTGTCACACAACTAAGAAGTATTAAAGAAGTCAATCATGTTCGGCATGTGCCGGCTTGTAATTCTTCTAGGATGTCTTACATTTATTTATAATTATTTTACTTCTGACAGACCTTCATCAACACCCTCTTCATTAGCAGCTTCTTCATCGTTTACGCATTTGTTAGCCACAAAAGACTATGTCTTAAATAGGCGCATATTTAACAATATGCGTGTCTTCTATGTTTCAGGCACACCTCCTACATCCTCATTTGGGAGCTACAACTCATCCTCTATGTCGTTGAGGTTGATGACATAGTTTAAAGTGAAACTAACTTGAGTCACCGGCTCATCTTTAAATGTACAAGAGACCGGCAACGTGTATAGTTCTCGTTGAGATATGTATGATTCTTGTTGAGGCATGTATGATTCTTGATGACTTCTTTGAGATGAAGTATGCAATGGATGTCTTTTAGACAAGGAACTGATAAGCCTCATTCACTTGTGTTATTGCATGTACTGCTGTCTTACAAACATTACATGTCTGACACATTGTCCAAAATGGCTCAGCATTGTCTAATGTCAAGTTGTTGATGTTGTCCAAGTTGTCCGTCTGCAAGGATAAAAAGCACAATAAGTTGTTTTTCCTAAAAGAAAAACCCTAAACTCAATAGTTGTATAAATTTCAGAACCTATCAACAAATTCGTAAATACAATTTTCAAAAAATGAAAATTTCAATAAACACATAAATTTGGAAAAACACATAACAAGTTATAATTTTTTAGTTTCAATCACCACATAACAATGCTATAAAATTTAGTGGAATACATCACAGAATATTATATATCATCAAAATTTTTAAGAGTTGAAAAAAATTAAGAGATTGAATGAGTTAGAAAATATGCATGGAGTTTGAAAGGTGTATTAGTGAGAGAGAGATTATAAAATATAGTGGAACACATCACAGAACATTCATAAAAAAAATAAGAATTTCAAGAGTTGAATAAAAAATTTAAGACATTGAATTAGTAAGAAAGTATACCTAGAGTTTGAGAGATGCAATAGTGATATAGAGAGAGCTTACTTGCGGGTGCGAGTGAGACAAAAGGAAACCTTGTGGGTGTGTTTAAATGTAGGCTCAAGCGTGGGTGAGATTGAGAGAAAACGCAAGCGAAAGAGGATGAAGTGTCGGGTACTTCGAAGGAAAGCAAAAAAGAAGAATGAAGAAATAATAAAAGAAGAAATGAGGTATCGTGGGGGCTAAGAGAAATCGTCTTTACTTATTATCTAGAATGATCATCACAATGCAATTACTGGCAATTCAATAGCTTGTGATTCAATTGTTAGTAAAATATGATTGTCATGTTTGGTTGTGCATGACAATATATGAAATGTGGTATAATAATTTATGATTGTTATGCTTAATATATATTAAATTTTATTGTAGATTTATGTAAATAACAAGAAGTTACTTAAATTACCTTTTAGTTATATGTAATAAAATATTTCGACGTATAATTTTAACATTGAATTTAATTATTTCTTGTAATATTTAGATAAATTAATAATACTAGACTAAACTTTAAAAAAGTTTATTTTAATTAAATTCATAAAATGAGAAAGATAATGAAAAAATATTTTCACATGTAATTTTAACATTAATTTTGATATTTTTTGTTAATATTAAAATAAATTAGTAATGTCATACTAAACTTTAATAAAATTAATTTAATTAAACTAATAAAATGAGAGAGTGAAAGATAGCATTGGCTTTTTCTTTATTACATATAAGAATATGAAAGTAATGTTATTTGATTTTAAAATTGTAATTGCATTGTAAATTAGGTTTGCTCCCATTTGCCATAAATATAATTACCTCATAAGATTACAAACTAGAATTTCATACAAATTATGATAACATCATAATTTTAAGGATTAATTTAAATAAACATAATAATTGAATTATGAGAAGATTACAGTAAGATTACAAATATATGATAGCATGAACCAAACAATGAGAGTCACGTCGCCAAGAAATCATCTTTGTAAAAGACGATTTCATACTGACATGTCCAAAACCCCATACAATTGGAACTAGTTTCATATATACTGTATTGTAAACAATTTCTTAAATACACATTAAAATACTAAAAATCCCAATGTTTTGTGCATAATATAACTAGAAGAGTATTCATGTATCTTTAAGTTATTTACACAAATTCTTAAACTATGTAAATAAAATATAATAATTATAAACTCTCATTCACCGTTTTATAGATTATCACAAACAAATAAACATCTCGGTCATCTTTTTAATCAATTTAGTTCTCATGCAATAACTTTTTATTAGTGCAATTACCGAGTTCATTATAAATTTCTCAAACCAAACCATTCTTTATAATTCTTAAATTTTAAAGTTATGTTATTTTCATTAATTTTACAGGATTTTTGGGATGGATTGTCCATTTAAAATCCTAAATCAATAAAAAGGGCCAATTATTTTTTTTTAAATTTGGGGTCCCTTTTGTATAAGAGAAGTCGATTATAACCCTCTTTAGTGAGCATTTAATGTTTCACATCATCTCTCTCATATTTGTCTTTTTCAACATCTTTTCAACATTTATTTGTACTTCTTCTTTTCACCTTCTTCCATTTTCATTTCAGAAAGCTTCTTCTTTTTTTCCTTCTTCTTCTATTTTCATTTTCAAAGAATAATTTTATTCTTCTTCTTTCCTCCTCTTTCATTAAAATTCATCCATCAAACTTTTACTTTCTAAACTTAAACATCCACTTTGCATCACGTGAAAGCAAGCCCGAATTTTTTCACAATTTCTCTTAGTCCAAAGTAATGTGCGTATTTATACTTGGTTTGACCAAGTAGACTTTGTCTTCTTTAACTTGAATTGTCCAGAATCGAAAAATCTACTTACTTAGAACATGGAGATTATAAAATCTACTTGGTCAAACCAAATAGATTTTACCTTCAACATTTGAACTGTCCAGAATAAAAATATATACTTGTTCAAAGCATGTAGATTATAAAAACTACTTGGTCTGACCAAGTAGATTATTCCTTCTTCATTTTTATTTGTCCAAAATCAAAAAAACTAATTGCTTTGGGCAAGTAGATTATAAAACCTACTTGGTCTGACTAAGTAGAATTTGTCTTCTTCATTTTTAATTGTCCAGAATCGTAAAAATTACTGACTTTGGGCAAGTAGATTATAAAACCTACTTGATCTAACGAAATAGATTTTGTCTTCTTCATTTTTAATTGTCAAGAATCATAAAAACTACTTACATTGGGTAAGTAGTTTATAAAACCAAATTGGTCTGACCAAGTAGATTTTGCCTTCTTAATTTTTAATGGTCCAGAATCACAAAAACTACTTACTTCGGGCAAGTAGATTATAAAATCTACTTGGTCTGACCAAGTAGATCTTGTCTTCTACATTTTGAATTATCCAGAATAAAATATATATACTTGCTCAGAGCAAGTAAATTATAAAATTTATTTAGTACGACCAAGTAGATTTTACCTTCTTCGTCTTTAATTATCCAGGATCGTAAAAATTACTTATTTTGGACAAGTAGATTATAATATGTACTTGGTCTGACCAAATAGATTTTACCTTCTACATTTTGAATTATCCAGAATAAAAAAAATATACTTGCTCAAAACAAGTAGATTAGTAGATTTCGCCTTCTACATTTTGAATTGTCCAAAATAAAAAAATATACTTGCTCAAAGCAAGTAGATTATAAATACTTGGTCTGGCCAAGTATATTTTGCCTTCGTCATTTTTAATTGTCGAGTATCATAAAAACTGTTTGCTTTGGGCCAGTAGATTATAAAATCTACTCGGTATGTCTAAGTAGATATTGCCTTATTCATTTTAAAATGTTCAGAATCGGAGTAGACAACATACATTTAGTTGCTTAACTGATCAGACAAAAAGTAGATCCTAAAGCACATATTTTACATTAAGTAGGTTACATTATATAATGTCAATTATACACGATAAGTACGACTCTATAAGTACTACTCAAAATTCTAAATTAATATATCCATATTTCACAATCATTCTGAATACAATTCAACTAGCAATTCTTTTTTAATGAATAAACAAGTCTGTGGTATTCTTCCCGCGAAAAAAACTCCATTCTTTTTTAGGTACATAACGTCGAGTCCTCTCAAAAGAAACTCAATAAACTTAAGAATGTATGTTCCACAACCAGAACTGTTAGATGATAAAGAACATCATGAGATACATTCAAATATAAACAACCGACATCATTCATAAAAAAGTACTACCACACGTATGAAGTGAACAAGATGATATATCAATTCTTCTCAAGCTAAAATAATGAAATGAAGGGCAAACATCCCGCAATCTCTTCGCGGCATTAAAGAAATCAAAGAGGTTGTGACCACTCAGTGGATGAAGATGAAGAGATGAAAAAAACTATTGTGAAAAGTAAATAGGCAAAAAATGAAGAGAAATATTTTAGCCCAATAAATCTATCACTAATTCCTTGCGGCATTAAAGAAATCAAAGTCGTTGTGACGACTCAGTGGGTGAAGACGAAGAGATGAAAAGAACTATTGTGAAAAGTAAATAGGTAAAAAATGAAGAGAAATATTTTAGTCCCAATAAATCTATCACCAATTCCTTGCGGCATTAAAGAAATCAAAGGGGTTGTGACCACTCAGTGGATGAAGATGAAGAGATGAAAAGAACTATTATGAAAAGCAAATAGGTAAAAAATGAAGAGTAATATTTTATTCCTGATAAATCTATCACCAATTCCTTGAAGAAACATTTATGTTAAACATATACAAAGCTGTAACAAAATTTAGATTAAAATTCATTTGAACCAAACTCACAGCAAGTCTTATATATATATATATATATATATATTATTTTTCTTGAAATACTATAAATTTCTTTATCTCCACACACTCACAATCAACGCGTAATTCTCAAAGTTCAGATGTCAAAATTTATCAATTAAGCATTTAAGCTTAGTTTAACATTTATGAACTATGGACGACTCCAACTTCACAAAATTCCTTAATTTCAATAAGTTTTTAATCAACTATTCATAAATAATAGTAAAAAGTATTTTCAATTCTCATGAATTCTCTAATTCAACCATAACTCATCATTTCATTGGACTATCAATTTCTCTAATATAATTGAACTATCAAATGGGTGAAGCAAAGGATATCAAATGGGTGAAGCAAAGGATATCAAATGGGTGAAGCAAAGGATATCAAATTGACTGAACAAGGAAATGGGTGTCTTTGGGCTAACATGAAGAAGCCTCACATTAGGGAATTAAGAAGTCAATTACCTTGCATATATTTTGATTCGTGGGGGTCATGTTAGAAAGTAAAATATCATTGCATATTAAGCGAACCTCATGCAAATTAATTATAAGTAACCTAATTAATCAAAATACATGTACTAATTAAGAAAGAATCTTAAGAGAGCTCCACAAATCTAAATCAAATAAGAAGAATTTCACAATAATTATTTCCATTTATTTACGAACACATTAAAGCCTCGCACACATAAAAAAATCAGTACATTAGAAAAAGAATATTGTAACAGAAAATAAAAAATTTAACATGTGGGTCAATAATCTAGGATACACATTCCTATCAACTTTGCAAGGAGAAATCTATTATGCTATTTCTTATTCATTTCTCTCAACAATCAAAAGGATGAAGAAATAATAAACGAAGACAATCAGATCATAAGACAATGAAGCTGGGGGAAAACCTCTAATTCAGTATTTCTCCTCTCAGTGACTTTAATTGAAGGAAACATACTCCCAAAAGTCAATTTTGATAATTACAACTTTATCATTTTATGAACTTTAGAAAGATATGATTAGGGAAATGGAAAACTATAATGCTTGCTTCTGTTTGGCCACACTCAAGAAATGAAACCAAGATGATGGTTGCTTCCTACGCAAGCTTAAGTATACCTACGTTTTCTTCAGTAATGAAATACTAATATTCCACAAGCGCACTCCCTAAATAATCTAAAAACCTAATCATAAATTTAGTTTGATTATTGAAAGAAAAAATGACAAAGAAGAAGAACAATGGAAACTTGTTGCCTAACGACCCACGCTAGGATTGATTTTCAAAATCTCTAACTTTTGAGCTTCCTGTGGTGACGATGAGCTTCATGTGGGTCACCATATGAACTCAGACGCCATTCTTAAGACAGAACACGGAGCAAGAAAGAGTTTTAGTTGAATTAAGAAGAAAGAGTTTTAGGGGCATTGGACTATTTCAAGTAAAAGAGGCATAAAAGTAATTTCACCGAAGAAAAAAGGGGGGGAGGCCCAAATATCTTGTTTTCAAAATCTTGGTCCCTTTTTCCAAACGGATTTTGTAGCTGGTAGTCTACTTTTAGAAATAGCTAGCAAGAATGACTCTCCTCTCAAATATATGGAAAATAGCCAAACTTAAGTTCAAATTTTTTATTTAACCTAAAGTTACTATTTTACCCTTTAATAACCACTTTTTGTTACTAAAAATAAATAAAAAAACAAAAGCTAAAGAGAGGCGTACACCATCTTCTTCAACCAGGGGCGTACACTATCTTCTTCAATCTTAGACCCTCCACCATTGATGTTTGTTCATTGTTTTCAATCAAATTTGCTCCATTGATATTACATGACTCTGACTCTCTCTGATATCAACCATAACTACTGCAATATAGTGATTCTGTATTTTACAGTTTCGACAGTGGAGTGGCTTGTGACTTCGTCTTGAATTGCATAAGGAGGTATATTTTTCTCCTTCTTTCTTTGTCTATTATGGATTAACTTTGGGCAGTGATTTTATTCTTAATTACTTATATAAATTGATTCTGTATCTTACAATTTCGGTAGTAGATTGGCTTGCGGCTTCGTCTGGAATTGCATAATGAGCTATGTTTTTCTCTTTCTTTCTTTTTCTATTACCGATTATAGTTAGAGCATTGATATTATTCTTATTTATAATATATAAGTTTGTCATATTAGCTAGGTTTTGTTGTCTATCATGTTGGCATGTTGGCTATATGATTTTATTCATTTTTAATAAATAAATTAGTCCTTTTGGCTAGGTTTAGGCATTTAGGACTCATAATTACTATTCTTGGGCATGTATATATTAATATTAATTTAATAACTTATTTTTATTTTATATTGAAGTAGGTAAGTCTATAAGTAACAAATCTAATGAGTTCTTCTATATTAAGTTGATGAAATATAAAAGAATTTTTGATTTTTCAATTGAAACAATTTTATTGTTTTTTAAGTGTTTATACAGTAACTGTTAAATTTCATGTCATTTTATCCCTATATGTATTGTAATAGAGGTGTTTTACTTTTGTTGTAGTGGAACATTTATAATTCTAGTATTATTTTTTTTCAGATGTCAATCCCTATTGCTGTCTTGTATCATGGACATTGGAATGTTACCAAACAATTTGTTGATGATAAAATGAAGCCATTACTGATTGGTGACAACTCAAACTATAATGATTTGATTGGTTTATTGGTGTCACACATTGGTTTGGAAACTCGAGAAATTCAGTTATATGTAAATTTAGAATATGGTGCTTTGGAGATTAAGGATGACTTGGGTGTTAAATGGTACTTGGCGCTATTAAGAATGAGAAGGGTTTATATTGTCCTTTAATTGTATCCAGTTCTGTTAATAGTACAAGCATGATTAAAAAAGCTACTGATGTAGCACATTCAGTTACTCATGTTGGCTCATCTTCATCTATGATTGTTGAACCAATAACAAATGATGATGCTTTTGTTGATGATATAGATGTAGAGTATTTACCTCTATCTTTTGTTATTAGGAATCAAAAGATTTTTTCTAATAAGGATGTGTTGATAAAAGCATTGAAGGTTATTGCATTGAGGGCTAATTTTAAATATAGAACTGTAAAGTCTAATTGCTCTCGTTTGGTTCTTCGTTGTGTGCATGAGAATTGTAAATGGTACTTTCGTGCTACATGTTTTGATGATAGTGATCTTTGGATTGTTCGTAAGTATGTTAATGATCATAGTTACTATTTGGCAGTTGTGCATAATGGTCATCATCAAGCAACTTTTTCAATCATTAGTAAATTTGTTAAGAGTAAGTACAAAAGATTAGTGTTGTGATAATACTACTCCTAAGGACATTGTAGATTATATGCATCACAAATATGGTGTGGAAATAAGTTATTATAAAGCATTAAGAGCAAAGCGTGCAACATTGGAGTTGATTCGTGGATCTCTTGAAGAGTCATATGCAATTTTTCCTGCATATTATGTTGCTTTGAAAGAGAATAATCCTAGTAAGTAAAGTCTTGCCTAATATTTTCTTAGATATGTGTCTATGAACATAGTTGTCATTCATTTTAATGTTTTCTTTATAGGCACTGTAACCTTTCTTGATACTGATGATGATGGCGTTTTCAAGTATTTTTTTATGGTTTTGGGTGGTTCCATTGCTGGTAGTCAGCTAACATGTGGCTAACATTAAATCATATATACTCACATTATCATTTTTTCTCTGTCTTTTTGAAGATGATGATGGATCTTCTCTTATTTTCTTTGTTTTCCTATGAGGAATTCTCTTTGAGACTTTCTTCTTTGATCCTCTTTAAGTTCTTATTGCTGCGTTTTTCAATCGCATACAAGATTTGTGTTATTAGTAAAAAAACTTAAGCTATATATTTCTTTAAAACTCAAGGGAGTCATGAAAATCATTAAAATTCAAATATGATGTCTACAAGTATACTTAATAGTAATGTAAAAACTATTTTTATCATCTATTAACAATATATTTACAATTGATGTCTACAAGATCTTTAAGTGTATTGTAAACATTACTTTTACCATATGCTAACATGATTTTTACCATCTATTAACATACATAAATTGTACCGTTGCTACACGCCAGCATAATGAAGTTAGAATACTACAGTATGCCAACATAAATTTCAAACCTAGTTTTTTGTGAAACACATATTCACTGCTAAACTAGCATCTAATCCCAACTGATCACCCATTCACCCACCACAATCAATCAACTTTTATTATGAATGTCCTAAAAAAAGCAAAATCACCCCAATCAAATCCAAGCATAATATTACACACATTATATATTGAAGTGACATCACCATTAAACAATTGTAGAAGCATTCTTAAAGGCATGGTATATGCAGTATGCACCGCTCTGCATACTGCTTTCAAGTTACAATTTCTTTCTAGTTATTAGAAAAGCCCATAAAATGTATTAGAAGAAAAAAAGAAAATTTCAAAGAGTTAGCCAAAAATAGGAGAAGGGAATGGAAGTCAAACAACATAACATAGCTGTACATATTTATCTAAAGAAACTCAACTGATGTCTACAAGTATTCGTAATAGTACTGTAAACATTAATTTTACCACTGTTAACATTATCTTCACAATTGATGTCTACAAGATCTTTAAGTATATTGTAAACACTAATTTACCATCCGTTAATATTGTTCTTACTATCTATTAATATACATAAATTATATCATTGCTACATGCCAACATCTGTTAATATAGTATTAGCAACAAAAAATTTCATCTACATCTTATAGAGGATAAATATTCTCCAACAACAACAAATAGTAAAATAGAGCTAGTAGAACAATGATGAACTGAAACTATAACAAATAGTAAAACACTGAAACAACAACATGCAATTTTCTCAACAACGATAACAGAGCTAGTAGAACAATGATGAAGTGAAACAAATTAATAATAAAAAATCGGTTATTATTTTGTTACCTTATGACAATCAGTGGAGATTGAGAAAATTAGTGTGAAACTCAGTGGAGATCAAGAGAAATTTCTTGAAAATAGGTTTTGAGAGGCAATTAATTTAAGAAATGTTGTGAGAAATTTTGGTGATTTTGATTGTGGATGGGTTTCTCGGGTTAGGGAAGGTTTCTCGGGTTGATGCTTTTGATGTGTGTGATCTGTAGTGGGTTTCAGCAGTGGAGGTTGGAGTGAGTTTCGGCAGTGGAGAGAGATGGTAGTTCACGGTAGTCTGGTGATTGGAGTCCTTGCTCGGAGGTTGGGTTCTGCAGTGGGTTTCGACAGTGGAAGTTGCTCGGTGGCTGGAGTTACTCAGTAGTCAAAGGTGTGGGAGTTGATTTGCTCGTGTGTGAATGAAAGTGAGACACTGAAAAGTAACATATTTTATTTTGTAGCGACATAAGTATTTGTGAAATGTTGTATATTAATTAATAGATCATATTTATTGTTTCTATTTTATAGGAGTTATAGTTACTAATTACTTATGAAAGATGGTTACTTTTGACAAAATTCCTTTTTCCAAAATGAATTTTCAAATGGCCGTTTTAACCAAAAAAGAAAACCCCAATTTCACAAGGTTCCTTCCTTTTCAGTACCATTTCCCTCCCCCCTCTCTCTAAGCTCACTTAGCGAGAAACGGATTTTACCGGGAAATGCAGACTCCAGAGGACATTCGCAACCTTCCTATCGACATCACGTTTTCTCGTCTCGGAGGTAACTACCCTACATGAACTCCCACAGATCCTCTCTCAATACGCTTTACCTTTATTCGAAAATTTCTCTTATTTGTCTTCTAATCAGACGAACAGTACTTGATATGCTTGTTGTTAGAAAATTGGTTTGGAATTTCCCGTTTATTCTTGTTTAATCTGATTTGTGTTTGGTTTACTTCATTGCTGAGTGAAGAATGGTTGGTCGATCGGAAGAGAATTCCTGCCGATTGGCGAAAGCGATTGGCGGCGGTGAGAGCTCGTATCTCAAAGGAATTTTCGTTGCTTCCAAAGGATATTGATCAGTACTTCCATTCCCTGGATCCTGAAGGTAAACTTCGGTTTTATTCGACTTTCACAATTCCTTTCGTCCACATGCCTGATTGAATATCTCGTATTTCATTATCAGAAAGCATTATATTCCTATGGAACATATGCAATACTCAAATTTGAGCCCATATATGTATGCTACCAAGGGTTGGTGATGTGTAAATGGATGGGGTTAGCAACGGGGAGATCATTATCTATTTTCCCTGGAATCATCTATTCCATTGTATAAGTACCAAAGAGGGAAAGAATTTTTCCTTGAAGAAGTTTGTCCTATTCCTTTTTCTTTTTGCAGAAATTAGTTGATTATGTCTAAATGGATGGGGTTAGCAACGTTTCCTGGAATCATCAATTCCATTGTTTAAGTACCAAAGAGAAAAGGAGTTGTTCCTTGAAGAAGCTTTTGCTATTCCTTCTTTTTCTTGGCGGAAGTTAGGATGGGTAATGTTGTTCCAAGTTGTTCTGAACCTGATGTTGTTTTGTGCTTCATTTGCGTATATCTTTTCTTAGTCGATAAAGTAAGAGTTATGCACAAAACCCCAAGAAAGGTAATTTAAACCTTAAGAACCAGAATCTAGAAAATTAGAGAGCAGAGACTCCAACCAGACAGGATTAAAGGTTAATTTTTTTTTTATGAGAAACATAAACGTATTGAAAAGGTCAAAGAATAATCGGTGGACAAGAGATCCAACTGAACACCAAAACTCGAAATCAAGCGTCTTGATGTAGCTCTAAAGAAAAATCAACTGAGAGAATTCATTGCTTCAATGAATAAAAATGGAGAAAGCAGATTGCCCTGTCTCAGTCCCCTAGGAGTAGAAAAAAGAACCTGTTGGAAATCCATTATGATAAGAACCTCTTAGGTTGATTGTAAAAACTCAAGATTTCACCCAGTTTCTCCATTTAGTTCTGAACTCTATCCTCTCATAAGGCAAAAGATAAAATCCCAGTAAACGACACTAGAAATTAGTTAAATGTCAATCTCCATTTTTGTAACTATATAACAAGACAAATATATAATGTTGCAAGCAAATATCAAATCCTTTGCCCAAACTTGTTTTTATCAAGATACAACTATTAAAGTATTGGTCTGAACTCTTTGTCCTTAATAGTTGTAACGCTTCTGTTAAAAACTTGTTGTATAGTCAAGATCCATGTCCAATCCCTAATCTGTAATGATCCACAATTTGGAGATGCCATCTGGATAAAAAGTCATTTATGATAACTCTATTTTTTGTTGTTCTAACAGTGTAAAAAATGTGCGGAACTTTGTGTCACATCTAATGTTTTTGAATGGATTAGCTCTGGTCTAGACTATATTGTGCCTTGCGTTATATCTGCTAATGAGTTATTCTTTTTAGATATTTTTAAAACAATCTTTTGTCATCTATTATAACAACTTAGTGTTGTTGTATATCGACGAATAAACCTTTTCCAGGAATTTGTTACTTAGAGGCTAAACGTATATATGACATTCTTTTGAAGTCAACTCCAGAAAGCCGGAATATATTTGGGCGGTTATCAGGTGTTGCTGTAAGATAGTCCTCTCTCTCTCTCTCTCTCTCTCACACACACACACACACACACACACACACACACACACACACACACCTTGGTTGATGGTCCTCTAGTTCTCTTGCCTCTTTTGTTATTTAATTTCTCATTCGCTGCCATTGTTCTTTCTCTTATGTTATTTATTTTTTCTTTCTTATTCTTTGATTACATTTCTTCCTTCTTTGATTTCAACAAAAGAAGATTTTTTTTAATTTATTATTTTTAATTATCTTTTCTTTTTTGTTTACTGATAATTAGGCCTTTCCATAGATTGGAAATTATATATGTTGTTTGAATTTACAAGTTCTCTAGATATTGCGTCTAGCTTCCATGAATACCGTGCTTAGACATGTGCCTCACACTTAACAGCTGAAGCCCTAAATCTTGGCATAACTTCAATTTTATGTATGGTTTAGTATTGATGTCTGAACAAAAAACAAAAAAATATTGTCTGAATATATGTCTTAACGACCTAGCTATTAAGGTATTAAGGTAGTTTTGGAGTCGATTGGTTCAAATTGATGTTTTAATCATGTATTTGTTTAGGAATCATTTCCACATGAAATAAATTAGATTTTCACGTTTCCGCTTATTTGCTTTCCAGAACTTGTGGTTTCTTTTTCTTAATTGACATTTCGGCTAGTTAATGAGTACATTTATATACTCCCTAATTAGGCTGGGTGCCTTGGTGTACGTAAAGCTAAATAACAAGCCTCACACACACACACACAATTCCACTAACAAATTACTAAACATCTCCAACTTTTTTGGCAGGGTGCTTGGGAGGTGATTATACGTTCCTTTGAAAAGGATCATATGTACCTCGGCGAGGCTGCTCAAATAATAGTACAAAATGTGGTTTATGAAATGTTAGTGTGTTGTCTCTTAGTTATGATATTCTTTTTAGATATAAAGAATTTGAGTGAGTTGTTGTCAGATGCTGCACTGGTTTGTATTACTCACCTCTAGTTTTTCAACTGTGAAGCCCATATCAGAAGAAACAAGTGCAAAAGATTCAGCAACAATTAGCTGAGCTGGAGCGCAAGGAGAGTGATATCAAAAGAACTGCTGCTCTTTCAGCAGCCAGATATGTAGAAGCTTGTCAAGAGCTTGGCTTGCAGGTTATGATTGTTGCTCCCTTGTTATTGCTAGTCAGGGTAGTTATGTTTTTTCCTTGTGTCAAAAGATTGTATTTCGTGGAAATTCCTTTTTCATTTTGCAGGGTAAAAATGTGAGGCTAGAACTTTTAGAGTCAGCAAAGTCACTTCCAAGCACATTTAGCAAAATACTAGAAGTGATAAATAGTGATTCTATCTCACGGGCAATGGAGTATTATTCCAACTTTGTCAGAGAGGCCCACACAGAAAATGATGTAAGGCAATAAGCTGCTTTATACATCGTGACAAGGAATTGCTTGATATTTTAATGCAAACACATGTAAAAAAGTTATTGAGATTCCATACTCGATTCATATGGTGTGTGTGATTACAGAATCATCCAACTGTCATACCAAACTTGAGGGATATAAGAGAACATCCCCCGTCTTTGAGCGTTCCTGTGTACTCGGAAAGTGTTGGTTCCACAGATTTTCATTCAAGCTATATTGAAGGGGGTGTAAATGTTGCTGCTGATAATATTGACTGGAATATTTCTCTGGATAGTTCTCAGATTGATTGGGATATTGGTACTGTTGAAGAGATGGAAGATACTGGGAATGGTTTGGGTCCATACGAAATAGTAAATGCGAGTGAAGCTGAGGAGTTTGATCCAAATACATCAAATAACGAGATATCTTGGGATGTTAGTGTCGAAACTCCTCAAGTTGAAGTCACAGACGATGATGTGTCTTTGACCAATAAAGAGCTGCACAATCAGTCTTCAGGTCCTTCTACTTTAACTCAGACAACAGAAATCAAGGAACAAAGGAGCCAGCTTTTGGAGACAGAATATAGGAATAAAATTCTTGATGATCTATATGAGGTAATGTCAACATATTTATATTGAAGCAGTAATAGAAGTCCTAAGTGGACATATTAGTCTCTGGCTCATCAGGCCAATCATTTCTTGTAAAGAGGTAATTAATTATGCTAAACTGTTTTCAGATGAAAGCATTTTTGAATCAAAGAGTGGCTGAATTAAAGAACAACGAAACTTTGTCCTTGCAACATCAAGTCCAATCGGCTTCGCCCTTTGTACTGCAGCAGTATACTCCAGATGCCATAGAAACTATGATGTTGGATGTTTCCTTGGCAATATCATTGCTCACAAATAGGAAAACACGAGATTTGGTGTTGATTCTTAATTCCAAGAGGTACTCCTAGCTCATAACACTAGATTACTGAGTTCATTTTTAACTCTCATAAAGAAGTTTTTCATAGTTTTTCATTGGGTACTATTTCTGTGTAGAAGAAATGATAAAAGTTGTGCTGGAATAAAATTTTCTGGTACCATCTTTGGCATGTTGTTGGCATGTAGCTGTAAGAAACCTAAAAACAATTGTCTTCTTGACTAAGACTTATTTATTTTCTTTGTCAGATATTTATGGTGTTGTGGAACTTTCTTGTTTTGTGGACTATTTGTAGGTCACTTTGTCTCCATGAACTTGGGAATTAGTAACTCCAGTTGTTTCCAATTTCTTTCTGTTTTCTCACTATAATTTTGATGCATGAGGCATCAGAGGGTGGGAAAATAAGAAACATGAGTACACAGGCTCAGACAAAAAACTAAATGACTAAAATAATTCAATTCTTGTTCCAATTCTCCATAGTATAGTAGCATAAGCCTATATTTATAGGCAATTGAGAATCTTAAGGTGATTATGACTCTAAATATTAAAAGTAAATGAAAGATATTCTCAAATCAAGTGCAAATTATAACTAGAATTTGAAGTCAAAGAAAATAGCTAGGAGTATATCATATAACAAGACGGCATTAATTAATATTCTTAAATTTGTTTGATTCATGGTCATGCATAATGTTTTCTTATATTGCTTAATTATGTATGTCACCATGAATTCAATTCTTAAATTCAAAACTTATAGATGACTAATGATGTTGATATTAATTTCAGATTTCTAGACAGATTAGTCAGCACATTGGAGGAAAAAAAGCACCATGAAGCGAAGTTGAAAGAGGGGTTGAAGGATTTGGATGCCAAACGCATGGAACTGCATAATTCATTATCTTCATTGTGGCCTAAGCAAGTGAGTAATTTCTGGATTGACAATATCAGATTAATATATTTTTATCTTGAAAAAGGTCATTTCAACTATTCTTGCTTTTTTAACAATTGTGCATTGTCTGGGTCTACATGTTCTTTTCCTACTCTATTCTACAGCTGCTATCCGCTCTCAAACGATGCATTTAACTGCTGACTACCCTTTTAGAAAATTTAAGTTGATGGATTTAAACCGAACAGACTTTCCTCAATGGTTGAACTTTTATATCAATGATACTTGTGGTCTAGGGGATAATGTACACAAACCAGATTAATATTTTGTTTTATTACAGGCTTCGAAAAGGAAGATTTAGAAATGTTGGAGAAAGGAATATTAAATGCTCGTGGGTCACCGGAATTGTAGAGTTAGCTAATATATCCCATAGGAAGTCAGAATAAGTTGTATATAATCAGTCGTCTTTGGTTACTTTCATTGTGTCGGTTCCATTAACTTTCGTTATTCATTTGTTTGGTACTGCCTGGATACATATCCTTCTAAAGACCTAAAGTCACAATGATATTCGTTTGTTTACTTTTGTTGTGTTGGTTCAATTGCAGGAAGCAGCTCTTGCTAAAACCAGGGAGCTGAAGAAGCTATGTGAGAGTACTCTTTCATCCATGTTTGATGGAAGACCCGTGAATATCATTGGTGAAATAAATGCCATATTGACGAGTGGCCTTGGTGCGTAAACTCCGCATTTCTTTGCGGAAGACTAACCGGTTATTTTGCAGTATATCGTAGAAGACTGAAGTCTCGTTATAATTTTCCGTCTTGGGTGTTCCTCGAATCCTTTCTCACTAATGCTAAGTTTGTAAAGTAGGAGCTCTTTGGTAATACATAATGCTTTTATAACGTTGTTCTTGTTGTTGCAACTCTATATTGCTCAATATTTCTCGGTATGTCTTTTCATTGCTCCAAGTGATGCACATAAGGTTGGCCTCTAGTTTTATGGATAGCCTGCATAAGGATCTTAGAGTTGAGAAATGTCCTGATAGAAGAGACAAACAGAATGAGACTAATACATGTGATGAGGCTCGCAAAACAAGCCTAATAAAGACCTAAAATCTATAATGATAAACCAAATTCCAATAGACGATCAGTTACAAACATCTTTTGACAATCCTTATAAGGGAAATGAATCACCTCTTATTTGGGGAGAACATGAGGTGATCCTGTTTGGCATATATGAACCCACTGAATGAAACTCACTGGCTCCCTCCTATATGTTCTGCGCTAAAATAAACCGAAGATCATAATGTGAATTTGTTGTCTTTTAAGCGGATATGACTCGTTGCTTTTAGAGCATTCAACCCCCGATCAGGCAAATCTGCTCATCCCATCCCCAATTGTAGGAGATCCGGATTTACAAGAAGTCAAGTAAATTATGGTATTTATGCCTAGATAAAAATCTGTGGATAGACCCTTAAAGAAGAAAAAGTATTTTTTTTTAAACTATAGAAACAATCAACAGGACTCTTCAAAGAGGATATTCAAGACGACAAGATGCATACAAACCCACCAAACAAGGAAATCGGATACAGACATGCCGAAGCAAGCGAGTCTATGGGTCATCTCATTACACGAGCGGGGAGTATGAGACCACCTAGAGTAGTTCAACTCAGCCAAAAGGGACTTGTAGCGAGAGACTATAAGGCCTATATCAGCGAAATCCAAAGACTCTGGATCAGCAGACAGAGCATTGATCAGGCATAATGAATCTTATTCAACCCAATTTATCTCCACACCTCTAACCAACAGCCATTTGAAAGCCCTCCAATAAGTACAAACGCAATTGCCCAAGAAGTCTCGAATAATCTCACCAGCAGTTGAACAATTCTGGGAGAGACCGCCCTATCAATATTGAGCTTGAGATAACTCTGGGAGGTCTTAGACCAGCAGACCAGAGCAATAGACCAGGAGACGAGTGAAAGAGCCCAAAACCTCAGTTTTCTGAAGCTCCTTTAAAAAATTATCCACCCTCAAAGAGATAAAGAAAAAGTAATTTTAAGATAGTGACATTTTTTAAATGAAATTTAGTCTTTTTTATAAGATTAAGTGATCTATTTTATTTGAAAAACCTCTGATGAACTTGGTGTCTACAGATCATAATCTAATCAAAATATTTCGATAGATTGTAGTTCTTTAAGTGTTGATTTTAACGTAAAAAATAATATGATGAATATTCGATAGCCTATTCACCACAATTTCTCGTATAATAACTTGACTAGTAATTTATAAAACTATATCCTTTCCAAGTTTGGTAAGGAAAAATGTACCAATTTCTCAAATGTAAGAATATTATATCATTGACCCATCAAATCAAATCAACTACTTACAATCTTCCATCATCATCTCTTTTTTCATTCATAATGCATATATCAAATCAATCTAATCACCTCTTCTTGAAGGTGACTACTTAAAGGTTCAAGTAGTTTTTTTGTCTGTTAACAACTCAGATATCAGATGACTACTTGAACTCTTCAAACAGATGTTTTTATTCTGTTAGTAAGCAATCGAGTAATTACTTGAGCCATTTTCTGCATCCAAAAAATAGGAGAATGAGAATGTTGAGTACTTGAATGGTTCAAGTAGTTTTTTATGACTACTTAAACCGTTCAAGTAGTTATTTTTTTGTGAGTCGGCAACCCAGACACCAGGTGACTACTTGAAGGGTTCAAGTAATTGTTATGACTACTTGAACCGTTCAAGTAGTTATTTTTTATCAGTCACTAACCCAGATACCAGTGACTACTTGAAGGGTTCAAGTAGTTGTTTATGACTACTTGAGCCCTTCAAGTAGTATTTTTCTTTCAGTCAGCAATCCAGACACCAGGTGACTACTTGGATGATTTAATTAGTTATTTATAACTACATGAACTTTTCAAGTAGTTATTTTTATTTTGTCAGTAAGCAATTAGGTAATTATTTGAGTCAATTTCTACGTCCAAAAAAATAGGAGAATGGGCCTGTCTTGATGAAGAAGAAGAATAATGAGTTTCGCTGAAAAAGAAGAAGAATAATGTGTCTCGTTGATGAAGAAGAATGTGTCTTGTTAAAAAAGAAAAAGAAGAATGAATCACCGTCCCACTGAAGAAGAAGGAGGATGAGTTTCGTTGAATAAGAGAGAAGAAGAAGAATAAAAGATGATTTGATATGTATATTCAAAACGAAGAGAGATAATTAGAGAAGAGAGAGAATACGTTAATTTATTTGATGGTGTGCTGTAGATACACTTTTCTTATATTTAATAAAAGTGTATATTTTTTCAAAACAAACTTAAAAATAATATAGATTTACAAAATAACCCAACTTGAGATGACGGTTATTCTAAAAAAAAATAAACCAAAGAGGACTTGAATCGTTTTCAATAAACAGAATCCAAAAAAGAGGTCGTTAATAACCCCCAGATTTTCTGCCTCTGCAACTTGGTGCTTTTAAGCTTTTGGGCTATGGCCGAATATACTACCAATGGATCACAAGAAAACGACGACTATATGGGCGACATCTCTCAGTTCATTCCTTCAGACGCTTCTAATTCTTCAAACTCTGCATTAAAAAAGGTAATTCTAGTTCTTCTAATTTTCATCCCCTTTCCTGCTGTTGTTTGGTTGTAGAGAAAGCCGACGAAATGGGACAAACCTACGGATCTCTTTCTAGTTGCTGGATTGTTCTTTTAGGATGTTTAGAAAGCAAACATTCTCGATTTTTGATGCAGGACATTTTAAGTCAAATTTATTAAATCTTACTAAGGGAAGTGGTGCGGAAAGTATTAGGGTTAAGAAAACGGAACTAATATGGTCAGTTTTTGAAGTTAGTAATTCTGCAACAGCTCTGACAACAAGCAAAGCAAATAGTAGAAATAGGAAAAGCGTAGTAGAAGAGAAAGGGAAAACCCTAGCCAAAAATGCTTCCAAACATAACTCATAATAAACTCAAATCCTATGATTACGACTCTAAATTCGTAGGTCTTCTAGAGGTTTAATTTATAAGGACTAAAATAACTTCCTACAAACACTAGCAATGCCTGGAAATAGAACTAAACAATATAGAAACTTACTAGTTAATTGTAGAAGTCCTAAAACTAAACAACACTCTTTCTGTGAACTAATGGAATATCCAAGTGAGTATACTACCATTGGCATCTTCTATCAGACCAAAATGAATTCCTTGCTTTAAAGCTTTAACTTTTGGCTCCCCGATTGATTATTTCTTCTCTAACCAATCAACTTTTTGCCATGAGTTTTTTAACAGCTATATTATTTATTTTTATATGATGAATAAATGGAAAATGTTGTATTTTTTCCCTTTTTTATGAATTCAAAGACTTGATTTATTTAAGAATTTCATATGTTCCTCCGATAATAACCTTAAAGGTCTCCTTGGTAGCTGAGAGCTAAAGTAGGGAGTTACTGTGACTTTGTAGCTGACCATTTTTCATAGTCGATGGAGAGACTGAATAAAATTATCATTTTCGGGTTCATATTTGTCATAGAGCTCATAGGAATACTTTTATATTACAATTTCTAAAATTGATGGGGCAAATATAAACTCAATATGTTTTACTATTATAAAGAACTTCCATAAACATCCATCTTGTTCAACCAGCATCTTGGGTCCTGTTCATCTTTCATTTTTATTTTTCTTGACAGCAAACATAATCTATCATATGCATTCTTTACAGATACCCGATAAAAAAGGTTTAATGCTTCAGTCCTCCAAGAAGAAGTCCAAGATTCTAAATTGGCAGGAGCAACGTAGACTCGAGAGAGAGCGGAAGCAACACGAAGAGGATGAGAAAACTCTAGCAAACATAGAGGCCCCAATTCCACAATCCAACATTGGATTCAAACTGTTAAAGCAAATGGGCTACACCCCGGGTTTAGCCCTTGGCAAGGAGGGTTCAGGGCGTGCAGAACCAGTTGGACTTGAGATTCGGCGGTCAAGAGCAGGGATTGGAAGAGAGGATCCACATAAAGAAAAGAGAAAGAGAGACGAGACTTTGGCTGAGAATCAGAGCAAGAATGTGGAGTTTTTGATGGAGGAGTTCGGGTTTAGGCAGAAGTCACAGTGGCGTAGTCGGAGAATTGTAATTAATTTTAAGAAGGCGAAAGCAGCACTTGATCAATTGGAGAACAAGGAATTTGTGGAGCCAGAAAACAATGACAATGAAGAGGAGAGTGAACAAGAGGAAAATGAAGAAGTAGAGATAACAGAAGAGGTACTTCCTTCTTTTCCTTTTCAACCTTTATGTGTAACATAAGATTGTCAGACAATTTTCCCTAGAGCACCTTTAAATAGTTTGAACATAATTGTTTTCTAGATGCTTAGAACAGAATGCCCTTTCATCTCTGAAGATACAAAATGATTTAGTAATAGCCTTTAGATACTATAACCTCACAATACCTCGGTTGCTCTATGCTTAGAACAGGATGTCATAGTGTCGGACTCAATTTATATGCATGGCACCCCTCGGCTATTTATTTTTGTACAGTTAGTTATAATTAGTAAGTGACTGGCACCTTAAATCAATATTTTTGAACCCTTATTAATGTCATAGTAGATATCAATACAAAAACTTAATATTGTAAAACCTGATATTATTAATATTTTAAGCCCAAACAATAATCACTGTAGTGAAGCTTAAAAACCAAGAAAAAAGGGATTATTGTATTTGAGACTAGTTGATTATGTGTATTGAAAAGGAAATTTTCTTGTCGTCTTGCAAATATTACATAGATCAAAGTTTAACTGTATTTCTATCTTGGCAAACCCCTTGGCAAAAATTCTTGGTTCCTGGCTGACCCACCATGATATGATATGTGCTCCTACGAAAATATTCCTTAAAGCTTATAAGTTGGTTTCCTTCCTTTGAAAATAGCCATTAATGACACTTTATTTGATGCTTGATGCAGGATTTGCAGAATATATTAGTGAAACTCCGAGACGAATATGGATATTGCCTCTTCTGTGGATTCCAGGTTAGTTTGATTGTTTTAAAACATGCACAAGAAGTTTGAATAAACTTTGCTAGCTACCAATCTGAGCTGTGAGTTTCTTCTATCAGACTCTGGATTCCTGATTCCATCATCTTCACTGCATCTCATTATAATATCTGCTGTTTATTGCAGTATGAATCTATGGAGGATTTGCTATCCAAGTGCCCTGGAATTAGTGAAGATGACCACTAAACTAAGCTCCCCAATGGACGCACCTAGTAGTTCCTATAAGACAATATCAATGAGTCAGATGTACTCCATATGGCTGTGAGATGTTTTCATTTAGTTTTTCTGTTTATGAAATCAAATAAAAAAAAAGAATTTTATTGAACCCGTTTACGACTACTCTTGGATACTTCTTGAATACTACTCTCATACACGTTTACGACTATTGAATTTCTTTCGAAAAAAACAGTCTCTTATTTTCACATTGTCTGAAAAACTACACAAACCAGATTAATGTACATTAAAGTTATTACTTTCTTTGTTAGTGAGTTTTTCATAATATTATGCTATTTGATATGCAGATTGGCCTAAAAGAGAGCGATAATGTGAGACAACTCAAGGCAGTGAAACATTCTCGCATATGCGGGGATAACAAATCATGTGGGAAGATAACTCAGCCATGAAGCCAAAAGCTTGCACTGTTCTAGTATTGGAGAACAATCTAGTACTGCTACAGTTCTTCGGGTTATTCTATGTTACTGTGAGTGAATATACAGGAGGAAAGAGAAAGAAGAGATTTCTTTTTTCTTCGTTCTCTTTCCTTTCCTCTCTCTCCTTCCCTATACGTTACGTTAACGTAGAATTTTCCTAGTTATTTACCATATAATTAACATAGAATTTTTTTAGTTGATTTGAGTCGTTAAAAACATGTTCTAATAATCGAGGTCAGCTTGGCGGGTTTTTCGGTACTAAAATTAAAAACAATATTTTTTAACTAGTAACAAATCTAGGCCTTTGAAAACAAAACGAACGGTACGAAATCAAATATGTAAAGCATAATTGAAACTCGAAAATCTAGCTGCATCACTGTTTTTATCTTAATAGATATATGATGCATGTAAAACATGTATTTGTGTTTAAGTAAGAAAGGTGAAATTTTCTAAATTCCCAAAAAATGATCCATGTCCAAAACTTGAAAATCTAGCCGCATGACTGTTTCTTTATCAATCGGAGATGTGATTTTAAATGAGATATGTAGTTATTTGGACTATGGTGCTCTTGACAACAAATAAAGCCTCATCCTTACCAGTATTTTAGATCAATTGAGTGGTTTCAATATAAATTCAGAAATTTCAATCCTAAAATGAACTAGTCAGCGAGTGTCGATATTCAACTGATAATCACATCAGCTTGAAGTAGAATGATGTTCCAAGTTGAAATTCTCGCTCCCAGAAGTTCAAAATATTGGGTGTTGTAACATGTCTTTGTTAGCAACAACTGATCACAATGACTCATGTGTTCTAGGTTTCGCTTCCCACAAATTTAACCGCTTTGACAGGAACAAATATTGGGCTGGTGAATTTTGGGTAATTTCTGAGTTTAACGTGATTTTTAAAATAAATTCTGAAAATAATTTAGTTTTGAAACTAATTCCAAAATTAAGGTCAAAATGATCACGTCGGAATGCGTGTTTTGTAAAGACGACTTCAAGTTGACAAAAGTTGTCTTTACAAAAACGCATTCAGTGCAGCTTAAAGGTGTCTTTTGCAAAGACACCTTCAGTGTAGATACTCTCACCTTACAAAGATTATCAACACAACCTGCATACAAAAATCATTCATCATGCAGAACATTTTATAACTTTAATACACATTCTCAATGAACAACATACATTTTAAACAAATTTTATGATTTCACATTTTATACTATTCTACAAAAATGCAAATACAAAAAATATAAATAAATCACGTTCCACACGGTGGTCTCTTCTCATTCTTCTTGGACGTCTTTCATATGTTTGTAGTTGAGTTACTTGTGATGATGGATATTCCTCCATAATAGTTGTTGCTACACTTTCTTCCTCTATAATAAGCGGTGGGTCTTCCTCCACAATATGTGGGTCTTCATTCATAATATGAGCATTTTCCACAATAGGCGAGTTTCAGGCACGTCTTCTACATCCTCCTCTAGGAGCACTAGCTCGTCCTCCTCTACGCCATTGAAGTTGATGAAATGGTTAAGAAGTAGAACCAAGTTGGGTCACTGACTCACCTCCAAATGTATGTATGAGCTGTCATATCCATGTTCGTCCACATGCCCCTCAGCAATGTGTGTCCTACGCTCATCCCATCTCTCAACGATGCCTAATGTTGGATGCCCCGATTTAGTTCATTTCTCCCCTTTAAGTCGATGTCATGCAACCGTCTTTCGGTATCGCTCGGGCACACGTTGAATCATACTGAATTGTCTTAGAACACGATTCGGTTGATGCCATTCTACTATATGAAAACAAATGAGGGGAGGGACAGACCACCAGATATCTCCGTGCATGATGTAGTATTCAGGAAGTATATGGATAATATCATTATAAGGTTGTCATATAACCTATAAAAATCATATTATAAATAATATGACAAAACCCGAGTGTTACCTATGTTATAAATAAAAAATATAGTATTATTTGATCTGGAGTTTGTCTGTCTAATGCAAATCGATACACTTCAAGAATATGTGTGGAGCTCTCTGTGAGACTAAAAACATCTCTCCATCTATGAAATAAATTGCATAGTTAAATACATGTAAATGATAACATACATATATAATAATCAAATGAATTGACTTACCGTATACCCAAAGGAGGATGTGGTATTGGAAGTCCATCTTCCCCGACATTTATCATGTCTCGCCCGTTGCAACATTCATAAAAAATGAATAATTTCAAAATTTGAAGAACAAATTTAAGAGATCAAAGGAGTTTGAAATATACTTAGGGTTTGAGGAATTTTTGCTAGTAATTTGAGAGATTGAGAATATTTTTTTTTTTTGTGAATGAGAGTGAGAGGGTGCAATGCCGACGAAATGGCAGTAAACTCCGGCCGCAATTGACGACGAACGGTGGCAGGCTGAGGGGTTTCTGTTCACGGGCGTTTTGTTCGCGAAATAACTCTCTGCTTTCTGTCTGTATGCGAGGATTATAAATGTATAGTTGAAGGCGTCTTTTATAAAAGCATACGTCTTCTATTTTTGTGAAGACATCTTTACAAAAGACGCCTTCTACATGACCTCATTTATGACCACACCAGCACGAAAGTATTTTTTGCAATGACGTCTTCATTTTCGCTTTACATTTTCACCTTACTTTTAAAATTTGTTTAAAAAATATAATATTTTAATTTTTTTTAAATATACTATAGAATAGTCAAGAATCCTGAATTTTGTTTACTCAAATTTGTGACATTATTTTCTGGAAACAGCTTTGTCCTGTTCTCTTGGGCGGTCGAGAACTTGAGATTGTATTCAATAATACAAAATAAAAAAAATTAATGTTTAATAATTTTTTATTATGAAATTTTTTATTTGACTGATTTTCAACATAAAAAATATTGTTTTCTTCCAGAAGAGAAGAAATTCTCAGGTCTTGAGCACCTAGTCTACTAGTCCTGCCAAATTGATAATCTGACTCTCTTTTCCTAAACTCTTGGTCAATGTGGAATATGCCCACCTTAGTCTAAACAAGTAGTTGTTGACATTATGTATTATACTCATTATTAATTTTATTAAATCAAAATACTACTCATTTGGTCTCTAATTAAACCATAGTTTATTCTCAAAATTGAATCTCCATCAAAAGTATGTGTCATATTTCCATACTTTAAAAAACATTTGATCATAGAAAAGTTTAATTAGCCGTCCCAAATTTATTAATAAATATAACCCTTTGATTTGAATGTTGAACTCTACAAATCTAATTTTTTCATTGACTCAAACCTTTATTAATAAGGTGACGAAAATTATTTCGGTTGCATGTATAAGTATATTTGTGAAATGAAAAAAAAAACATTTATGGAAGATTTTATTCGAAGTCATGGTGAGGTTTTTTGTAAGATTTATTTTTGTATCTTGTGATTTATTTTTGCTTGGATATGTTATTTTTTTCTAATATTTATAGTTGGGTTAATTGATTATCTTCCCAACATAGAATGATAAAAAGCGACTATTTGTGTATATTTCTACTCTGTTATAAGCCTTAGAAAATGATTATTTCAATTCTATTATTTCTATGAAATTTCAGTATTCTTATACAACTATACAAGTAATAATGTTTGATATTCAAATCTTTTTCGATAAAAAAATAATAATCCTACACCGACTAAATAATTGATAAAATTTTAAGTAATCAAGTGAAATGTCAATTATTTATAAATCGATATTTTCACACTCATTAAAATATTGTAAATATCAATCTATAAATGATCGACACGCCATTTGGTCATTTAAAATTTAGTCAAATATTTAGTAAATGTGGAGTTATTCACAAAAAATCTATAAGAATAATTTTGAAGAAGACATTTATATTACATGATTAAAGCCTTTATTTTTACAGCTAATAAGAATACAAATTACTCTGTTTTTCTACAAGCTACTTGTCCAATAGGGTCAATAATTATTAATTAACATTAATAATTGTGCATTAATAGACCATAATTACTTGGAATATGGGTAATCAATTTTATTTTTAATGGCTCAAAATTAAAAAAGTAAAAAATTCTAGCAAATTTAATGATGTGGATTGGAGAATTAAACAACTCCGTAATAAGAGGGGAAGTCATTTGTGGTCCCAGATTTTGACTGAAAAAAAAACACACAAACCCAAGTGGAATTCCCTTTTCAGCATTTCTACGCTATAAAAGGTTCAATGAATTCATCAACTGACTGTTCCTCAATTAGTCAACTTGTATTTCCCATCCCAACTTGTTCCTTAAATTAAGTGATCTTTAATTAAAGTTATTTAATACCTTTTACTCTAATTTTGTTCTCTTTATACAAATATTTCAAGACTTTAATCTGGTAATTATTAAAACACTTGTTTTATTTTTTATATTTATTATGTGTTATCTTATTGTCATTTACATTAACTAGCTGAAAAACACGTGTTGAAAAATTTTAAATTTATTATTAACGTCAAAATAAATATATTAGCTTTTGAAATGTTGTAAATGTAATACACAAGAAAATAATAATGATAATTTTCTCATACTCATAATTAAACTATTATAAATAAAAAGAAATTTAAATAGGTCGTGCATCATCTGTAGATGATATATTTTTAATAAAACTATTACAAATATAAGGAAACTTTGAATAACCTATGCATCATCATCATCTGAAAATAATAAGTTATCTACAGGAATTTTTGAATTAAAGTATGCACAGTCGTAGCAAACTTATATAGTAAGATAAGGCGAAAAGAAACTAAAAAAATATTTGACACTATTTTACTACGGATAATGAATATTGAAAATTCTCACATTTATTATAATATTAAAAAACTAAACAACAAGAAAAAAATCTTACAGATAGATAATAATTCATTATTCTGGACTGAAACAATGTTTATGATATAAGGATCTCTAAAATCATATACATGATCATTCACATTACTAATAATATAATATAAAATATTAAATGTTATAAAGTATTAGTAAGAAAATAATTAGTGAGTATAATTTTAAATGAATTAAATACAAAAAAACTTAATCTTTCACTATATTTAGGGGGGTTTAAAGGGTAAATTAAGAAGAAATCAAAAGTTTCTCCATCTAATTAAGTCTATTTTAATATAGTAGAGATAGAGATTTTCAGTCACCACTCTTGAGCTTTAGAATTTTCAGTAGATCTCTTTTACTATTAAATATATTCACAAAGATCTTTCTTGTTCTACATTTAGACGTTGGAAATAATTAACAAAGGTGCAATGCCTATAAGCACTTGGTACCATAGATCTAGTATCCAAGAAGGATTCCCATGTTTGTTGATTAAGACAAAGAAGTCTAAATCATAGCGTATACATTATCTTTGGTTAACTTACCTTGTATAAATTATTCGCAAAGCTATCACTTATTCTAGAATAAATAACAAAAATAAAGGAAGTTCTTTGTTAATTCCACTAGTCGATCTTGATATAGACTTCCTTCGAGATCAACTAGCAGTTCAATCACAGTATCTAATGCTTGTTGAACTAGATAGCTACTTGGGAAAGTTGTATTGGTATTGGATTCCCTACTATATTAGTATATGGATGTGAATTTGATTCTATCATTCTTAGAAGATTCCTCCACCCCAACAATGCTTTGAGACCATTTAGTCTTCTTGAGTGAGTTATGTTAATTATTTTCTAAAACTTTTTGCATGGTTTTTTAATTTGGAGTATTAAATGTTTTTCCAAGTAAAAAAGCTTTTAGGGATTTAATTACAAAAACCTCTAATTATAGTGCCATTTAGTAAATATATGAATGAACCCTAATATTACATCATATATACAATCTTGAAATCATATGCAACTTAAAATACAATCAACGTATGAAATCGTGAACCGAAATGAATAGTTAATTTTTCAAAATCTCTGAAGAAATTGAACATACTATATATAGAATTAGCCGAAACGATCTGGTTGGATTCAAATTGATTTTTAATTGTTTTTCTGATTTCTTGAACATCCCGAATGTGGATACACTCTCTTACTCTATTATGTGACATTATATCATATATATAACCTTTTATATTAAGAAAAGAACTTATTTGATACACTATTAATGTTATATTTCAATTGAACTTTAATCTTTGAATTAAATATCATAATGTCAACAATTATTCCAAAAATTCCACCGATATTTCATAAATCTAAGCCCTCGATATTGATCTCAACAATCATTTATTTACTTGTGTATTAGGTTATTAATCTGTTTATCTTCTAATCCATAATAAATAATGACCAAATGAAATAATACAAAAAAAAATTATATATCGAGTATTGCCGACACACATAAGACAATGACATAACCTTAAAACCCCATGATGCCAACCAAACCTTTTTTTTATAATAATTATCGTATCATCTTTTTAGAGTGAGTATTTTAGATAAATCCTAGTAGTTAATGTGATAAGTTTCAAGAGGAAATTATCTCAATGAACTTATTATATAAAATATGATCTAAAGATGAAATTAATCTATTGGAGTTATGTTTGAAAACTTTAGAAAAATGTAATGTAAGTGCTAAAAGTTGTGAGAGATCTAAATTGTGTTGTAAATCAAGGATTAAAATAACTTTTCGTTGTTATCATTACCACCTTAACTTTAAAGAATAAGAGAAAATGATAGTCAAATTTAAGGATTAATAAGATAAATGATTAGTTTGACAAAATACGAACATTTACTTCTATGCTCCAAGTTACTCGAACTCTTCAAATAATTAAAGTTACTCAAACTCTCATTCAGATGTTTCAAGTTATTCGAACTTTTCAAGTATAAAAGGATATAATCTTCTTTCTATAAGATAAAATACGTTAAAAATTACCCCTTATAGGTTCTATGTAAAGTGATTCAAGGTAGGATCACCTCGATACAAGTACCATGCTGGCACCATAGAAGTTATCTAGAAAATTGGGTATAACTGAAAATGAATTTTATTTTAGATTATCTTATCTGGGTTTTAATATCACTGCTGTGGTTATCGACTCTGGCTTTGATTGTTTGAGTTGGACAAGGGCCCTCAAGGGTGATGTTACAACCACGACATCTTATGACTCTCTAATTGTGTTTGGCTCTACGTATTTAAGGGGAGGTAATTTGGTCAACCTTTATTCCACCTATTCGTGCTATTCTTCTCTGACAGAATATTCGTGGTAGGTTGCCGACTGAAATCTTGATCAAAAGTATGGTTTTAACTTTCCTTCTCGTTGTCATCTATATAAGGGTAATGCGATAATTTTTACTCACATTTTTTTGTTGCCATTTTGCTCGAGCCATTTGGGATTTTTTATGTCTCTCGTTTTAGATAGTTATGTTATTGATCTTTGGAAGGATGCAAGATTAGCAAGTTTGTCATAAGGATGCTAGTGTTACTATAAGGATAGTTTTTCTTTGGTTTGATGTTTATACTCGAGTCATGTATGCTTCAAACATGTGTCATGCGTAATTTAGTATCATATATACGAATCACGTTATATCTAAACAAGCTGGTCAGAACCATGCTAAGCAAGTTGTATAAAATCTATATGTCGTGGTCATCATCCAACCACCAACATCAAATTAGAGTTCATGGTCGTCCGACCCTAACTCTACAGGTAATTGAGGTTTCTTGGCAACCTCCTTCGTCGGGTTGGCTAAAGATTAACACAAACATGATGACTTTTGATGCTCCAATGCTAGCGGGCTGTGCAAGTGTGTTTCATACTTCTAGAGTTATTGCGAGCCACTATATTTGCATTTCTTTCAGGATTTTTTATACGTATGAGGCAAAGCTAGGGACGTCTATACATGTTATTTTGTATGCATATTCTCTAGGTTGTCGTAAGACATGCTTGGATCGTATTCCATATATGTTCTCTCCCTCTTTTGTTTTAAATCTCTTTATGTCCCTTGAAGATGCCATTCTATTTGAAAAAAAGTGCTTATAGAAGACTACGAACATGGACTTTGGCTGTGCTTATATCCTTTGTGAGGGTAATACTAATCTAGATTATCTAGCTTCTAAAGTCCCCAGTATCATGACATCGACTTGGTAGTGAACCGTGTCTTTATTCATCTCCTCTTTCATTGTCTCTCGGATGCAATTGGTATTATCACTCATTATAGATTTAATTAATGTTTATGCTTTTATCTTTTGCTGGGTTTATGTCCTGTTTATTATGAGTCTGCGTGCAGACGTTTTAGATCCGGTTGCAGCTGAGGCCTGCATGTCTTTTATTAGGACTACGTGCCACTTTTTTGGGTACCTATTGACTCTTATTATTGTCAATTGTTTTTGTTATGATTAATAAATGAATACTGTCTTTATCGACAAAATAGAAAAATACAAAACAATTCTATACGAACTAAAATTTAGATTAAAACTAGATGTAATTTCGTGTGTTGCATGTTATTTATAATTTCTTTGATGAAAAGTTATATTCAGATATTGGACCAAATAGTTAATATATAATTATATTTATGTATAAAATGTTTTTGTCAACATTTGAGTTAGCTCGACGGTTTAATTTTATTTTGCACTCCCTCATATATTATGATTTCTATAATATTACTTTTAGTAACAAAGCTTGCTTGTTTGACGCTGTAATTCATATTTGATAAGTATGCCTTTTCTTTACATATATTTCCTCTTTTTTGCTTGGAGTTCTTTGCCATCAGGGTTCATCAGGTGTTTGGCTTTGGTGCTTGCTCCATTAATTAACATATTCTAAAATAGCAAGACCTCTCTCTCTCTTCAAACGGACTTCTCACTCAATTTCAAACCGTGATTGTGCGCTGTCAATTACTTTCAAACGCCCAATTCCCTTTCATTCAATGAATGAAAGGGAAGGACTAACAATCCTCCAATATGCATCGATGATAATTTTATATGTAAGAAATAAGTCATAAATAAGATTATTAAAGATTTTCTTGGAAAAATACATAGCTTTCATATATCCTATGAGTTTGGGAAGAAAAATTTAGTTGGTTGTTTACCTTAAGGACGAATTAAACGTAACCTCTTAAAGGCTATTGGGATTAGTCTACAAAACAATTAATTTTTAGCCATCATTAGTATAAGATGTAAATGAATTATTCCAAGATATTATGACTTTGTTGGACAATTCCAAATCATCCATAAAATATTTTTATTCTTATTTAATTTTTACGGCTCGTTTGGTCGTCAATATTATAATGTACTACATATGTCGGACTGTACTGTACTGTACTAAATTAAATAATACCGTCTAGTGTTTGGTGTTGTATTAGTTAAAAAACTATAACACTTGTACAATGTTTGGCATGATTTGATCCGTAAAAGCCTATTTGAAACTCATTAACATGTTATTTTACATTTTTAACTATAAAATAATTTATTTAATTCATGTTATATAATAGTAAATTAAATCAATCCATTTAATTATAACAATAATTAATATGTTAAAAAAGTTTCATGGAAAAGTGATTGATGCAAACACAATTAATATAATCAATAACACATAGGAAAAGGAAAAAAACCCAACAGATGCACAATAACACAATCAAACGAAGACAAACACTCAAACAAAATTTTTCTTCAGATGAGAACGCAAGAAACCCAAATTTCAGGGGAGATCACAGCCAAATTAAAAATGAAAAAAACTCAAACAACTTCTGTCATTTCCATTGTTGTGATAAGAGAATTGGGCAAGACGAAAAGAAAATTGAAATAGAAAGAGAGAGAGAAACATAGAGACGAAATAAGGAGAGATTGCTCTTGCAGGAATGAAGCTTCACCAACGGGAAGGAATCTTCACCGGCAGGAATGAAGCTTCGTGTGGTTGCTGATCTCTATTATGAGTGCTCATGGTTTAGTTCGGAGATAAAACTGAACCGTTCATGCTAAAAAAACCTAACCGAACCGTGAGTTTTGGTTCGATTTGGTATTATTAATTTAAAATAATTTTTAAATGATATTATTGAAAAAAATATAAAATTAAAGTTTTATTTCGGTTTGGTTCGGTTATATAAGAAATTATATATAAAAAATAAAAAATATATAAATTTAATGTTTCGGTTCGGTTAAAAACCCAACATAATTCTGAACCGAACCAAAACTCCAGTTCTCTCATTTTCCATAAAGAACACGTATAAATAACCCACCAAACTGGTCATTTTCGATTCAGTTCAGATCTGTCGGTTCGAGATAATTTTGAGCACCCTTAGTTTCCATGAGTCTTCAGCTTTACTTTTCTTAGTTCCATGGAGTCCCCTCTAAAAGGAGGGGACTAAATTATCCCATGTGGGTGGCCTAAAGAGTCACACCGTATTAGCCGGTATGAACTTTATATTTTTGCCAAACGTCAAACTTTTAATACTATAGAGTACAGGCTACCAAACAAGTCCTTAATGTATTATAATTTAAGATATGTTTTATGGATAGATCTAATTCTTAACCTATAATATATGATTAATATTTATTGAACTTGATTAGTAGTTTTTGACTTACACATTTTCACAATTACTATGTGCGACACATCAATTTTTTTAAGTTAACCTAATTGAAAATTAAAATCTTAAGTATTCAATTAGGTTTTTGGAAGAACTGTAAAAAAAACCCATTTTCTAGTTCAAGTTGTGAAAATGTCTAGAAAATATTTTTATTACAAAATGGCCAAAATAACCATTGTATAATTTTGGTAAATAAATAATTTACCATGGTCATATTTCGGCTGTTTTTACAAATAAAAGAATTTTCGGCCATTTTTACAAATAAAAAAATTTTCGGCCATTTTTGCAACTCCACCCCCGAAACCTGTCTTTTTCTGCTATTTTCTTTAGGTTTTTCAGTATTAAATTTTTTAGTCTAAATGTGTGATAAAAATAATGTAAAGTTAGTTTAAAATAACTTAGCGGGAGCAATTAATTAAATTATTGTGGATGTTTATGAGAAATGAATACTTAAAATTTATTCTTGACTTAATATCTTAATGGCCATTTAAGAAAATTTAAGATTCATGGTTGGACAAAATTAATGGTGTTCACGTTCCGGCGATAAAACCAAACTAAACTGTTCATGCTAAAAGGACTGAACCATGAGTTTCGGTTGGGTTCGATATTATTAATTAAAAATAATTTTTAAATAATATTTCAATGATATTATTAAAAAATAATAATATAAAATTAAAGTTTTATTTTGTTTCGGTTCCATTTTATAAGAAATTATTTATAAAATATAAAAAAATATGACTTTAATGTTGGTTCGGTTTAAAATCACCAAAATTCTGAATCGAACCAAAATTTTGGTTCTCTCAATTTCTCAAACCGAACCGAAATGAACACATATAAAGAGCCGATGGAACCGATCATTTTTTGTTTGGTTCGACTCGGCTTGGTCAGTTCGGGACAATTTTAAATAGACATAGACAAAATGATCTAAATGATTATCATTATCTTATCACTTTTAATATATTATAGGTTTAATCGAGCAAGCAATGTGAATCATTCCTAGTTAGTGTATTGTTACTCTTTAAAATGTTGAGAAATTAATCTATAAATAATTGATTCATCCTTTAATCAATACTAGGTAAACGGCACGTGCTTCGCGCGTGATCAGTTATAATAATATGTTTGGGTATAATTTATAATATACATTTTATATAACGGAAGTTGAGATAGATAATAATTATAATTTATAATAAATTAGTTAATATATATTTAAACATTATTTACGTACATATCATAAGAAGTACATAAATAACATAAACGTGTTATTATTTTATTTATATAATATATATACTCTTCATCTAAAATCTCCGCTAGCTTTCACTGAAGTTTCATCCTATAAACATTTAGTTTAAGCATGTGTCTACTCATGCATGAATAGAAACATACATACAATAGACATAATCCTACAATGTATAAACTACAAAAACATGCATATAACAAATCTAATCCTACAATAAACAATATTTACATATATCTATTTATAACAAATTTTAAACATAGTGATTCTACTCATGTAGAGGACGAGGAATGTCCTCTATCTACATTAACATTTGAAGTATCTTTTGGACCTGTTGAAGCAGATGACTCGACAGGTGACGAACTATCTAAATTTTCACTCTGACGATATTATATCTAATATTTTCTTGTTCATATCTTTGAAATTTTATTAATACGAGTTTTGACCCATTACTCATTGTCTGGGCAACTATGCTTAGTCGAACATGTGTGTCCTGATAAATATTTCAAAAATTATTATCAAACATATAAAAATATGTAAAATATAATTAAACTTAATTACAATAGAAAATTCATATATCTCAGTATCAAAATCCATTGGTTGTTTTGCAGTGTAACCTAAAAAACTTTTAGCAAATTTTGTAAATAAAGTGCATGTGAGTGAACCGATATCATCTGACAATGTCACTTCCACGCGACATCTATTATAAAGATTGGTAATATATTAGTAGTAAGATGAATAATACTATAGAAAAAAATTTATAATTTAATATCTTACTTGGGTGTTGCTATAGCACCGTTCTTCTGGCAGTAATTATAGTGAAAACTTTGTTGATACATAGCTCTCAGTGGCATGATTACAATTATCACATGCCATATACCAACATCATTGATTTTCATTAAAAACTATTATTGTTGCCTCTGTCTGAATGCTTGTATGCTGTAAATAAATATTAATTTAAATTCTTTGTTGATCAAAACACACATATAATAAAAATTGTTAAAAATAATATTGTATCGAGCATGTCCGGGACTTGTTAGATCTTGATTATCTAATTTTGTGTCAGTTGCTCTGGATTATACATTGATAATTGTGTACATTGATCACGATTTATTTCCCGAAGTTCTCTTTTATGACTAACACTCCTTTAATATTACAAAAAATATGAAAGTTAGAATATCAAATTTTCACTAAACTCAAGTTTAGTAAATTAACCATACCATCTGTGAAGTTCAACTGCTTGTTCTACTATGGGATTTATCATCAGAGAGGAAGTTGGTCTTGTTGATAACGACATATCTGCAAATAAAAATATTGTATTAAAATTTTTACGTTTCATCATTTTATTCTAAAGCAACAAAAAATTATACACAAATACTGTGAATTGACGAAGCTCTCAGACGTCTTCCAAAGATTATCTGTTGGCTTTCTATTTCTTGTATAATTGCTTCGCATTCAACGTCAACAAATTGATTCCAACATATTAAAATCATTGGTTGCAGTCTATAAGAAACATAAGGTAATAGAAAAAATTAGAAACTAATATAAATAGTTATAATTTATAATTACTAAATTTAATTGACGTACCCTTCATCGACAACTGTGACTTCACATATTATAGTATTTCCATTCACAGTAGTCACTGCCTTTACATGTAGGACGTTTAATACAACCACAAGTATGTCTGCAAAATCATATAACACTTTATATAATAATAGTCAAATACTTGTTTTTTTGAAAATCTGTAACAGAAATGTAACGAAATATGTAAAAAATGATAAATTAAAAGTAAATGTTATCCCTTACCAACTGAATGGATGGAATCAACATGCGTCGACATATTGCAAAGTGAAACAAACTGATAATCAATCGGTGTTGTTTTCTCATTCGATGTTGTTGTTCTGATAACAGTTCTCGCATTCATAATCCATTGATAAAGATCGTTAACAATACGATAAGTTGCTCTACAGAACTGGATAATAGTGTTTGACATGTAAAATGTATCTCCTAAAGTCAGAGAAAAATGTAAGATTCGTATGTCACGATCAAATATCGTGATTGGAATTTTCGTTCCCTAGTAAAATAAACAATGACATAATTAGAATATGCATCTCATAAATATTTTAGTTAACATTATTATAAATATATTTACCTCTTCATCAGCTAGTACCAATCTTTGTAATGTCATAGTACTGTTCTGTGCATTTCTAGATAAGTTTTTCTCTACAATAATCGCCTTTACTGTCCAGTTTTTCATGTTCGGTGTGATCTCTCTTATCATTCTCGTTGTAGTATCCATAGTTTTCCTGCAATTTAACATACTCCTAGAACTTATATTGTTTATGTAAGAGAAATTATGTTAAATATAATAAAGCTATTATGTATAAGAATATTACCTCATGATAAAATAGCATCTTCAGCAGTAGGAAAAGATAAAGATAAAAATTATTTATATACAACATTCTTTGTATATGAGTAAGTACGAATATCTTTTTCATTGGTTGGAAGAATTAATATCTTCATAGACGATGAATTTCTCACTCTAGATAAAGCAACATATAATTATCCATGAGAAAAAATAGATCGAGGTAAATATATACCAACAAAATCTAACGTCTGACTTTGCACTTTATTTATCGTCATAGAGAAACTTAAACGAATAGGGAATTGTGTTCGTTTAAACGGGAATGAAGATTTCTCATCATTAAGAGGTATAAATGGAATTCTAGGTAGAAACACTCTTTTTCCTTTGTAATGTCTAGTAGCTATTTCAGCATCAATCATATTTCATTTGAATTTTCGACATATTAATCTAGTTCCATTGCATAAAACTTCGGATGGATTAATATTTTGAAGTAATATCACCGGACAATTTGGTTCTAATAATAATTCATGAGAAGGAAATCCAGTAGGTATCAAAATATTCATAAATTCATTGGGAATTCTGTCATTTTCATTATCTAAAGTTTCATCAAAACTATAATATCTAACTATCTCACCAGGAAAACGTTGTATGATAATATCGTTTATCTCGTTAATGTCTTAATTTTTTGGAGTAAGAATGCATCTATTCATCGTCGATCTTAAATTATTCGAAAATTGATGTATGTCGCAAAAAACTGCATCTAGTAAATTATTTATCGATTCTGAGTCGTTCGTATATGGAAGAAACATAGATTTTGGCAATTCAATATAATCGTCAATCATAGTTTTCTCATTCCCATCACCTACAGATAATAAATATTGAGCAAATGTAGGATCTAATAACAATCTCATATTCGTAGTCAAATGAAACCTTTGGAATTTCGGCCATAAATAGGAACTTACTAAACTGGACTCAATGATTTCATATCTAGAGCCTTTTGGAATCACGGGAAGAACTTGACGAAAATCACCTCCTAATACGATAACTTTTCCACCAAATATTGCACAATTATCATTTAAATCTTAAAGTAATCGATCAAGTGCTTCAATTGTTTATTTTTTTTACATCGGAGCCTCATCCCAAATACTAATTTTAGCAATTTGTAGTAAATGAGCTAGACCATATTATTTTGTGACAGAGCAATTGACATTTTCTGTAACATCTAAAAGTATCTTGAATCTTGAATGAGCGGTACAACCACCAGGTAAAATAGACGCGCTACTCCAGAAGATGTTGTTGCAAGCGTAACAAAACCTTTTGATCTTATTGTTGCAAGAATAGCACGATATAAAAATGTTTTCCCACTACTTCCAGGTCCATCAATAAAAAATGCTCCTGAAGTTCCTTGAAAAAAATTCTCTAATATTGCATCATACGCACATTTATGTTCAAAAATTAGTTGTTCCGCTGGATTAAGATCTTGTTCATCAACAATAATTTGTAGTTCTTCATCTATTTCTTTGAAGTTATTTTCTTTAACTTCAGATTCTAGATTTTCATCGAATAATCCAAAATCTTTTATTGATTTTCCCATATATTCGAGGAACATATTTATCTGCTGCAACACTTTAATTCTTACAATATTTGGAGTCAACAACGTTTTACAGTAATCTTCTGAAAGTAGTTGTTCAAACCTCAACCATAACCGCTTAGGATCAGATGGATTACAATATATTAAAATCGTTGCAAAAAGTTGTCGAAGAGCGTTTGGTATTTGATATTCGGTCGCCTCTTCTAAACATTGATTTATACAAAAAACTGAATTTAACAGATCATTGAGTAACGCAGAGTCATGAAATGATGAAGCGACAATACCATCAATAGTAAGTAGATCGTCAAATGATGCAAGACCTTTGATATGATTTAATAACAAACGTAGATAATAACGTTCACCTTCCATTGGATTAACCGTAACTATTCGACTAATAGAACGACCTTGTTTTCTTGGAGTCCAAATTTTATCCCTTTCATTCCACACAAAATGCTCCGGAAAATTATATAATAACCTTCTAGCATGCTCACTAATATTATTCATGTTAAAAAATTCAGTTAACATTGTCATTGAGTGAAATTCATAATTCAACACATTAATTAATTCGTCATTTTTCTTAAATGACACAAGTTGTTTGTACGGTAAATGTAGTTGGAGATTTATAACTGCGAGATTAACTTCATTCAACACGAACGAATATATTCTTCAAATACATTCAGGTGGGCAGACCCATCTTGCATTTTGAAATGAATTAATTTTATCAATATAAGAAGATTCATTTGCAGTCGAGATGCGAAAAGCAATTTGATCGTTCCCATTGTATATATATTTATACAAATACTTAGCTAATAAATAAGGATTACGTGGCACAACCCACTGGTTGTCTAACTTCGCACCTCTAACAATGACTGTCGTACCATCATCACGTTGTCTATAGCATATTTTCTCAGTGTAGTCTCATTGCAAAATACCTTAGGATAATTATTCTTACACGTTCCATCTCTTCGCATACATGCATTTTGAGGATTTAATAAACCGCACGGTCCATGCATCATATGTATGATTATCATTCTTGTACAGGAACTTGGAATTTCAGCAGAAACAAAATTATCGAAAGATTATGGTGCAATGATTTTAGAAGTTTAAGAGAGGATAATGAGAAAATGAGCATGAGGGAGACCTCTTTTTTGAAATTCCACAACATACACATATGCAACCGCAGGACCAAAGATTTGTTTCTTAAACAAATCAATTTTAGTTTGTCCATCTTTGCATGAAATATATGGCTCAATAAATCAGGTCTATTTTGAGTCTCCTCAGTTGAATTCATTTTTTCTTTTATTTCAGACCAATTTGGATTGCAAGTCATGGTAAAAAATATATCAAGCTTACCGAAACGTTGAACTAAAGCCATAGAATCCATATATCCATTTTTTTTCATATCAAGAGGACCACCAATAAAAGATCCAAGAAGAATGATTCTTCATCCAATTTTATTAGCATCTCGTTCACCAGCATGAACACCATCAATTTTTCCTTGATACAAATCAGCTCTTATCTCATTCTGTTGATTTCGAAGATAATCAAGCCTTGAACTTTCGAGTTTTACGTACATGTCTACTATATACTATTGAAAAGTCTACCGGAACGTAATAGTATAGACTTATCACCTGAGCGTATTTGAAGTTTATAGCAATAATACCCACGACAAGAAACCATATTTCTCTTCTTCCTCTTTAACTGAACCTCATTTCGCATTAATTGTTCTTCTGATATGCTTTTTTGCAAGATCATCAAATTCTCCGTACATAAAAATTCTACATGTCTCTTATCAATCCTCTTAATACCTTGATGCCATCCATTTTCTCCAAAAGGAAACAATAATGGATACTGCAGGGGGTCGTAACATCCAAAGTAATATTATATCCTGTGTTTTTGCCCAGATTTACCTTGAATAATAATATCACGAGTTGAATGATTATAGGTTGTAGAATCTTCAACCCAAATAGCAGCAACTTGGGAATTGGAAAGAGCGTTATATACACGTTGATCCAAATCAACATCATTATGAATACAAATATCATGTGATGCTAAATCAGGGACGTCTTTTAAACAAGGGGAAAAATTGAACGTAAGGATTAAAACATACGATACGTAGGAGTTTATCAAGAATAGTGCGAGTTAATTTGCTTGAATTGTACAGACGATTCTCTATTTCATGATCTGTATCATAAAAATAAAGTTGTAGGTAAGAAGCATGGTCATCAAGCGGCATAATATCATTTATATAGTGATAAACTTGTCCTTGAACACGAAATGCATATATTCCATTGTTCCTCCTTGATAAGTCTTATCGTGTTTAACTCTAAAAGACTTAAAAGCCATTGTATTGTTATATGTACGTATATACTTTCAGAACTCAACAACTTCATCATCTGTTGAATAATATAAACTCTGCAATTCTTCAGGCATCGACTTAGAAGCTAGAATCACTTCACCATTGGAGCAACAAAAACTTTTTGACTTATGAGAAAATTTTATAGCGTAACAGAATTCACAAACAGGAAGGGAGGAGAGTAATAACGACTCAGAAGGAATATGTTCAGCCATCAAACAATGTTCGCCTAAATTTTTTATTCCATCATCATTTACACCACTCATATATGATAATGTCTTATTTCTAGCGTAATACTCTCTCTTTTGCTTATGATTACTCTCTTTCTTTTCTTCAGAAAACTGTGCGGAGAGTAATGAAAACTTAGAAGGAATTTATTCATTCATTGACCACTCTTCGGTTGAAGTTCTTTTCCATTATCATGAACATCATCTATACATAATAATACATTCTTTCTAGCATAATACTCTCTACATCACCTACGACTGTTTTTCTTATGTTCCTCGGATAATTGTGAATATCTAGTTTGAAGATACTGGAGTTTTGTTGTGAAGACATTTAACCTTAAAACAAAATATGATTTAATTAGATTCAAAGCCACAATAAAAATATAACTATAAATAATATAAAGAAGATATATCTTATTTTTTTCAAAATTTGTCAAAAATATTGCCTAATTATATTTTCAAGGAAAGATTTAATTCGCATGTGTCTTGTGTCCAGACGTACTTAAGCGTACAATTGGAGCAACAAACTGGAATTTTTTTTATGAAGATGTTGAACGGTAGTAGATAGAGCAACTTGAAATTAAGTACTCGTATTGTGAAACCAGAAATTACAGTCTCGATAATAAAACAATACAGAGAAATACTACAAACTGTAAATGAAAACATAACAGGTAGAGGCTTGCTGTATGCAATGACCTAAAGACAAAATTTACCCTCCACAGTTTGCTTCGAGACTACAGTGATTGATGAAAACCTAGTTATGTTATACTCTTTGCAAGTGATCTTACTATGCTAATTAAATCCACTTGGATTATGACCATTGAGTTGTCTCCAATTCTCATATTGCATAATAATATTATTTGATAATTTTTGCTAATAGTGATGGTTTTATGAGTTTCATAACAACATCATCATAAATTAAATAGACATATACGTTATTCAGTCAATCCCAGTTTAAGCATCAATAAAATTATTACGCTAAATACCTCATGTGACGTGAAAACATTTACAAAACACAAATACCAGAAAAAAATCAAATAATCCAAGTATTCCAATCCATTTAAAGCTAAAATAGATAAAAAAAAATCCATATCAAACTAAGAACTAACTAAATCACTCACCTTCAATTCAGAACTAAAGTTAATCATCTTTACCTCTAGCAACCGAATCCAACAACCAACAAGCAAAAATTCTATATACTACAAGTTTACCTTGTCTCCAGCAGCAACGATCACTAATCGACCATCCTCTTCAGCTCTTTTACTGCCCGAAACAAGAGATTAAGAATACAGAAGAAAAATACGAAGTAAAATAGAGAGGAAAAAAGAGACAGAAGTTAAGCCATTATCTATTAAAATCCACACAATAAACATCATTAATAGACATATATATATATATACATAGGAATTGAAAATATCAGGTAAGATAATCATTATCACCTCTAACAACCAAATCTAACAGCCAACGTGAAGACATAAAACTGAACATATGAATACACGTGACTGCCCGTTCCTTCAAAAACTCAATAACTCAATCCTCTATCCATGCACTTCCACGACAGTTTTAGAAACGTGAAGGCACATGGACCACAATCTAATCAAATATGCAGCCGTTTATTCTGACTCAGAAAACACAAATTCAACTAAACTGACCTCTATTACCGAAGACAACAAAAGACAACCACAAATAGCCAAACATGTTTAGGAAAACAACAACAATTTGTTGAAGATATACCCAAGAAACCACTGTTACAGCAGAATACAAAACCCAAAAAACAAAAAAAAACATCAATCTTACCTCATCGCCGAATACAGCGGTAAAACAACATCTGTCATTCAATCAAGAAAATGAAAAAAAAAACCCAAATTAAGTGGTGGCGTAACTATAATTATGCAATACTTAAAGTTCTAAATCTATTGTTTTTATCCCATTTTCATCCAAAACCGATCTTGAACAAAAGTGGAACAAAAACAATCGGAAGCGACGACGGAAAGAAAATCTATCCAACAAATTCAAGAAAATCGCGTGGGAAGACAGATCTCAAAGGTTACGGGATCAATAATTTTTGGCTCAGTTCGTGTCGATCCTTAGTCCGAAAAGAGATGGAAAAAAGCGTAAAGACATCTAACCTGTTCGATAAAATCACACACACATCTAAACCCTCTCTTTTATTATAGAGTAAGATAAGATATACTTGAAAAATCTAGATTAGAATTACTCTAAATTTAATTAGTAATAAATGAAAGAATGATTTGAATCCATAAAAAGAAAAAGGTCAAAAAGCGCCCGCGCCACCCCACAATTCACAAGCAAACGAAAGCCGGTCTTCTCGTACTGTGAATTGAATGCTAACAAATTGCCTCTCTCTTCTCTCTCTCTCTCTCTCTCTCTCTCTCTCTCTCGCTCTCGCTCTCCCCTACATATATGACAACACGCTTACAATCTTTCCGCCTTCTTCTTCTACCGCCCTTTTGATTCTTCTAACATTTCTAAGCTTGTTCTGATTTGATTTGAAGCCCTAAGAGAACTTGCGACCGGAAAAGGGAAATTTTCAAGTAGGCTTTGAAGCTGTCATTGACCCCTTTTCACAAAACCTCAGAACGAGAAGCTTTTTTATTTGTTCCTGACCGAATCGCCGCATATATAGTGGTAATTGGGCCTCTACCTTTTTCGATTTTTCATCCTTGTCTGTTTTTTATGCATTACTTGTTTGTTTTAGCCCCAATTAACTCTTTGATCGATTTGCTTTGGCTAGATTTATATGGGTGGGTTCGCTATGGCTCTCTACCTCTCTCCTTTGATCTTTGTTTTATCTTCCTTTTTTTGGTTTATTGAGATGTAAATTCTGAGATTCTGACGATAAACCAATTTATACTATTTTGTTTGCCGTCTATTTTTGTTAATGTTGTATTTCTTTTTTCTTTTTATATGTACTCTGCATTGGAAGCATTACAAATTACATAGGCGTTTGAATTTTGATATTTTGAGATACCTTTAGATTTATGTTTTACTATGTTTAAATAGTTTGGATTTTTGCTTGTCATTTTGTTTTCTTATGTCTTGTATTTTATTGTTTAGTTGCTATCTCCTGTCTATTTACTAAAAGTATGTTTTCTCTGTTAGATCCATAACATAGAAATCAAAATAATCTCTTTCAATTGTTATTGATTAGGGTAAATTTCAATTTGGAGGATCAGATTTCTCCATGGTGAGCTCTTAAAATCATTTCCCCCTTCATTCTACTGCGAATATTATTAAGAGAAGTGAAATTTCCTTATAATGCCTATGGTGCAAATTGTAAGACTAACAATGGTTGCTTTATTATGATTTGATGCGTTATTGGCTTGTGTGGTCATCAGGGAGAAGCCCCAGCTTTTGTCGTTGATGATTTGCCTGAGGGCTTTTCTAATGGGTTTGATTTAAAATCCAAAGGCTGTGAAACAGCCGGCATCATCCGCAACAAAACAGTATGATCATCTTCTATACTTGTTTCATGTCCACATGTGTTCTTTGGTGATTTTGGCAAGTAGTTCATTTTCTTACTTGAAATTGTTGGTGTTATATTTTGGCAGTATTTGCTTGGTGGCGGATCTGATGAATCAACATTGCCAATTAGAGTTCAAATCTTTGACCAAACAAGATGCATATGGTGAGTGCCTTAAAGGTTTTCTGTTGATTCATTCATGTCTTGATGTCTAATTTCAAGTGGAATTTGCAGGGTGGATCCCATTGTACTGGGTACAAAGCCAAAGCCATGTAAAGGCCATTCTGCTGTAGTTTTAGATGAAGATAGAATACTGATCATTAAGGAGGGCTCTTCCCTACATGATTGTTTATGGTTTCTTGAGGTCAGTATGCTCAGCACTACAGTTTTAAATGCTGAAGTCAAATCAGGATGTAAACACTGAACTATAGAGAGAATACTGGAAAGATAATGCCAGAATGAATTTGATTAATCAGAAAAAAAACGTGGCTGATGCAAAATCATTCTCGGAATTGAGTTTCATTCTTGAAGAGATCCCCATCAAGCTGTTGAAAGATTTTTTTATTTGTTATATGTTTCCCACAGCATTTAATTCTGTGAATTTGGTTAGGTTGACACACAATATGTTCGAGAGAAAAAAGAATCTTTGGGGACTGAGGTTGTTGCTTGGAGTAAAGGGGTGGTAGGAATAGATGCTAAGCCAGTTGTTATAAGTGGTCCGTCTGGAGTAGGTAAAGGTACCCTTATATCCATGCTCATGAAAGAGTTCCCATCCATGTTTGGATTCTCTGTAAGCCACACCACTCGCGCACCAAGAGAGACAGAAAAAGATGGTGTCCATTACCATTTCACCGAGCGAAGTGTTATGGAGAAAGATATTAAAGAGGGGAAGTTTCTAGAGTTTGCTTCAGTTCATGGAAATCTCTATGGAACCAGTGTTGAAGCCGTTGAAATGGTAGCCGATGCAGGAAAGGTAATTGTTTTTAAGCTTTTCCTGAAAATTGTGAGCGTCATGAGATGCATGTCTTTTGTTATCCCAATAGTTTTAAATACTTGAGGATTGTATTTTTAACCTTTGAAATTATTAGGAAAGGAAAAATAATACTTGAAGATTGTATTTCCAGGAATCATTGGAATCATGAAGAGAAAAATAATGTTAGGAAATACTTTAGAATACTTTCTTTCCCTTTTTCCCTAATCTTTCCTTGACACTTTTCAATGTCCAAACATAGCCTTAAAGTTAGACAACCAATATACTTGAATGGCGAGCGTCATTCGGCTGCTCTTATACATAAATTGTCGATTCTTCAACTATATTACATGTTTGTCAGAGCCATGTAAGGAGTTTTTTCTGGAACACTACCTGCTCTGAATCTGATTGTAGTAATATTGTTTTCTATCTCCAAACTTTAATGCTTGTCTATCTACTTTGTAGAGATGCATTCTTGACATTGATGTTCAAGGGGCAAAGTCTGTGAAGGCTAGCTCTCTCGAAGCTGTATTTGTCTTTATCTGTCCTCCCTCAATGGATGAGCTGGAGAAGCGTCTCCGTGCCAGGTGAGTTAAACATCCTGTTCATTTCGCACCTTAACCTCATCTCGGCTTCCCAACCTGAATTTAATAATTATACAGAGGAACCGAAATGGAGGAACATATTCTAAAACGACTCCGAAATGCTGAGGCGGAGATCAAGCAGGGCCAATCATCAGGCATCTTTGATCATATCTTGTATAACGATAATCTTGAAGAGTGCTATGAGAGACTTAAGGTAAAATCCTCCGTCTTCTTTACACTCAGTTTGAGAAGCAAAGTACTTTAATATTAGTGTTTTTTAATATAATGACTTCCGTTTGGCGTAGTCTCTCTTGGGACTTGATGAGAGTGTCACTGCTACCCCTAAATTGAGTAAGAAGTCGCTGAAACGATACTCCATTTGGTTGGATTCTATTGTTTTTATATTTGACAAGACATAATTTGATGGATTTGAATGTTTTTTCAGCTCCCGAAGAGTATCATCTTGAAGTGATCCGTTCGGTATCTAAGATAGATCACAAAATAATCATTAATTGTGGAATTCAAGAAGTAGAGAAAGAATCAAGGGATTTGTAAGTGCCTCTTTTGATGTTTGTTTACCTAACTGAAACAGTGAAATTCTCACTTGTTATTCTCCATACCTGAAGCAGGGTTGTGTTGGATTTATCCTCGATCAAAGGAGGAGCACCGGGACGGACGAGAGGAGTGGACGTTGAAACTGATTCGACACCAAAAGGATTGAATGTGATGAATCATCATCGGAGCTAATGACACCTACAACCCTTTAGCAATTCTAACTTTGGATTCTGATTTTTCAAGTTTGCTTAACCATTTCTTCAATACCATGAATCCATGGAGCAATCATAAGCTCTAGGAAATTTTTCTTATTTCTATTTTCTTTGCCTCAATTCTTTTGTTTGATTTAGAACAGAAATGACTGAAGAGCAGTGACTGAACAATTCATATCTTGTCTCTTTACAAAGGGTTGTGACCTGTGAGAGAT